>ML776730.1:792175-834319 GCA_009831015.1 Picea engelmannii
AATCCTGAAAACTGTTAAGTCTGCTGAATTTTGAATGGGACCTAAAATTCTACTTTCTCCATATGAAGTCCAATGAGGTTGGAACCACTCTCAAACATCCTGAAACAATTAATGGTAATGTTAAAAATTTAAGTAAAAGGATTTCAAGAATTTAAGTAAAGTAATGTTAAAATTTAAGAATTTAACATTACCATTAAATACTAGGGTGGGCGAGTTTTTCCCATCGACCCGCGAGTTTTACCCGAGTTTTTCCAAAAACTCGCGAGTTTTTCCCAAAAACTCGCCCGAGTTTTTCACCAAAAACTCGCCAAAAAATCGTTTTCTTGAAAAACTCGCGAGTCTCGCGAGAACTCGCGAGTTTTTGCCGAGTTTTACAATGAAGTACTAACCAACAAGTGACCTTGCAAATATAGTTTCCATGTTGCTTTGTTCCGGGCAGGTACATTTCTGGTTCTTCTTATCTTTATTGGCTGTTTAGTCGGACTTTCTGATCGGTGGTGACTTGTGAGAGGGAAACCTTTACTTGGCTTTAAACCTTTGCCTTCTCAAAACCCCAGGTCACCGGGGATGTCTCCCCTGGGCCTACCACCCTAAATAGAAAGAGACATCCTGTTGAGGTGACAGTGATAGGATAGTCTCCCGTTTCGTCAATTTGTCCCGTTTTACCTTTCCTATCTTTCAAAGTACAAATTGTGCGATAACAGAGCCTTAGTTGACCCCATATGCCCAATCAATAAACTAGGCACTAGTCCATTCATTTTTTAGTCAATCTTAAATAAAAAATCCAATTTTTCCCTTTTTGTTTTAAAGTAGATCTGAAATATTGTAGCTTATTCTTAAAATTTCAGCCACAACCCTAGACGTTTAGGTAGATTTCACATGGTGTGAGTTGGAAATGATTTATTTTGTAAAGTTTACCTTGTTGTCCTATATTTCTGCATTAAAAAGAGCAAATCGATTCATCGTTAGTGGCTGTTATGTTCCTTTCATTTCAGATTTGTAAGTTGCATTAAATTTCAGGTTTGCTTGCTACTTTAGCCTCATATAACCAAAAATTTAAGCAAACTTTGAAAGAAAACGTTATGAATAAATGAGAAAGAACATTTAAATGACAAACATAAATAACAAGCAATGTTCCACCATCACTTATATTGGGATCCTCATCATTAGTATCACCCTTTGCCTCTTATATATAAAATGTGCTATTTATAAATAACACATTATATTTAAACTTCGAAAGAAAGCATTATGAATATGAGCAAGAACATTTAACTTTTAAGTGAAAAATAAACGACAAGCAATGTTCCACCATCACTTATATTGGGATCCTCATCATTAGTATCACCCTTTTGTTGGAATATTCACCAATATTAAGAGGGGGGGCGGGGGGTGAATCAGTATTGAGCACTTTTTACCATTTTAATCACATTATGTAAACATAAACTATTAACAGTACCATTCATCATCACATAACATCATACACAATGCACAAGATAATTTTACGTGAAAACCCAAACGGGAGAAAATCACTGATGCTCGTTTATATGTTTATATAATTTTTACATTTCTTTTACAAGCTACAACTTGTAAGAGACACCAATCCTCTCTTTTTGAGCACCAACTCAAGGAGACACCAATCCCTTGTTTTTTAGCACCAACTCAAGGAGACACCAATCCCCTATTTTGAGTACCAACTCAAAGAGGCACCAATCCCCTGTTTTTGAGCACCAACTCAAGGAGACATCAATCCCCTATTTTTCAAGCAGCAACTTGAAGGAAGCTGCAACTCCCTGTTGTTCAGGCTCCAACCTGTAGAGGACTCCAGGTTATAATATGACCCTCGTATAGGTTAGAATATTAGTGGGCCTTAATGATATGGTCTACGCCAATTACAATCTCTCTGTATGGGTAAAGCAGCTTGAGAGACCCCTTGATGTGGATGCCATTTCTTTGGATGACTCTGACACCATATCTGAGTGGAGGGTGGAGACCAAGAGGCCTATTATGGAGAAGGCACCTGATTGGTTAGAGGAGGAGCAGCAGTAGGGGGCAATGGAGGATGATGTAGAGCTGTTAAGGGGGGAGGAAGAGACTGAGAGTGAGGAGGCTGATGTGCCAGCCTGAACACCACCTACACAGATAGAGACACCACCAGTAACCATTCAACTCCTGCCACAAGACCTTCTTCTAGAGGACGAGCCATTGCCTTTTCTCATAAAAGGGGTAGAGGGAATCGATAGGTAGCTGCTAGATTGATCATTGTAGATGACTCATGAGGACGAGATACATTCATTATATATTTTATGTAATTTTGTATTGTGTATTCAGTTTTGAGTCTTGATTGGACAACTATCAGTATTGACAATCAATGTTTTATGTATCATTTGGCATCTTGTATATCTTATATATTGGTATTCTTTTAATATGTATGTGCAAATATGATTGTTTGTTGATATTGTTAGTTTATACTTAAGGACCCTCGATGATTTTTTGCTGATGCCGATGTTTGCAACACTGATTTAAATCTTAAGAATGATGTTTATTAAGTATTTTCAAACATTTTAAATTGCAGGTTATCAATTTCAGGGGCAATGTTCAAACAAGGTTAAGAAAACTCAAAGAAGGGGAGGTTCATGCTACACTGCTGGCCTTTGCAGGGCTCAAACGCCTGGGCATGATTCAACATGTTACTTGTCTCCTGTCAACAGAAGAAATGCTCCCTGCAATTGCTCAAGGGGCAATAGGAATAGCTTGCAGAAGCAATGATGATAAGATGGTATGTATTGGAATAATCTAACAGGTTTTGAAACATTCAGCATTGTAGTAAGCATAGTAGCATAGCATGGAACTTTTAAATATTTGAATACATCATACAATATTTTGTGTTGCTTTGCATCGAGAAACGTAGCCACTGAATATTCAACATCTTAGCATGAAAAACTCGTTTATAAAAGTGTTTGATGATTTAAATTTGAATGAAGCCTGCCAAATAGATTGACAAAACCTGATAAAAATTACAAATTTATATATAAATAGTGTCTTCAGATTTTTTTTGGTAAATCAACTGAACTATCTATTAAAAATATACAAGTTGTTACAAGCAGTCCATCCTGTAACCCGCTTCCAAAGAGAACAGAGCTACATTGATTCAAAAAAATAATGGAGCTGTTCTTAGGTCTGTCTTCTCCCATATAGGGATTTTAACACAGTACTTGTAAACCCAAAAAAAAGTAGCATGACTATCAAATTTATGTCTAGGACTAACTAGAGGATTTACAAGCAATACTAATATATCAAAAAGAGAACAGTCTATGAATTAACCTGAAATAGCCTAGGCTAATCATCAGAGTCTGAGCTCGAAGCAATGCTGATGAAGGTTGGGGGGGTACCCCCTCCTGCACTTTCCTCATCTAGGGCTCCTGCCAGTCCTGTCTTGCCCTGCTCCTCTTCCTTGGCCATAGCAATTCAACCATCCTCTTTCGGATTCTCACTTTTTGCCTTGTACCCCCAGAGAGCATTGATAAACTCTCATATTTCTGGTCCAATTGCCCCCGTTTGTTAAGGATTTCCTTATGCTGAGTGCCCCTTAGTTCCACAGTCATGGCTGTGAAAGTCTTCATATGCCAGTAAATGTCCACCAGCGTGAGATATTTTGCATCTCTGCTTCTTGAAAAACTTGTGTCTGGAACCCATGGCATTACTTCCTCATCCACTATGTCACTGGATGTCCTACCTTGTTTCTCCTTAACCTTGTTTTCTATTTCCTCCACTTCTTGTTTGACTGCTGTAGAGAATCTGCTGTTGTATTCTGCTGCCTCTGTCACTACCGAGGACATTGCCCCGTTCCTTGGGTGCCTCAGATTAATCAACAAACCGACTCTTCATATCATACAGTCCTTACTCTGTGGATTTGACTGCTCGTACCTCTGCTCTTGAATGTCCATTGCCCCTTCAAAAACCTCCATCAATACCTCCGTGTTAATTTCTTTGCAGGTCATGATGTCCATGTTTAAGGTTTGTCCTGGGTTAGGATAACTGGAATCAAGGTCTGCGCAAAGGGGCTGAGTCTTGATGGCTTGAAGCCTCTTCAATGGTCAACCCCCTGGTCTGTCTACTCTACATGAACAGCCATGCCATGTATCCTGTCTGCATACTGCATTTTCGGGGATTAGCCTTTTTCATACACTCTCATTGAGAGAACCATTGAAAGGTGACTAGAACCTCCAATGGACACACCACAATCTACTCCCCTTTCGTCCTTGCCACCCGATATGGGGATAATGTCTACAAAAATTAAAACCAGACGGGATCTCAATAAAAAGGATGGATAAAATTTGACTTTTATTTTTATATAATGCAGAGGGCAGATGAGGCTTGAAAAACCAATCTCTCCATGCATTGTCCATGGCGATAATCAGTAGGATCTTAATCACAAGAGCTCCATTTGCAGTTTGTCATCTTTGTTTTCCTGTTCTTTCTATTTTCCAAGGAAAACCTTGTGGGGAAACCCTTGGGCACTTCCCTGCATTTTGTGGATGGTACCCAGTGTAAACCTGTCAGCGCTGATTAAGGTGCCTGATCTGGTAGGGACATTGAATGAGGCACACAAGAGAGACATCCAGCACAGGGAATCGACCCCGAGACCTCCTGCTTGAAGCTCAAAGCATTCAATCACTCAAGCTAGCACACTTGGCTAACTGTTCTATATCATATTTGTCAAGTATAGCTGGATATTTTTATGATGCAAGGCTGTCTCTTCCTAAACGCTTGGTGCAGGCTTTTGTAGTTTGAATCTACGGATTTCTTTTAAATTTCTCAATTCTCATGTAAATAATTTTGTAATCTCTGACCATATCATGACATGGAATTTGCACTTCTGCAATTTGATTTAATTATATTCAGTACCAACCTTATGAAACTTTGTGATTTGTCATATTTTGTATTTAAAGCAAAGGTGTGCCAACTGTAATAACACATCGCGGTCTCATTTTAGACATTCTTTCTTAAATTTATCATCATGAACGCCAGATATTAAGTATGAATTATGTTTCTGCTCAGGAGATGCTCTAGGCACTCCTTATTGCCGTTGTCAAATGTTGTTCTTTCTAGTCCCGTTGACCTGTTTTGGTCATTTGTGCACATTAATATAATTTCATTTAATTTCCACTGATATTGACTTTCTGAATTTATATTTTAGGATGCATGAAAGGTGAAACAGAGGATTTCCTACTTAGATTTTAACTTGTCATTTATCCGTGAGATTTTATGGTTATATCTCATGCATGTTTCCCACATGAAGTAATGTCAATAAAGGATGTATTCAGCGGGCTGTTGTAACTCTTTGGAATGTGCTTGCAGGCTGACTATCTTGCTGCCCTTAATCACGAGGAAACAAGGTTAGCAGTGGCATGTGAAAGGGCATTTCTTGAGACACTGGATGGTTCCTGCAGAACTCCAATTGCTGGCTATGCATTTCGTGACAAGGATGGTTTCTGTTCATTTAGAGGCTTAATTGCATCACCAGATGGAACTAGGGGTATGTACGAGCATTTTTCTGTACGATTTTGTTATATTAATCCTTGTTTCTAATAACTTCAAAAAACAATGACAGTCCAAAGTCTACAATATTGCGTATTCAGATTAATCATATCTATTTTGAAAGTTTTCTTTGCTTTTATGTGAACAAATCAATAAAGAATTCATTGTTTTCAATGAGTAAAAGGAAGGCAGTTTCATCTTATAATTATATTGATGCAACTAGCTTTGCTGGCTACACTTCACACTTCACACTCCACCTTTATTGGTGATGCTTGCATGAAAGTGAAATTTGTTGCATACCTTTCATGTATCTGACAAATTTGTCCAAACTATGGGAAAAGACATTTCCAAAAATCTTAATCATTATGGCTTAGTTGCCATACATTAGATATTGTGAACACCCTTTTCAAGAGCCTATTCAATCCCTTTAAGAATGGCATGTACTTCTGCCTGACTGTTGGTGATCTTTCCTAGGGTTCATTCGAATTTTAAACTTTAAAGTTTATTTATCTCCAGGGTTGCGAACAAAACCCACAATCCCAGCTTCCCTGGATTTCCTTTCAGTGCCCTGATTTCCTTTTAATCTCTCTTATTTTTGCAATGCTTAGTTTTGTCCAGGGAAGTTTAAATTTAACAGGCTGTAGGATTTGAGCTCTTGAGCAGTTTTGTGGGATTTTTGTACACCTGCTTCTCTGTAATCTCCTGTCTACATGTATTACAGAGGCAATTAGTGATTTTTTTGTATCTTAATACACCACCGTAGATCCATATTAACTCCAGATCTCATAAGTGTCAAGAGGGATCAAAAGAAACAGAGACGTAATTCTCTTAGTGCTTAAAAGATCCCAGGTTAAGATGGATATACGCTGGTTTTTTATTTTTCATTTTTACGCACTTATATATATATATATATATATATATTTTTTTTTTTTTTTAAATTTAACTTATTAATATTACAGAGATGACACATCTACCTGGGCTGTGGATGCACCTCACTGCTCTTGGTGCAAAAACTTCTTTTGAACAGGAAAAATAATCCACCTAGTATGATATTTTCTATTTTCTATAAATGGATTCGTCATTGATCTCTCTTGTAGATAAAAGGGAAACATTAATGGGAATGTAGGTTCATTTCAAGGGTTGTTTTTAATGTCTTTATTGTTATTATTATTTTTTTAATTTTCATTTTGAGCTGGCGAAGCTAAGGGCTCAAGTATAACTTTCATGCTTTTTGTTCAATTTGCAGTGCTAGAGACTTCGAGGAAAGGTGCATACACATATGAGGATATGGTTTCCATGGGTGTAGATGCAGGAAAAGAGCTCAAAGAAAGAGCTGGCCCTGCTTTTTTTGACTGGTAAATAACCCATGATTAAGTGAGATGTTTTTCCTCCAGATATAGAGTTTAAAAGGAAGCTTAAGCCCAGTATCCTTTCTTACCATGTCACTCCAGTGGAAGTATTAGAGAGGGAATTTCGTGTGATTTCAATGTTGATGTACCAGCTATAACAGTGTGGATGGCTAGTTCAGACAATTTCTGCATCGATTTATTACAAAGTTTTATTGCAGCACATGCACTTTAATTAACCCTGAAGATGTTCTTATTCCATAACACATTTTTAGTCTGCAAATTGCGACTTGTAGTTTTGAGTGCCATCTTATCTACAAAAAGGTTTCTGATACACACCCTCACGAATTATGTCCCGTTGACTGTTCACTTAATCTGTCCGAGTGACTCTAATCTTGCGCATTGTTCGATGTATGACCATTGCTATTTTGGGTTGTATTTCACTCCATCGAGCACACAATTTTAGGTAATGCTGTTCCCTGATTTGCTTTTCCAATTGAAGATATTTCTAATTTTGAGCGAGTGTGTTAATTTAAAAGTACAATCACATTCATCGTACAGGAGAGCGCGAAGACAGCAGTAAATTCTATATTAATGTGCATTATCATTAATATTAATATTAATATTAATATTAATAATAATAATAATAATAATAATAATAATAATAATATTATTATTTTAAAGTCATGTAAGTCGAGTCAGATGAGATCCTCTTGTTTGCCGGGTAAAGATAAAGTTACCTAAATATAGGCTTCCATATGCAGACTCATATATCACACTCTCATACATACAGACTCATATATCACACTCTCATAAATCATGTCTTGGATACATTATTAATAGTGGTATGAACACATTATGGTGGTTTAACTGCCTAACATTAACCTTAACATAATATGTTACACATTGGTCCCTCACCATGTTATTAACACTAACATAAATCTACATTTAATATTAAGTTGGAGCTAGCTGTTTTCACTAACAAAGTGATTCAATCAACTACAGTTTAATAAATCAAGGTTTAGGGATTAAGTGTTTCCCGTCTTGGAAGAGAAATGTACGCCCACGATTTTCCTTCAATTAATTATAGCTTCACATTTTAAGCAGAAATGCCTACTGAACTGGTAAAAAAATTGCTTCAAAAACTATATCTTGTGCCCGTAATAAGCCTACAGATGCATTTACAATGTTGCTTTGTAATTTGTAAAAATGTATTAACGAGTGGTTTATCCTATTCAGTGTATCGCTTCATGAAAAAATCTCGTGAATGCAATTTGTAAAACCTAGTGGTTATGCAACGTAAACAAGTTTAAAATAGGAAGATACATTTAAAAAAATATTCTTGATCAAATTTCAACTAATTTTTCAACTAAATAAGAAGTGGAAGGGATATGAGAAGAAATCCTTATTATTAGCTAAATTTCAATTAGAAATTAATTTTTTGGTTGAAAATATTGAAATGATGAAGAGAAAAACACTACATTTCGGGCAGTAAATATCAGAATGATGAAGGAAAAAGCATTTTTAATTCACTAATTTTGCTGAAGCTTAAACATTTATTAAGGTTGGTTTGTTGTGCCATGATGAAGATTATTGGTTACAAAGGGATCTAGTTTTTCCATTTTTATTGCACTATTTATGTTTTACACATATACATAGTGTTATCGCATAAACTGTTTCTTGGGCAAAGCCAACCACAAGCGTCACACAACTGAGAGTAAGAACTACTGTCACCTTAGTAATTACTCCCCTCATTTTAGTGATGAATAATTTCACCACAAGTGAGGTTTCCCAGGTGACCTCAATAGAAAAGAGAATGAAGATCAAGGGTTTTCTGAAGATCCCTGTTTTGGTCACTAAATGAAGAGGTTTAGGGCTTGAAGGTAAGTGCCTTGGGAGAAGATATGAGTTGGGGTTGCAAAGTACCTGCAAAACCAATGTTAGAGCAACTATTCCAAGATTATATCATATAAAATGGCCCAGGAACAGTAGGGGAAACAACAAGAAAGCTTGCTGTCCCAAAATTGCAGTAGACTGTAAAATATACCAGCAAGAAGAGAAAAACAACAACAACAAAAAATTACCGTCAAAATCAATAATAAATGATAGCAAATGAAAGCTTATGACTAGTAGATAATATTCCAATATTTTAACCACGACTTTGATGGTTGAAATGAGATGTAATTAAGTGTTATTAGCAAAATATAATTAGCCCTAGATGGTTGTAGCAAACATTTGTTACAACAGCAAGAATTCATCACAAAAATCAGAAAATAAGAAAGCCAATTTGTAGCCCTTGATTAATATATCACTTTGCAATATTCAAGCACAAAATTATGTGGTAAATTAGTTGGTAAAAAATAGTAAGGGAGAGAGGGTTTGTTGCAGCCCTAACGGCTGTAACTAATTTGTTATTACAGTAGTAAGAAAATCTTCAGGAACTCAAGACTTATTAGCATGAAATGATAACTTAGAGCATGTACAATTCATCAAAAACCCAAATGATTTCAAGGAAACATTAATCACGTTTTCCAATGCACTAGTGCCTTATCTATTAGGCAAATGGAGGTACAACATTAACAAGTAAGTTAGGATGGAAAATGAAAAGAGACTTGATCCTTGGACCCAAACCCTTATGAGCCCAAACCGTCACTTTTTCCAAGTCACCTACGTCAACAAATTAATGGGAAATTAGTTTTTAAACCCTAGGAGGATAGACCATCCTAACCCCTAGTTTTAAAACCGTAGTCAAGAATGTTTTCAAGGGGATAGACCTTCCTAACCCTTGAATCCACCCTTGAATGAATTCTCTTCAACTAGAAAATTAGCTTGAAGGAGGGGATAGACATTCCTAACCCTCCTAGGGTTTCTCCAAACAATATAATCAAAACAAATTGCAGAAATTTACCCTTAAACCAAAGCAAACATGCAAATATTTTTCACCAAGAGCAAGCCTAGATCACAAACCAATACTCTAAAGAGAGCGAATCACCTCCTAGCAAGAGCGCATGAGCAAGAATCCCCAATAGACAAATCACACCAATCCATTGCACAAGAAAAAGAGGGCCATAATCTTTTTGAGAGAGATAAATCTCAAGTTATGAATTATCAAAAATGAAAAAAGACTTTCCTCTTATTTATAGAGGAAACCCAAGTCTTAGTTTGGTTCAATTTACAACCAAATCCTTAATTCTAGGTCAAACATTATGTCCTTTAATTGACTTTTACCCAATTCATTTGATTTTTGTCCACATATGCTAAAAAATGACCAAAAATAACAAAATTAAGTGAATTAAGTACCCAACGTCTTCTTCAAGGATGGTCGTCAGGTGAGATAGCCTCCAAAGGCTAGGGCACCATCTCCCATGGTGCCACATCGTTCCACTAGTCCACAAAAAGTGGGGACATGTCCCACAACTCCACCAAGTGCAAGACCCATGCCAAATCCAACTATTTAAACTTGACGTCATGCTCCAAAAGTGCAATGTTCTAGCATAAAAGGGGGGATGCCATGTGTGGTTCATCTTCGCAAGCCTCTCTCATGAGGCATGGCGTCCTCTAAATGTGCAATGCTCATCATCAATGCCCTCTAATCAATGGGGCACATCGTCCAATTGGTGGGATTTCACACACTTATGGAGATCCAAAGTGCCTTAGTACCTCCATGAATGATGTCACCAAGCAAGATCCTACAAAGACAACAAGGTACGCCCTCCAAGGGTCCACAAGTCATATGAATCATGCCAAGTAAATCAATCTTAATACAAGAGCCACCCAAACAAGTACATTAGGTTCTCCCTTTCAAATTAAACACATGGTTAAATACTTTATGTGATTTACCAAATCAGATATGGGAGGGTTATCAAAAGGTCCTATTGGGTAAGTCGGTTTCCCAAGTAGATGAGTGTTTCTCAGGTGAACCCTATCTAGGCCATGTAATGAATGTGAGGTGGATGAGGGAGAGATTTTTGGGCATGGGGTCATTGACATGCAAGGGTCCCATATGGTCTCATCTCCATGGGTGCCTTTGTGGAGGGTGTGTTGCATCCTTGAGTTACTTTTCATTTGGGGCACAACCTTTTTCCAAGCCCTATAATTTCCTTTTTCTTTATTTTCTTTAGATAATTTGTATGTCCCCTTTACAAGGTTTCTTGATTTTGCGCATTAAATGCATTTCCTTTCAAGTGGGATACTTATAAGTCCTATTCAAATTGGTGAGGCGTTCATTCACACTCAAGACTTAGGGCGGGCGCCTAGAAAGGTAGAGCTCAATTTTGGACTAAGGCTTTTATGTCCCTTTGTATCCTTGCCACTGCATTTTGATCATGGATTCTCTTTTCTTTTTATTTATTTATTGACGCTACCTGCAACAACCTCTGGGCCTTTAGGCCATTCCCATGAGAGAATGAGGTACAATCCTTTTTTTTGGGTACATGTAACCCAAAAACCCAAAAACCCAAAAGATGAGGATACATAGAGGAATGAAAATGGAAAGTGATAAAAATGATTGGGAATGGAATGATGGCCCATCAAGAAGGACCCCTAGTAGCACTCCTTTCCTCGAGGGTGGTGAACTTACTAGAAACCCCAAGATAACCACCAAGGTGAAAAATGGTAAAAAACATAGCTTCTGAGCAAACGTTTCATAATAAAAAAGAACCCTCTGAAACTTATCCAAATGCCCCAAATATTAAGACAATACTCACCATGAAACTCGACTAGTTACTTCATGAAGCAAGACCTATCACCCTATGTGGATCAAGCTAGTGTGGTGGACGTTGCTTTGTTGATGATGATGGTGAAGCGTGGTGAAGAAGAGGGGCTCTATGGGATGTGCTGTCCATCCAAATCTTGGCACTCCATATCTTCTACTTGCGGGCCTCGAGACATCATCTCCTTAGCTACCCCTAGGTTGGGGGGGGGGGTAACAACTGGCTCCTACATGGGGACATGTGCTCATTGTAGAGTGCATGGGAACCTCAACATCTCTTGGTATGACCTGTGCCTACACACACTCAAGCAAAATGGTAAAATATTGAGGGGTGGTGTAACTCACCCCTTTATTCATACGACAAAATTTGCAACTACAAATCTTAAGAAAAAGTTGAAAATAATTTTTTTTGACATTTTGTTCCAACATATCAACGAGTATGCAAATCACACGAATGTAACACAACAATATGCAAGGATGCAAAAAGAACAGTATGTAAACCGAGCACATGTATGCAAATCAAAGCAAATGCAACTATACTACCATGACATGCATATGCAACTATGATAACATGAAATGAAAAGATGCAAATGACCTACCTACTTACCTAGGCCTAGATACCATGTGAAATCATGGAACCAATGCAATCACCCGAGTATCTCATCAAATTTCCTTCCTTTGCGCTTAATTATAAACCATATCAAAGACAAGTTAAGTACAACATGACGATGAGCATACGTAATCATATAATCAATCATGAAATGCAACTCATGGAGGTGGGAGGACGAGAAAAAATCATGATGGAAAGGGTAGCCACAAGCTTGATCAATCCATCTTTGAATAGGACTACCACATGTAGACAATGGCTCATTTTCGTCGTCACTTAGAATACCACAACTCCTTGAAGGATGAGAGGAGAAGATAGATCCAAAGAAGACCCTATGATTTCCCATAGAAGAAGATATGAGATGAGGGACAAACTCTGGTATAGAGAGAATCTTTCTCCACACTCAAAACATGTTGCCTCTTCATCTGCAACTCCCTGCAAAAATCCCCAAGATGAAAACATTGCTGCTTTGTAGTGCGAGTCTCTGATTGTTCTAGGTTGGCCACATCTTTATGTCTATCAAAATTTGAGCACGAAGGTCGTTGAAAATATTCATCATATAAGAAATATGAGTGCTCAAAAGTATATGCATTACAACTCCCAAGGGATGACTGGAAATCATCACGAGAATACCATGACAAATTATCTCCAGACGGATGAAACCAATCTACGCTCATATTATCATCAGACTGCCAAATAACTGGATCATCCAAATATGAAGACCAATTCTCTAAAGATGACAACTCAACGCTCTTCATTTGAAAACTCCCCTCAACGTCGTAAATGGGATCTCTATAAAAAATGAAACAACCTACATCCCATCTATCTCCTAACATATATGAAATCATCAATGTGGTCATCAACTATGTCCGAGAGGTCCTCCACAAAATCATTTATATTCTTGGGACTGACCACTTCTTCATTTTCATGTGCAGGAGGAATGAAAGTTTGAACGAATTCATCGTCATCAAGTGGGAGAATGGATATCAATGTCTCTTCTGGGTTCTCAACATGCTGTGCTTCTTCGGAGCCTTTTTTTCTTGACAACTTTCTTCATAAACCTATTTTTCAAGCTCTTCTTTATCAACAAGGGCTTGATCTTCAGTAAGAGGCGCTTTATTTGATTGTTCTTCAGTGAAATCTTGAGGCAAATTCTTTTCTTGTGTTCGACTTTCATTATTAGCATATTCTTTCAAGCTACCCCACTGTCTAACAATTTCCAATACGTCATGGGGAATGAAGAAAAATTGACTGAGAATTGGAATACTTCGGCCGCCGTACTTTTCTCTCATAAACCTACATAATGACTTAAATTCTAGATAAGTCCCAACAAGTTACCACACTAATGATTTGGTAGGTTCTTTGTGATAATTATTTAAAATGACATTGTATTTCTCTCTTCTTTGCATGAAATAGTTAACAATGGAATCCTCATCATGGAAATATTCCATGCTTTATTGAATACTCGGTTGTTAGGGGCGTGCTCTTCATTTATCACTTCCTTTAGTTATTTTGCAGAGGGTTGATGATGTTCCTATTAGCTTTACATTTTTCAACTATCATCTCATAATCATCGAAGTCCACATGAAAACCTTCTTTGTAAAGAGCGTCCTTGAGCTCTTGGAAAGTATCTTCACAATTATGAGTGGCTGGGCCCCAATACTTTATAAATTGTTCAACAAGCTTTGTAGGAGAAGGTATGCTCATTGGATTGGATGAGTGCACGAGCCACTTCTTTTGTCTTAACTTTAGAGATGTTACAAATATTTGCATTTGTATATCATCATGTAATACGTTTAATGTTGAAGCATATTTTATATAATTCACAACATGAGTGACTGCTAGGGCTAGGTCACCATTTTACTTTGGACAATTCATATTCCATTATGAAGGATAACGATTCGGATACCCAGGAATATCCTCGATATCAAGGGAGGGATATACTTCATGTGTATGCCAAGGTGCTATGGTTCCATTATATGGAATGACATCTCAATGGAATTTCCAGAAGAGTTCAAGGCTCATCAAAATTGAAGAGAGGGTATCTTCCCTTAATGGAGTCGCCAGGTAAACTTATATGAAGTTCATCAAAGTTGTGAGGGTAACTTCGGTGGAGTCACCAAGAAAGATTGGGATAAAGGCTCTAGGATTGGCTTGCCAAGTGTCGTTATGGAATCGTAAAGGATTCAAAATCCTCCCCAACAATGACACCAAAAATGTTATCGCACAAACTGTTGTTTGGGCAATGTAATGTCCCCATTTTTGGGTTCCTTTGCTTTGCAGTTGGAGATGTCTTTATGGCTTGTGTCAGCTTGATTAGAGGGGTGATTTGATGTTACCAATGAGCTCATGGGTTTTAGAGGAGTTATATGATGCTTTCAGAGGTCCGCTTATCATCTTTCATCACCGGGATCACTCATGCACAGTCAGATTTCGATTGTATTACATTTCGACCGTTCCTGTAATTTGAGAGTATTATTGAAAATTATTTAATGGATTTAGCTAAGCTTGTCATTTTAATAAATTATCTAAGAGGGGCACCTTAGTGTAATAGCTCTTTGGAACCGAGAGGAAAATCTCTAAATGTTGGTACGATGAAAAAGTGACTTCCAATGCCCATAAATGTTTTAAAGTCAAATAAATCACTTTTTGGAATAAAAAGGGTTAATAAATTAATAAAGTGATTTTACTAAATATAAATTAAAAAGTCACTTGAGGGGAAAAAGGTAAAAGAGTCAGCAAAAAGGTGAAAGGGGAAATAAAAGAAAGATGAGAGTTCATTCTCCCATTATGTTGATGGATATTTCCGATTTGATTTGGAGAGCTTTTGGGGCCTTTGGGGTTTGGAGTGAAACCCTTGTGTAGATTGGTTTCAGTGGTGAGAGATTCCACCCTAGGTGATCAAGTTTCGATGGTGAAAGATTCCACTCTAGCCATTAGGAGGGGAGATCATTCAGATCTTCCACTTGCTTTCAATGTTGAGGAGGTTGATCCATCTTTTGCAGCAGTTTGGGTTTATAGAAAAATACATTTCTTCTTATGCAGGATGAGTTTTTTTTTGGAGGCCGATTTGTTTGAGTAAAGACTGACTTCTTCTTGTTGGGCCGAATTTTCTTGTGCCTGAGCCGAGTTCTTTCCTTGGAGGGTCGAGATCTATGGTTGTGGAGGTTGTTTTCTGGTAAGAGGGATGAGTTTGTTGTAGGAAGGGAACATCCTTCTTATGGAGGACCATATCTCCACTGTAAAGGCCAATTTCTTCTGGAAGGGGGGAAATTTTGTATTGTGTGAGTTGCATATTTAATGGAGAGGTCGATCTGAACCTCTTTAGCTACTATGAATATGTAATAGGTCAACAAATAAATAAAAATCAGATCAGTTTGGTGCCCATTTTGTTGTTTGGCTAAGTCGTTTTCAATTAAAATCTTCTTGTTATAGTTGTATGTATTATGCATATTTTACTTGGCATCAAAACCCTCATTTACCCATTGAAAAACCACATAGAAAACACAAACCAACAAATAGTAAAAAACTATAACAACAATAAGAGGGTTTATACAGTGATATTGGGGCATGTTGTCAAGTGTTTGACAAAAGCACTGAACCAGAAATACACCTAAAACTTTCCAACAACTATAATAGGTGGGGTCTACATTGGGACATCAAATTGTTTGATGAAATATTTGAACCAGAGAACCATCAAAACACATCAACAAGACACAATAAAACATATCAACATTAAAAGGGGATCTTTATAGGGTTGTTTGCCAAGTATTTGACAAAATTCATAACCTATAAATTCATCTAAAAACACAACAACAACAAGAAATAAGTTATTACAATGGATTTTGGGTATAACATTAAAGTGTTTGACGAAAGTACTACACCAAAAAACCACTAAAATATTACAACAACAAGCATAAATTTATAACAACAATAGGAAGGATTATTACAGGAAAAACCAACACAAGCGTCACTAGTGTGACACAATTGGGAGTAAGAACCACTGTCACCTGAACAATTACTCCCCTCGTTTTAGTAATGAATGATTTCACCACAAGCTGGGAGGCTTCCTAGGTGACCTCAAGGGAAAAGAGAATGAAGATCAAGGGTTTTTTTAAGATCCTTGTTTTGGTCACTAAATGAAGAGGTTTAGGGCTTGAAGGTAAGTGCCTTGGGAGAAGATATGATCCAGGGTTGCAAAATACCTTCAAAACCAATATTAGAACAACTATCCCAAGATCAAATATCATATAAAATGCCCCTGAAACAATATGAGAAACAACACGAAATTTTGTTGTCCCAAAATTGCCGCAGACTGTAAAATATATTAGCAAGAAGAGAATAGTAACAACTGCAATAAATTACCATCAAAATCAATAATAAATGATAGCAAATGAAAGCTTATGACTAGTTGATAATATTCCAATATTTTAACCACAACTTTGATAGTTGAAATGGGCTCTAAGTGTTATCAACAAAATATAATCAACCCTAGATGGATGTAGCAAACGTTTGTTACAACAACAAAAAGTTACCATAGAAATCAGAAAATAAGAATGCCAATTTGTAGCCCTTCATTAGTAGATCACTTTGCAATATTCAAGCACAAAATTCTGCTATAAATTAGTTGGTAAGAGAGAGAGAGGGGGGGGGGGGTTGTTGCAACCCTAATGGATGTAACTAATTTATTAATACAACAGTAATAAAATCTTCAAGAACTCAAGACTTATTAGCATGAAATGATAGCTTAGAGCATTAACTATTCATCAAAAACCCAAATGATTTAAAGGAAGCATTAATCATGTTTTCCAATGCACTAGTGCCTTATCTATTGGGAAAGTGGAGTCACAAAATTAAAAAGTAAGTTAGGATGGCAAAGGAAAGGAGACTTGAACCTTGAACCCAAACCCTTATGAGCCCAATCCGTCACCTTTTCTAAGTCACCTACCTCAACAAATTATTGGGAAACTAGTTTTTAAACCCTGGGAGGATAGACCATCCTAACCCCTAGTTTTAAAATCCTAGCCAAGAATGTTTTCAAGGGGATAGACCTTCCTAACTTTTGAATCAACCCTTGAATGATTTTTTTTTAACTAGAAAATTAACTTGAAGGAGGGAATAGACACTCCTAACCCTCCTAGGGTTTCTCTAAACAATATAATCAAAGAAAATTGCAGAAATTTACCCTTAAACCAAAACAAACCTGCAAAGATTATTCACCAAGAGCAAGCCTAGATCACAAACCAATCCTCCAAAAAGAGCGAATCACCTCCTAGCAAGAGCACATGAGCAAGAATCCCCAATAGACAAATCACACCAATCCATTGCACAAGAAAAAGAGGGTTGGAATCTTTTTGACAGAGAGATAAATATCAAGTTATGAATTATCGAAAATGAAAAAGACTTGCCTCTTATTTATAGAGGAAACCAAAATCTTAGTTTGGTCCAATTTACAACCAAATCCTTAGTTCTAGGTCAAACATTATGTCCTTACATTGATTTTTACCCAATTTATTTGATTTTTGTCCACATATGCTAAAAAATGACCAAAAATAACAAAATTAAGTGAATTAAGTCCCCAACATCTTCTTCAAGGGTGGTCGTTGGGTGAGATAGCCTCCAAAGGCTATGGCGCCATCTCCCATGGTGCCACATCGTCCCACTAGTCCACAAAATGTGGCGTACATGTCCACCACTCCACCAAGTGCAAGACTTATGCCAAATTAAGTTCTTTAAACTTGACATCATGCTCAAAAAGTGCAACATTATAGCATAAAAGGGGGGACATCATGTTTGGTTCATCTTCCCAAGCCTCCCTCATGAGGCATGACATCCTCTAAATGTGCACCGCTAATCATCAATGCCCTCTAATCAATGGGGCGCATCATCCAACTAGTGGGATTTCACACCCTATATGGAGATCCAAAGTGCCTTAGTACCTTCACGAATGATGTCACCAAGCAAGATCCCACAACGACAAACAAGGTACGCCCTCCAAGGGTCAACAAGTCATATGAATCATTCCAATTAAATCAATATTAATACGAGAGCCACCCAAAAAAGTACATCAGGTCCTCCCTTTCAAATTAAACACACGCTCAAAGACTTTATGCAATTTACCAAGTTTAGATATGGGAGGGTTATCAAAAGGTCCTATTGGGTAAGCCAATTTCCTAAGTAGAGGAGTGTTTATCGAGTGAACCTTATCTAGGCCATGTAATGAATGTGAGGTGGATGAGGGAGAGACTTTTTGTCATGGTATCATTGACATGCAAGGGTCCCATATGGTCTCATCTCCATGGGTGCCTTTGTGGAGGGTGTACTACATCCTTGAGTTACCTTTTGTTTGGGGCGCAACCTTTTTCCAAGCCCTATAATTGCCTTTTTTTTAAATTTTTCTTTAGATAATTTGCAAGTCCCCTTTACAAGATTTCTTGATTTTGTGCATTAAATGCATTTCCTTTCAAGTGGGATACTTATAAGTCCTTTTCAAATTGGTGAGACATTCATTTGCACTCAGGCTTAGGGTGGGTGCCTAGAAAGGTAGAGCTCAATTTTTGGACTATTTCTTTTATGTCCCTTTGTATCCTTGCCACTGCATTTTGATCATGGATGCTCTTTTATTTTTATTTATTTATTGATGCTAGATGCAACAACCTTTGGGATTTTATCCCCTTCTTTCCATGAGAGAATGAGGTACAAACCCCTTTTTGGGGTACATGTAGCCCAAAAACCCAAAAGATGAGGATACAAAGAGGAATGGAAATGGAAAGTGATAAACGATGACCGGGAATGGCACGATGGCCCATCAAGAAGGATCCCCAGTAGCACCCCTTTCCCCGGGGGTCATGAACTTGCTAGAAACCCTAGGATAACCACCAAGGTGAAAAATGGTAAAAAAACAAAACTTCCGAGCAAATGTTTCATAATTATAAAGAACCCTTTGCAACTTATCTGAATGCCCCAAATATTAAAATTATACTCACCATGAAGCTTCAATAGTTACCTCAAAAAACAAGACCCGTTGGCCTCTGTGGATCAAGCTAGTGTGGTGGACGTTTGTTATGATCCAAATACTCAAAATATCATAAAATAACAGATTTACACACCATGTACAGAATGTCAACATGGAGCACAACTCCAATATAGATAAGTTACACAATAACTCCTTAAAGAATAGGGGAACTCCCTCAAAATAACCAAATACCTTTCATACTTCACAATTCACATCTCAATAATGAATACATGATCTCTTATATATACCTATTCACACTTGCACATGAGACCCCTTTATCACTAGGTCGGCCCTATTACATATAGAATTGCACATTACATGTACATTTAGGCCCATATATGCCCCCCCTGCCCCCCCCCTTGGGATCATACTATATACATTTAGCCATATATATGCACCCCTTGGGTCATAACAACATTGCTCTGTTGCTGATGATGATGGTGAAGTGTGGTGAAGAAGAGGGCCTCTGTGGGCTGTGTTGTCTATCCAACTCTTGACACTCCATGTCTACTACCTACGGGCCTCGAGACATCATCTCCTTAGTTACCTCTAGGCTAGGGGGGTAACACATAGTACTCAAAATTTCACAAAAGATAAATCATTAATGCAACCTAGGTTGGCATTTGCAAAAAGAACAACAACCAGGGCTGCAAATCTATCTCAAACAGAGCACACAACTAACAATTGGAAGTGTATGAAATTTAAAGACACAAGGAAGAAATTCAAACTTGTAGAGCCAAAACTTTATATATATTAAACTTAAGATTTATGAAATTACAAGTGTACGATTCAATGAGCTTATACTGTTGAAAATTATAGAGTCTTCAACAACTTTCTTGGGATACCTTTCTAGTCTAAGTCTCAACAAGACTTACAATACCCTCAAGAAGATTATAAAATAGAGGTTAATTGCACTTGGGTTTCTCACCAAGTTATTTTTTAAGGATTCAATATTATACCTAAATATAGGATGCTAGGTGACTATTAAATTTTGGTAAATATTATCAATTTAATCATATTCTATGTAAAAAATAGATGTTTTTTAAAGAGAAATGTCCAATTAGTCAAAAATTGTCCCTAAAAATACCCTGTTTTTGTTTCTCACACTTTATGTTACTGGGTTCTTTGAGCTTCACTTTTTTATTTTCTCCTTATTTTTCTCTCTTATCTTCTCTTATTTTTTGTCATCTCTTTGTCTCTATCATGTGGAAGACTAATAATACCTTTTCCCCTCCAAAACTTGGTGTACATCTAAAGTTCCATCTCCATTAAACTTTGCATATCCAAAATTAAAATATACCAACATTCTCTCATAAAAAAAAAAACATGAGGCTTTGCCTACAAGAAAATGCCAAGTGGCCTTGTCCAACCTTATGTTACTGGGTTCTTTGAGCTTCACTTTTTTATTTTTTCCTTATTTTTCTCTCTTCCTCTTTTATCTTCTCTTATTCTTTGTCGTCTCTTTGTCTCTGTCATGTGGATGACTAATACTACCTTTTTCCCTCCAAAACCTGGTGTACATCTAAAGTTCCATCTCAATTAAACTTTGCATATCCAAAATTAAAACATACCAACATTCTCTCATAAAAAAAAAATGAGGCTTTGCTTACAAGAAAATGCCAAGTGGCCTTGTCCAACCTTATGTTACTGGGTTCTTTGAGCTTCACTTTTTTATTTTCTCCTTATTTTTCTCTCTTCCTCTTTTATCTTCTCTTATTCTTTGTTCTCTCTTTGTCTCTGTCATGTGGAAGACTAATAATACCTTTTTCCCCTCCAAAACTTGGTGTACATCTAAAGTTCCATCTCCATTAAACTTTGCATATCCAAAATTAAAACATACCAACGTCCTCTCATAAAAACAAACATGAAACTTCGCCTACAAGAAAATTCCAAGTGGCCTTGTCCAACCTATTGTTGAATGAATTTATTAAAGGCCAAAATGGAAAAAGAGGCCCATCCATATTTAATTCGTTGCCAAACATCACACATCTTTGACCTTA
The DNA here is from genome assembly GCA_009831015.1 of Picea engelmannii. NCBI lineage: Eukaryota > Viridiplantae > Streptophyta > Pinopsida > Pinales > Pinaceae > Picea > Picea engelmannii. The sequence goes on from ML776730.1 coordinate 813,393, forward strand.
GGGCCCCATCAACTATTAAAGGTGAAGGGAAAGGCTTGAAATTATCATGCATTGTTGGATGAGAAATGATCAAATGGTTGAGGATTCATTGCACCTCCCTCTGCAAAAAGAAGTTAGTAACCTGCAGCGATATCCTTTGGGTTGTTAGATGGAAACTAACAACTTGTTGCGATAGCTTTTGTGCCACCCAATGAGGATCAGGTTGATCATTGAGATCTATGTGATGGTTCGATTGGTTGTCCATGCATCAAGTCCTCCAAGTAAAACAAAAAGTGAGCTATTGCTTACATTGTTGATGCAACAATGATCAAAAGGTGGAGTGGGATCCACTCTTTCCAATCATTGATATACTTATTCTCATTCTCCATGCCTTCATGGGACTCATATAAATCAACCATGTTGATGGTTGGTTAGATATCCAAACCCTTGGGAATTTCAAATACATAAGCATTATTTGAAATATTTTTCAACATCTTATAAAGATTTATCTTTTTCATTTTTAGTTTATTATAAGTGTCATTCGAAAACTTTTCATTCCTCAAATGTGCTAAAACAAGGTCTCCTTCCTCAAACTTATTTACTTTCCTTTTTACATCAACCCTTTGTCTATAACCTTGTTTGCTCCACAATAGCTATTGTTGCACCTGCACCTGCACTTCTTTCATATGCTTGGAAAATGACTTCACATACCTGTCTTGCTTGTTTTAAGCAATTTTTCCAAATTAGTCACTCTAGGTGACCTCTCATTCAGAATATGGAAATAAATTTTCCTTATAAATCTATTCATTGAATTGTTGTATGCAAATTCAATGTGTACCAACACTAAATCCCATTGTTCTGGTTTCTCTCCATCCATATATCTCATTAAATTTCCAAGGCCTTTGTTAACTACCTCAGTTCAAAGATGGCATATATAACTAAATTGCAATTTTGTGTCAAGTTTATTCCACAAGGACCTCCAAAAACGACCAATAAATTTGCTATCTCTCTCTAAGGTTATGCATCTTGGAAAACCATGTAAAAAGACAATTTCTCTAAATAATTAAAAAACTATGTTCATTGTATGACTAGTTTTATTACATGGAGTGAAATGTGCCATTTTTGAAAATCTATCAACAAATACAAAGATACAATTTTGATATTCTCTCCATGGTGTTTCCGATACTGGAAATGGTGTGTACAATCCAATATTTTGACTTCTTCCCTTGGCATGTTGACAAATTCTACAATTTTCAACCTATTTCTTCTCAATCTTGGCAATCCCAGGCTAATAGTAGCATGGGTGTTATCTAGGATAAAGTGTTCACTCATGCCTCCATTATGCAGTTATCGAATAAGGTTTTCTTTCATTGACCCTCTTGGAATACATAGTGCCAATTTCTAAACAAGAATCCTTTTTGGATAAAGTAGTCCAAGAATGGAGTTTGTTCACCACTTTATGGTTCTTCGCTGGCTTATCAAGCGTCAACAAAATCTGTATTTGTTTCATATAATTCATTCATTTCTTCTAGCACTACCATCTCCACTTTCTCAATGTTCAATGATGTTGTCCTTCTGCTCAACACATGAGCGACTCTATTTGATCTCCCATACCCATGTTTTAGCACAAATGTGTAACTTTGCAAAACTCCACACTTTACGTGTCACTGATTTAACTTTTCTTGATTGTTATATATTTTAGTGCCTGATGATCGATATAAAGGATCATTCTTTGGACATCAAGTAATGTTTCCACTTCTTCAATGCCTTAATGATGACATAGAGTTCTTGATCATACACATAATACTTTGCTTACTTTAGTTTTTCACTAAATAATGCAATTGGATTTCCCCCTTGACTAAGCACCACTCCAATTATTGTCCTGCTGGCATCACAATCCACTTGGAACACTTTCCCAAAACCCAACAAAGCCAATATTGGATTTTCAATGACTTCCTTTTTCAACAATTCAAATCACTTTTGCATTGTTGCATTCCATTGAAGCTTTCATTTTATGATGCATGCTATCAATGGTGCACATAAGCCACTCACATTATTGATCAACTTTTGATAAAATCTAGGGAAGCCATGAAAACTTTTTACCTCAAATATACTTCTTGGAATTGGCCACTCCACAATTATTCTTACTTTCTATGGATTTGTCTTCAACCTAGCTTGAGATATCATGAGTCCCAAGTAGACCAATTCTTTTTTCATTAATGAACTTTTTTGCATATTCATGAGTAGTTTCTCATGTTCAATTGCACCAACGCTTGCCTCAAATGACTCATGTGCTCCTCTTTTGTCTTTCTAAAAATTAATATGTCATCAAATAAACAACCATGAACTTAACCAAATAAGGTTTCAATGTTTCATTCATTAGCCTCATAAAAGCATTGGGCACATTTGTCAACACAACTGGCATGACCAACCATTCATATAGTGCTTCCTTTATCTGAAAATATATAATCCACTCATTTCCTTCACGATTCCAAATTTTGCATTCCATATCAATATTTATGAAGAACTTTGCTTTGTCCAAATAGTCCATTAAATCCTCCATTCTTGGTAATGGACATCAATACTTGATGGTAATCCTGTTGATGGCCCTTGAATTGATATACATCTTACCATTTTCCTCCCTTTTTTGGTGCCAATACAATAGGGACCGTGCATGGTTTCATGCTCTCTCTTATCAATCGTTGGCCCAATAACTCATGTACTTTTCTATTAACCTCTACACTTTCAATTGGGGTCAATCTATGTGGTGCTTTGTTTGGTAGATTTGAACATGGAATAAAGTAAATCTAGTGGGAAATGTTCTTCAAAATTCACAGGTGGCAATCCATTTGAAAACTCATTTAGAAATAACCTCCTTAAACTCTCTAACAACTCCTTAACCTTTGTTGTTATGTTATTTTCCTTGACTTCGAAACTAAAATTCTTTAGAAAAATGGAAAAGCAACATCTTACCCTTTTTTCCTCTTTCAAGAACTCCTCCACTGTGCATAGCATCATTGTACTACCGTTGTTGTAATTACCGTTTCTGATGTTGTTTCCTTTTTCCTCCTTCATGGGAAACAACCTAATCTTTTTCCTGCCCTTCTCCAACATAAAAGTATTATTTACTTTTGATCGCACACTTCTTTCCAGTTGAATTGTCAAGGCCTGGCCAACAAAAAATGACAAGTATCCATTCACAGTACATCACATAAGAGTTGGTTATGATAATTTTGAAGATGGAAATTCATCAATCATTTCTCTGACATAGTGACATGGTGTCCTTTTTTCAACCAAGAGAATTGATAGAAATTTGGATGTGAGGTGATTTTTAACTTTAAATTTTCCATAACTTCCTTAAATACCAAGTTTTTTGGGCTACCACCATCTACAATAAGTCAACATCATTTACCTCTAATATTGCATTTGGTTTTAAAAATTGGCTTCCCTTGTTTTGGTTCTTTCTCTTCAAGCTAACACTTTGGATTTTTTAGAATACAAGGCTTACATGTGTAATAAAGTCATTAAGCTGACTTTAGAGTTTTCTAGTTATTATTAGCATTTAAAGTTTGGACCAATATGAACTTTTGAATTCTATGTAAGAGAGGTGAATTTCATTGTAATTGTGTGAAGTATTTTCTTAATATAACATGTGTTATTGTGTGTATCTCCATCTCAATCCTATATAGTTTTTTGACATCCAATGATCTAGTTCAATTTTGTAATATGGTATCAGAGCAGGGAGATCCTCATGGTAAAGTTTGACGAGGGTTGGCCAATCACCGATTGAGAAGATAAATGGAAAATGATTTTTTAGCTAAGCATTGCCATCATTGCACACTAGAAAGGGATCTGCCACTTCTCGAATCCCACATACTCAACTTTATCTACCTCACGTCCATATATCTGCAATCAATGTTAACTTTGAAGGAGGTAGTTGTGAGATTGTGTGTACCCTTAGCTCCACACTGTTGTGTGGAAGAGCCTGCATGAAAGAGAGGAGGCACTATTTCAAGTTTAAGAAGTCATTGCCATGAAAAAGAGAGTTGTTGTATGGATTGGTTAAAGGTTAGTTTCCAAGGATAAATTTAATTTGATTTTGTTATAACAACATCCAACCATCGTACATAAGTTGTCATTTGCCACATGTTCACCATACATCCGTTGCCAATTGTTGTACATTGTCGTATAACACATAGTATATAATCCTACCATACAAACCACCGTACATCAACCATTAAGTGTTAATTTACAGAGGTGTGTATCAATATTAAATATTCAATCATATTTTTTTGAAAATGGAAACACCTCTAGAGAAATTCAACGGCCAAAATTTCCATACCTAGAAAATGAAAATCCAGATGTAATGAATAAAAACCTATGGGGAATAAAAACCTACGGGGAATAGTAAAATAATTGATCAATTGCCTACAAATCCAAATAAGTTACTTGAATGGCAGAGAAGAGATAATAAATCCAAAGTTATTATTGACTTTGCTCTCTTTGATTTCAAGTTTCATGATGTAGATCTAGAAAAATCATCCAAGGAAATCCAGAATAATATGAATAAGTTGTTTTGAGAAAACACAATAAATGCAATTTTTTCTATGAAGCCACTATGTCTAGCCACATAAACAATTTGAGATCTCTCATTAGATAGCTCGATGAAGTCAAAGCTATGGTAGAGGAAGATGATGCCAAATCCATTTTGTTAAACAATTTGCTTTCTTAATACAACAATGCCATTTTTACTCTTAGTCAAAGGTCTTCACGCGCTCTAGAAAACATGATTTGATCTCTCTTAGCTGAAGAAAACAGATCCTTTGTAAGAGATCCTCGGCCATAGACAACACCGTACATAAAGAAATGATGGGAAAAATAATGATAGATAAGAGTGGGATTGAGTGGTACTAGTGTGGAAAAGTAGGTCATACAACAATTAATTGCAAAACTTGTGCCAATGACCTTCTCAAAGAAAATATTAAAGAGTAAGAAAATGTAGCCATTGTTGGAGATCTACTAGACACTAATGGCGATGATGACCCATTGAAGAACTGTCATTGCTTGCATTTTAAGAAGCCCACACTTTGAAGACATGGAATGTTTCAATGGAGGAGAGATACTTGTTCAATAGTTTTGGATGCTTGTGGATCAAATAAACTTTATATCATTAGGGTTATGAGACATGTATCAGGGGATTGTTGTTCAATAGTTTATGGGAGATCTAGGATCTAGAAGTTCAATATCATTCCTTTACGAGGGTATTGAGGCATTTCATGTGCAACTGGTTTCCAATGATGTTGGGAACTTGCATTATAGTTGATAAACCACACATTTCAGAGGAAAGGAGTATCTTGACAGAGTCTTACTGGTTTAAACACTGTTTTCAAAGAAGAAGCATCTGAAGAATGTTTGATTTTATTTTTTTTATTTTTTAGTAAATGTGCTTACAATTAGAGTGTGTTTTCTTTTAATGAGTTTTATTTTCATTATTGTAAGCCTTAAGAGAGGGTGTTATAATATAAGACTCACATGAGTAATAAAGTTGCTTTAGTGACTTTTTTTTTTTTTTTTGTTACTATTAGTGTTTAGGATTTGGGATAAATATGACCTCTCGAACTCTATATAAGAGAGGTGAATCTCATTATAATGGTGTGAAGTGTTTTTTATTATTATAATATTTTGTTATTGTATCTCCATTTCAACCTTATTTAGTGTTTCAACATTTAGTGATCTAGCTCAATATCATAATAGGATTCGACAACACTCTTTAAAACATAGGACTTTCCCCATGCTCTTGTTGCACTTATTTGTTGGTTCTCTCAACTCCTTGAACAACATGAGTTTTCCTTTCAACCTTATGTTGGAGTTTAAATTCTATGAACACTCATAAGCCCCATGCCTTTGCATTGCACACTTGAAGCATGCTCCTCCAAATCTTACTTCTCTACCTCTAGGAGTTTCCCAACTTCTAGGGGTTTCATAATTCCTTCTATATTCCTCAATTTTGGAGTTGGTACTGCTTCCTTCTCCTCCCTTGTTTCCATTTTTTTCCCCTCTTCCATACATTTTATTTCATCTACTTCTTGTTCCTTTACCACAAGAAATTTGTTGCTTTCTTGAGAGATTCTCTTTAGCCTGCATGACCGATTCGAAGGTTAGGACTGATCAACAAGTGAAATTAGAAATATTTTAGGTAAGATTTCTCATTCGGGAGAAAGAGTTCAATGGTTGAACGAGTATTGAAAAATATCAAAGAAATGAACAAATAGTTTGGTGGCCAAGGGGTATGATTTGGCAATCAATTTGATTAGAAAATCAAAACTTGTCCACACCAAATTTTGTGGGAGGAGGTTTGATTCGAAGATTGGGGTCGATAAGGAGATTCAGTAGGTGTTCGAGAAACAAAAGAAGAGGAAGAGATTTATTTTAAAGTCAAACTCGACATAAAAGTGATAAAGGGTAGGCTCAAAAGGCAATGTTGGGCAACAAACACCCAAATAGCATGAAAATAGAAAGATAAGTAACTCCACACATTGAGAATTAAAAAGAAGAATGTATGATAAATTTCTTCGAGGGGACAACCTCCTTTTATAGTATAACAAATGTATAAGATGAGATGCTTTCAAAAATTAGGTCTCCTTGGTATATATAGGAGACAAAGGGCACAATTACAATTAAAGGGTCTATCTGACCAATAAGAACAACACTAATATAACAATATAAATGCAATAACTCAATATCTAGGTCTTAAAAATCCCCTCCCCTTCAAATAAGTTTTGCCGTCAAAACTTGATTAGTTGTGGATGTTTCTGCATGAAGAACTCAACTTCCCATGTCACTTCTTCTATTGGTAGGTTCTTCCACTTGATGAGGTGCTCAATAATTAATTGATTTCATAGTTTCTTGATCCTTGTTTCAAGGATTGTTTCTAGTTCTAATGTCATTTTTTCTTCTTCATTAATCTATGGTAAAATAGTTTGAATTGGGATCTTGTTACCGATTACCTTGTTTAAGCAAGAAACATGGAAGATTGGATGTACACATGAAGATGTAGACAACTATGATTTGTAAGCCATGCTTCCAATCCTTTGCAACACCTTATAGGGACCATAGTACTTGGGTGCTAATTTATTGTCATTCTTTTGTTGCTTGAGGGACATTTTCTTCTATGGTTGTAGCCTCATAAATACCCAATCCCCCACTTCAAATTCCCTTTCACTTTTGATGTTAATTTTCTTGTTGTTTCATCCTATTTTGTGCTATAGCCAAGTTGTCCTTCAATAGTTGGAGAACCTCTTATTGTTGATCTATGTGGTACTCCATTGCTTGAACCTTCACTTTCACTCTCAAGGGTGATTTGATGATTGGAGGATGATAGCCATAAAGTGCCATAAATAAGGACATTTTTTGTGAAGCATGGAAGGATGTGTTGTACCACCATTCTTCCAAGGGAAACTACTTTAACCATTGTGTTTGTTTATCAGATGTAAAGCAATGAGGATACCCTTCTAGAAATTTATTCACAATCTCAATTTTTCCATTGGATTGAGGATGGTAAGATGAGCTATGAGTCATTGAGTACCCAAATAAGAAAATAATTTTGTCCAAAAATTACGAGTGAAAATTCGATCTCTATCACTTACAATAATATTGGGGATTCTGTGTAGCTTCTGTACTATTTCCATGAATGTTGTAGCTACTGCACTTGCTTTAAAAGGATGAGAAAGAGAGAAAAAATGGGCATACTTTGTGAGTTGATCGAATACTACCATGATGCCATTCTTTTCTTTGGACTTGGGTAGACCTATAATAAAATATATTGGAACCTCTTCCTAATGTTGACTTGGTATGGCTAATGGTTGTAAGAGACTTGGGGTCTTGATTGTCTCTCCCTTATTTTGTTGGCGAACCACACATTCCACCACAAAATTTTTAACACAAGTTTTAAGACCTTCCCAGAAAAAATCCTTCTTGATTCTATTGTAAGTTTTCAAAAACCCCAAATGTCCTCCTATACGAGAAGTGTGAGATTCCAAAAGGAACTTTTGTTTGAGTTGGAAATTCTTACATAAATAATAGTGATCCTAATACTGCAATGAATCATTCTTCCACACAAATTTATCTAATGCACTTGGGTCCTCTTGTAGTTGTTGAATTATCTTGCATAACTTCTGATCTTGCTTCCATTCTATCCTTTCTTCTTCCACCCATTCAGACTGTGGATTGTAAATAACACATAATAATCCCTTTGTGTCTTCTTTCCTTGAAAGTGCATTTGCCACCACATTTTGTTTTACTTTTTTGTATATAATTTCAAAGTCATTACATAACATCTTTGTAACCCATTTTTGTTGCTCTTCTAAAGATAATTGTTGTTCCAAGAAGTACTTCAAACCATCATGTTTTTTTTTTTTATCTTGAAGTGTCTTCCTATTAGGTAAGGACACCATTTCTTAACTTCATGTAATATGACCAACATTTCCTTTTCATAAATGGGTTTGAGTAAGTTCTTTCCTTTATGCTGAATACTTTCAAAGGAAAGGGGAATTCCTTCTTGCATTAAAACTGCACCATTGCCATGCCGAGAGGCATCACACTCCACCATAAATATTTTTACGAAGTTAGGTGTGGCAAGGAAAAGAGTTATACACATAACCTCCTTAAGTTTTTCAAAATATTTGGTTGCTTCTTGTGTTCAAGAAAATTCCTCCTATTTTAATAACATTGTTAGAGGTGTTGCTATTTGACCATAATTATTGACAAACTCGCGTAGTATCCTGTCAATCTAAGATTCTCCAAGGTTTCAGGAATTAGCCATTCCATCATAGATATAATTTTGGCGTCTTCATGAGATACAATATGACCCAGATATTCCACTTCCTAAATGTCAAAGGAACACTTGGAAGGAATTGCTTACAATTGTTTCTCTTCCAATAGTTTTAAGACTGTTTCAACATGTTGTGCATTCTCTTCCCAATATTTTTTGTAGCTTAGTATATCATCAAAAAATTCTAACACAATTTTTCTGAGTAAGGGTTTGAAAATAGAAGTCATCAAGCTTTGACATGTAGAAGGCACATTAGTAAGGCCAAACAACATCACCAAAAATCATAATTACCTTCATGTGTTCTAAAGGCTATTTTGGAGATGTCTTGCCTCATTATGATTTGATGATATCCATAATGGAGATCCAACTTGGTAAAAAAAATTTCTCCCTATAATTCATTAATGACATGAATAGGAAACTAGTATTTAATGGTCATTTTCTTGATCTCTCTATGATTTGGAAACATATGTCATGAACCTTCCTTTTTTAAACCAACACCATTGGTGAATATAAAGAAAATTTTCTAGTTTGAATGATGCCAACCTCTAACATTTCTTGAATCATACACTTAATCTCACTCTTTTGTGTATATGGGTACTTGCAAGGTCTAATGTTAGGTGGTACACCTCCCAGTTTCAAATGAATAACATGGTCATGATATCGAACGGCTAAAATTCCTTTATGCATATCTCCAAATACCTTGGAATGATTGTCAATAATGTTTTGAAGATCCATGGGGACAAAGGGTCTAGATGTTTTAATATCTAGATGTGCAATTACACCATGGTGTCCCTTTCTTATCAATTTTGTCATGTTTTTAGAGCTTATCACTTTAGAGGGTTTCCTGTGGATAAATCTTAGTTCAATTTGCTTGGCTTTTGAGGAAAATATCATGAAAAGTTCCTAAAAATTAAGAGCCATTGTTCCCAATGATTGTAACCATTGGATCCATAATACAACATCGACATCGAGCCATTTGGATTGCAATCATTGGACTATCTAATGAATATTCCCCCACAGTGAGCTAAATACTACGACACTTCCATGAACAATTTATGGTACCTCCATATGCAATCATTACTTGAAACTCTAGTGTTGGATATATAAAGCAATTGAGAAGTTTGGCTAATTTGCAATTAATGAAGTTATGTGTACTACCAGAATCAATCAACACTGTTACCTTTTTCTTTTTGTTATATCCTTCTATATTGAAAGTTTGAGAAGTTTTGATGCTAGCCAATGCATGCTAAGATAGGATAGGACTAGTTTGTTCTAGTTCTATATCTTGTGACAATTCCAACACTTGATCTTCTTCCTCTTCACGTCGATGTAGAATAATTACTCTCACTACATTTATGCCCCTTATTCTACTTGTTGCCACAATTAAAATATAGCCCCTTTTCTCTTCTTTCATCCATTTGTTGAGGTGTCAACCTTGTAGGTTGAATGAGGTTACAAGAGGGAACATTGTGCTCTCTATAGTTTTTATTGGCCACCCTTTTAGTAGCCTTTATTTTTTCTTTCAACTTTCCTTGCCACACTGAAAGCATGGTCCATGGATTTAGGTTCCAAGTGACCCACCTCATGTTGACTGCTCTTTTTTAAAGTTCCTATAAAGAGATCTAACAAATTATCCTATGGAATGTTCTTTACTATGAGATTCATCTTTTGAAATTGTTGATTGTGATTTGTAATTAGACCTTTTTTTTCTGAAGATTTATCAATAGACTAAAGAATGTGTTTCTCTTAGTATCTCCATAATATGCTATCAATCCATTCATAAAAATGGACCAAGAGACAACATAATCCTTTTTTTATTCACAAAACCATTGGAACTAGACAAATTGACTAGGTTCTAAATACAAGGATGCAAGAGTTACCTTTTGTAAACTTGGCAATCGGTATAGATCAAAGAATCATTCCATTTGGAATATCCATGTTATATGATATTTACCATCAAATTTCTTCATATTAGTGTTAGGAATTAAGTAGTTCCTTGGTCCTGAGTTGAACCCTTAATGATGTAGATCTTGGAATGATGAACAATCATGATTCTAGGACTCAATATTCATGTTCTCCAAATGTCTTAAAATATTTCCTGTATGTGATTGAGGTTAAAAAATTATTTCTCCCTATTTTAATGATTTCCTTATGTCACAATATCACTTTTGGGGAACCTCTCATCTAGGGTATGCTAGAGCATGAATTCCATTGAATTTTTTAATGGTTCCATATTTTGATCGATTTTACCATCAATTCCACCTTTAATATTTCTTGCAAATGTGCCAAATCAATCTTTTTGAACACATTATCATCCATGTCATGACCCCACATGAAGTTTGTTCAAATATTGTGATCATTCACTTCCTAAGGGCGTGCGACACAACACCAATTCTTACTTGGTTGCTTGGCACACAAAGAATACTTTGTCCAGACTACACTTCTTCACCTAGAGCATACCCATACTCCATTCTATGTTATTGACGAGTCACACTCCTACTCTAGTGTAACTCTTGTATACTTAGACAATTCTTAACAGTTTAACATTTATTCATATATAAGCATACAACCATGAACATGAGAAACCAAGAGAACAACTGCAGAACAACAAAAAAAATACACAAAAATAACACCCAACTGAGTCATTGTTATTGCAAAACAGTTACAATATGAGCACTACCGACTCGATTTATGAATTCGGAAGAGTCACACGACTCGCCTCACCTCACCAAGACACTCATAAATATATTCATCACACCAAGACTCTCTATCGCAACTGTCTCTATAACATCCTAAGGTGCATCTCAGACATGCTCACAATCGTAGAATTGTTGTCCCTTCGTTTCTGCAGACTTTCACCAAGCTAACACATATTCAGGTTCTGCCTCACACATGCCTCTAATAGAATTGTGTTTCTAGACTTCCCCAAAATCTCCTAGAGTGTCCCACTCTTGGCTACTTGTCTTCCATCTTGGAAACTCTGTCTCAACTCGTTGCCTCATATTTTTTCTCCAAATCTCTTGCCAATCTTCTATTCCTTCCTTTGGTTGTGCACCCTTTCTCTTATAGGAACTCCAAAGGTCACTTGTGCGACACATAATCTTTTGGGTGTATCATGCCCCTTCACAAACCCAAACTCAAACAACTCGTCACACCTCTCTGTGGACCCAGTGCACCCATCCAAGCTCCCGCACCCATCAACCATCATGTCTCTTGAACCAACATGCTCCATCCTTGGGTGCACATCCCTTTCCTTGTGTGTTCTCTTGTGCCAATCATCACGTGTTCTTGTGGTTGTGCTGATGGAGTCGTCCAACCTCTCTGATGCGCTCATGTTGCCGAGGGAAGACGAGTCCACTCCTTGGGCATGCTCCCAAGTTTCCCCGCCCTTTCCCAAACACAACCAAGTCTCCGTCAATCGTTCTAAGGCAAGTAAGGTGTGTGCCCCCTTGGTGCTGCACGTCACCATTGTGCGCCCAAGGTGCCCCTGCTCACACCCAAATGTCTTTGTTTTCCCAATCGATCGTTTCCTCCTTGTGCTCTTTGTCCGTTCCGTCACCAAATCTTCCCAAGGAGTGCGCACGCTCGGTGGGTGTCATGGGATACCTTACATATTCTCCCACTCCAAGTTGTTTCCATCCCCGAAAATCTCTGTCGATATCTATGGCATCTCTACCCCATCTCCGAATCTCATCACCACTCAACGACTACTATCTCCTCAACTGCTAGCATCAAGGAAACTCTCCTCAGGAAGTTCTGTAAAATATTCCCAAGTGATGAATTCTCTTGACCTGTGATGGCTTTGATAATTTAACTCTATTGTTTGTGTGTCATGTACATTGGATCCGCTCAAGTTTCGAACTGGTCGGGTGATCATTCCAACTGTCACATTCGTCATTAGAGAATGCACGTCTCCACGTCCAACAAACCCTTTTCTTTCTACCTCATTGTCATCATGTACAACTCTTCTTGGCCTTGTTGAGTCGCCCACTACAGTCTCAACTTGTTCATCTCACTTAGCCGAACCCCTTTGGTTATGGACACGGTCCTTCCCCTTGTCACAATTTGGCAAGTTTCCTCTACAACCCTTCCATCATTTCACAACTTCCCTTCTTGAGTCTTTCGATGACATCTCCAATAGGCATGACCATTTGTGCTTCTTTTTCCCTGTAACACATCTCCATCTTCTTTGTTTAGCAAGAAGAGTGTACCCAATAGTCTCCACCAAGGCTATTGGAATACATCATGTCTGACTTGTGCTCTATGCGCAAGTATCGTATGACCAAATGAACTTCCTTCGGTGTGCATCCCAACTCCTCAAGTCGTTCTGCAGTAAGTTGGAAGTCATATATCCCCATGGCCTTCCTACAAAAGTTCACAATCATTGTTGGGTGTCGGTCGTCAACTCCTACCTCTTCCACATTCATCTCCAAGTATGATTGAGTGAGTGCCTTCGTGCACTCTCTTGGCTCAACTCTTGGAGTTTCTGCGGTGGGTAAGTCTACTACCCAATCTTCCACAACATCCATAATCCGTGGTTGATGAATATTTACTTGGTGATGTTCCTCCTACTCCATGGAAAGTGAAGAGTCCAATTTTCTCTTACACTCACGTTCATGGTTCTGTAGGTCCCTTTATCACCCAACCTTCCCTATGGATTTTTTCACCGAAGTCTTCATCACCATCAACTATTGATCTTCTTTCCTTAGACTACTCATAGATGCTATGGTGTGGATGACTTCCCGCTGATGTGTTACGTTGAAAGGCTTGTATGTGCTCCCAATGACTTCTTCTATCAACTTGATCACAGATATCCTAGGCGTCCTCCCTAGCTTCCTCTTCGTCGTCAAGGGTGCGCTTGGTGTTTTGGCCTTGTCCAAGAATACTAAGATACTTTCATGAATGAGTGGAGCTGATTTGGAAAATATGAGGAAGTCCAAGCCCAATATCATCGCATGATATTCCAACGGAAATACCAACAGATCCATGTTTCCAAACCACTCCCCAATTCTCAATGGTGCTAAACAAACAATCCCCATCATTGGCATCACTGTTGACTTCAACACTTTACACATTCCAGTGTAGTTCTCAGGTTTGCAGTGAAGAGACTTCATGGCTCGTTCACTCACAAAACTGTGGATTTCCCCAGTGTCAACCAAGACTTCCATGTTCAACTCACTTACTGTTGTTTCCACAAAGCAGTGTCCTTCAATTGCTTCACTTTGTAAACAATTCCCTTGACCTCTTGTCTTGAACTCATGCATGCGTTCCACCAACATTTCCATGACTTCACTCATCTCTTCCGTTAATTTCTACACTTAAACCATATTTTCCAAGGGTTTTGAATCTTCCACTGTCGGTGTGAGTTGAGACTCCTCCTAAACCAACAAAGCCAACTTCCCTTGCATTGGATAGTTCCTCATAAAGTGATTTTGCAAACAGAGGTAACACTCAATCAACCTACTTTTCCTCACGAGTGGTTTGGGATGATTCTTTGTTGCTCCACTTTCTTCATGTTGGATTATCTCCTCCCTGAGTGCTCCGAACTCAGCTGACGATAAAGCCTCAGTCCTCCTTGTCAATGCCTTTAATTTGCTGATCTTGAACCTATGGAGGTAACACTCCATCAACCTACTTTTCCTCACGAGTGGTTTGGGATGATTCTTTGCTACTCCACTTCCTTCATGTTGGATGATCTCCTCTTTGAGTGCTCCCGATGTAGCCGATGACAAATCATTAGTCCTCCTTGTCAATTCCTTCAATCTGCTGATCTTGGACCTATCTATGCATCAAATTCATCCATCCTCTCCAAAGCCTCTTGGATTTTCTCAAATCGTTGAGCTACATTGGCTCTCTTGACCTTACAAGATTTGTCACTTGCACCATCCATTTTGTTGCTTGAACCACATCACTTGGTCTTCTCAAGAGTTCTGTACAACTCCTTTGCACCATCCCAAGTATGAAATGAGTCTTGTGGTCATCTACACATACAAGTGCTTGGTTCACCCTCACGAACTTCGCCCTTGGTCTGCGTATGCACATAGGACTATGCTCAAACCACCTATGACAAAGAAACTTGCTTGATTGAACCGTTCACCAAGGTCTGCGCCCAACTGCCTCTACTTTCAACTCTACATTTGGGTATGCAACAAGTTCTGCGATAGTCTTGCGTTCATCCGCCTTTCCCAAGTGCTTATTTCACCCTCAAAACTCTGTGCTTAGCCTGCTCAAGGGGTGCGCCCATGTCTTTTCACAAGTCATGGCTTCATCTGCAATTCATCCCTTCACTTATGTCACAAAATACCAAGTCTATGCTCAAGTTTCCTCTACGATGGGTCGATCCACCTGACGAACCCTCACCAAGCCTGCACTCAAATTGCTTCACCAAACAAGTGCACCCCACCACAACCATTCCATCTGTAGTAGTAGTGAAGAGCCAAATATGATCTGATACCACATGTCACTAATGGGACATTTTGGTGAAGATCTCACCAAACTATTACTCGAAGTTTTCTTTGGTACCACCTATCATCGAGATAGTGGTGAAGAGATCACCAACCCTTCTCCAAAATCAACAATGAACAAGCTCTAACACCACCTGTCACGATCCCAGAGGACACTTGTTCATATCTTGCGATCGTTCAACTCTTGAGGGTGTGCAGCACCACAACAGTTCTTACTGGGTTGCTTGACACACCAAGAATACTTTGTCTGGACTACACCTCTTCACCTAGAGCATACCCATACTCCATTCTAGGCTACTGGCGAGTCACACTCCTACTCTAGTGAAACTCTTGTATACTTAGACAATTGTTAATGGTTTAACACTTATTCATATATAAGCATACATCCATGAGCATGAGAAACCAAGAGAAAAACTACAGAACAAATGAAAGACATACATAGAAATAGTGCAGGCAGAACAAACCATGCCTAACACCCAACTAAGTCTTTTCTATTTCAAAATATTTACAATATAAGCACTACCAGATCGGTTTACAAATTTAGTAGAGTCACACGACTCACATCACCTCACCAAGACACTCATAAATAGATTTGTCACACCAAGACTCTTTGTCGCAACCGTCTCTGCAACTTCCCGCGGTGCATCTCAGACGTGCCCACAACTCAAGACTTATTGTCCCTTCGTTTCTGTAGAATTTCACTAAGCTAACATAGATTTCGATTCTTCCTCACACATGCCTCCAATAGGCCTGCATTTCCAGACTTCCCCAAAACCTCCTAGAGCATCCCAGTCTTGGCTACTTGTCTTCCATCTTGGAAACTCTTCCTCATCTCGTTGCCTCAGACTTTCCTTAGACTTGTTCTCCAAATATCTTGCCAATATTCTATGCCTTCCTTTGGTTGTTCTCCATTGCTCTTATCAGAACTCCAAAGGTCACTTGTAGGAAACATCATGTCTTTTGGGTGTGTCACACCCCTTCAAAAAACCACACTCAAACGATTTGTCGTGCTCCTCCGTGGACCCAGTGCACCTATCCAAGCTCACGTTCCCATCGACTGTCATGTATCTTGGACTGACGCGTCCCATCCTTTTCCGCACACTCCTTTCCTTGTGTGTTCTCTTGTGCTGATCATCACGACTCTTCATGAGTGTGTCGATGGGGTATTCCAACCTCTCTAGTGCGTCCATGTTGCCGAGGGCAGACGAGTCCACTCCTTGGGCATGCTCCCAAGTTTCCCCACCCTTTCCCAAACACAACCCAAGTCTTCATCAATCGTTCTAAGACAAGTAAGGTGTGTTCCCCCGTGGTGTTGCATGTCACCATCGTGCACCCAAGCTACCCCTGCTCACACCCAAACTTCTTCATTCACCCAATCAATCGCTTCCTCCTTATGCTCTACATCTATTCCATCACCAAATATTCTGTAGGAGCGCACACTCTCGATGGGTGTCGTGGGAGACCTTACAACCCATGTCATTAAATTACTTCCTTAATTGGGATACCCAGTACCCTAAGTCTTCACTTTCTTCAAGATTCATGTATGGTTTCTCTAGAGGTTTAGAAGGAGTATATTTTTTTGTAGAACCCTTTTATATGTTTGAAAATAATTATACTCCTCTTTTGTCTCTTTATCGTAATTTTTGAATCACAAAAAACAAATCTTCCAATCAAAAGTTATTCTAATTTCAAGTTAATATAACTTTAAAAACCTTGGTTTATAGATTGTATTGTTCACTGACCTTTCTCTTGAAGTATCCATGAAATTCAACCCCTTTGAGTCTAAAATTTTGGTTTGTAGTAGTTTGATATGCCTTCTTTGCAATTTTGATGTTTTGTAGCTTTGAACAAGTATTCTCACATTGACCTTGGTGTCGGGTATGTGAGAATATTCATTGACATTCTCATTACATCTTTATTTTGGTGAAAACCCCTTGTGTATTGAGCCGTGGAAGATGGAATAAGTGAGTAAACACTAGTGTCAAGGAGATGGGGTGGCAATTTTAGCGAGGGATTTTTTGCACTTTGAAAAATATGACCTAGGGTTTACGGAATTTCTTTTATTTTTTCAGCCAAGGAGAGAGGCCACATGTGTGACCTCACACGTGTGAAAGGAAAAAGACAACAAACCACACGCGTGAGATGAAAGTACAGGCTGCACATGTGAATCAAACTGCACTTATGAATAGGCCGTACAACCACACATGTGGGAGGAATCAATCCATATAGGATGCAATGTGAGGACAAGAGACATGCCGCACATGCGGGTTTTTTCTGGGTAGGTGATAGGATCATACGATTGACATCATCAGTCAATACAATTCATACGATTGACGTTAGCATGCCGTACATGTGACATCAACAAGTTTGCAAGTGGGTTGGGGAATTTTATGGGATTTTATTGTTTTGTATTTTTGCTGAGAGGATTGGTGGAAATTCTAAATATTGAAAGTTTACTGTCCCTTGTACATGGATGGTTTCTCTCCGATCTTTATGTTTCTGCTGTATAATTTTCTGGTGCAGGTGAAAGGTATAGATTTCCTTTCCTATAAGCCCAAACATTCTCTGAAATAAACTATGAGAACGCTCACTGATTTTTCACAACCTCTATCAATAAAACAAACTCATTCTATAGTTCCTATGCTTTCAAACACTTATATTTAAAACCTTTGTTTAAGATATATATGCCTTTGTAATCAGATTGATGTTGTTTTTCAAAGTTTGATTTCACATCTCTTTTTGGGTTCTTAAATCATTCATAACCTGAAACAATACTTGTTCTTTGAACGATCTATACATAGAATCTATAAAGCTGAGAAAGATGTGTTATACAAGAATCAAAATTAATATTACCAGATGTGTGTAGTTGCTATAGGAATTGAATAATGGTACCGGAAATCCACATCGCTACTGAAATTTCCATGAGCATACAGTCTAAATGCTATATCCCAACTATCAAATCTGATTGCTGAGAATATCAAGCATGATAGTCACTCAGTCTCCAACAGACTATTTTCAAATCGAATCGACTCCAATCAGCTGTGATAACAACAATGACGTTTTCTAGATGTAGCATACTCCTTGCTGTAGCTTAAAAATACAGAGGAAATATGGTGGAACACCTCACCACCACTTGAAAATTCACCCAACTTACACTCAATCAAATATTCAGAGAATAAATATACTATTTTAATTGCCATCCAATCTGAGTTTATTACAAAGCAAGGGTTATACTCTGAGTTGAATTGTACAGAACCTGAATTGTATTGGGAATGAGAAGAACATGCACGCAAAGGTTTTAGATTCAAAATCTATTTTTTATTAAACTCAAAACCTTCGACATCTCTCCAAAACTCCCCCCCTCTACAAACTTGAGTTCATATTTTTACTACAAATATCAGATATCTGAGAGATCCAAAACAATAGGATCCGAGTTTCTATTTTGAGTAGGAAATCTGAATGATCCTACTTCCACTTAACTACTAACCAAACTTGACTCGAAGTATCACTTAATAAAGAGATCAAATCTCTTCTTTTTATTTTCCCTAATCTATTATAACAAAAAGTCAAATTCAAATATTTGCTAAAAAAACATGAATTTTGGACTTCTAGAAATCAGAGCGGGAGATTTTCTCAATGCCCCTGCATCAGACTCCCAAGAAAAAAAAGTATTCATGGACTCTCGTCCATGAGGTCCTCGATTGTTATACCACTTTTCTGTATGATTGCAACAATTACCCAAGTAGCATCCTCTATTGGGTGATCCTTCCATTTGACCAAATGTTCATAGTATTCCTTTTCTTTGGTTTTCTTTATCAATCTTGACGCAAACTCGACCCTCAGCGGACGGTCGCTCCCACCAGGACCTTCTCAAACCTCGGCCCGAAGAGCCAACAACTCTCCACCTCCCTCGGGAATTCTTTACCCACAGTCTTCTCGGTGATCTCCCTTTTCGGGTATCGGGAAATCGGCACTCGCGTGTTCGCGAGTTCAACGCTTGTAACCTCGACCCTTCAGTTCCCGAACCCCGATATCCGATGGTCAAGGTCAACACTCGGGTATCGCCACTCGAAATTCCAAGCCTTTGTATTTCAAAACCCCGATTTCCGATACGTCGATCTTTTGGTTCAACGCCACCTGGACTCCACTTACTCCCTGGGGCCCCACATAACCACGTCACCTCGGGATTTCACTATTCGAGAATTCACAATGTAAGTGTTCGCTGAGTTGAAAACCCCGAACACCGATTCCGCGATATTCCGGATTCGTGCCACCTGTCCCTCCGACGATCGACGGCTCTGATCAAATCGGGAAATCGCGACTCGCGATTCTACGAGGTGTGAGCCCTTACCTTGCCAACTCCCGAATGCCGAAACCCTGAAGTCCGATGGACTTGGGTTCTTTCCCACCTGTACTTACGGGCTATCTCCCACACAACTTCGCCATGATCTGACGGTCAGCGGGATTTCACGATCCTCCGACGCGAATCCTGTCCGTTGATCCACCTCCTTGGAGAATTCTCCCGCTCCTAAGCTTCTCTCGGTTCGAGATCCTCCTGGGTCTGTTCCCAAAGTCTTCACCACGGGGCTATCCCTCCTGAGATTTCATTTCCTCCGACTCCTTCAGAGACCTTTTCGCTCGACTCCTGCTCACGCTCGAGCTTCAAAAACTCTCGAAGTGTTGAGGTCTTCCAGACTCTGTGCACTCCCTGCGACAGTAGTCTCTGCCTTCCTGGTAGTCTCGACCTTGTACCTCGACGTGTTCGTCCTCCTGAGCTTTCCCCTTGAATCCTCAAAGGGTTCAATTTTGACCTCTGCACTCTCCTTGCAGAATCCTTGCACGCAAAGCGCTATCTGTCCTGAGCTTCCACAACACTCAGACCCCTTGGGGAATTTTGTCTTCCTTCTCCTTCAGATGGATGATATCAATGCATTCCTTGGCTTCCGCCTCAAGCAACCTCCTTTCTAAGTCTTCTGGGTATTCAGTAACCCAGTGAAAGCTCCCTCAGTGGATGCTTCCTTCGGCTTCATAACTCAAAGAGTTCCTTCCTCCTCGTGGCTATCTGCACACTTACTCAACGCCCTCCCGGCGGAGTCTCTTCTCCCACAGAACATCCAGTGGTTCTGAGTTCCTATGCACCTTTTGCACCTGCTCAATGCCCTCCTGGCAGAGCCTCTCCGAATCCTCAGTGATTCTGGTATTCCCCTATGAATTTCCAGCAGAGTTCTTTCCTTTGTGCACTTCTGTACACTCGCTCGATACCCTCTTGATAGAGCTCCTACAGAACTCCCAGTAAAGGTTCTGTCCACAACAGTGCCTCAGCTACACTGCCTTGACTATTGAGGTATTCAGTAACCCCAAAGTCCTCCTTCTTTCTGAGTTGATGATTCCAGGCTTGTGCCCTCAACACGTCTTTGTCTGACTCCTTCGAGTTCAGAAGTGCCTCCTCCGTGCACTGGGATTCAGAGTCTCAACACTCTGTTACGCCCTCATGGCATGAACCCTCAAAGACCTCTCAAACCTGAAATCAAACCAACTCCCTGCAAATACATGATAACAATACACAATTGCAGCATATAATGAACACACACATACAGACATGCATATAATGACAGACTGGTGCAGGAAAAACTGCTCTGTATTAATAATGGCAA
>ML776730.1:834739-879003 GCA_009831015.1 Picea engelmannii
TGATAACAATACACAATTGCAGCATATAATGAACACACACATACAGACATGCATATAATGACAGACTGGTGCAGGAAAAACTGCTCTGTATTAATAATGGCAAATGCCTGTATATTTTACAAGGTGTTTCCGAGCTCTCCTCAACTCTTCTCTACTCTACCTTGTCTACCCAAAATGAGATCTCCCTATCTCTTTTACCCTGAGGTGCTCTCAGCGCTTCCCTCCAGGTACACCTACCCTATTCAATTTCAATGAATGGGGCTGTCTAGTCCAGAATCGGACCTAGATCTCAGCCAATCTACAATAAAGGCCGATCCTATCTAATGCCTACGCAAAGGCATGGCTTTCCTGGCTCAACAGCCTAAGCACATTAAATTACATTCAATTCAAATTCAAAATGAGGCTGCGCCTCCTTTTCAGCACATGAATGAGTGTGCGCTGACGTGGTTGACTGGTTGGCATGGAGAGATGCTCCTGCATCAAATCTCCTATCCAAAATCTTCTCCATTTGAATTCACTTGGCTGTAGGTAGCTGCTTCATCCATCAGATTGACTTGTCTTTGTCACTGCCTGGTTCACTTACTGGGGTTTCTAGTTCATCCCCAACATAAGGGTACAAATCTGCGACATTAAAGATCATAGATAGTCCAATGCCAACTGGAAGTTCGATCTCATAAGCATTGGATGAAAACTTCCTTAAGATTTTGTAGGGTCTGATCTTCTTCAATTTGAGCTTGTTATAATTTTCTCTTGGGAAACCTTTCATTTCTTAAGTGTGCCAATACTAAATCTCCTTCTTCAAAATTGACTTCCCTTCTCTTCAAATCAACCCTCTGCGTACATTTTTGACTGTTTTCCTTTTACATCCCCTTAACTTGTTCATGCAATGACTGCATGTCTGTAGCAAATTCTTCTCCATCAACACTCCTTTCCTAAATCTCTGAGCTAAAACACTCCTCATGGATGCACTCCATACACAATTTTGAATGGGATACATCCAATGCTTCGATTTGGTGAGTTATTGTAAGAAAATTCATCCCATGTAAGGGCTTGATCCCATTGACGTGGATGCTCACTTGCCAAGTTTCTCGATATATTTCCCAAACTCCCATTGATAACTTTAATTTGGACATCAGTTTGAGGTTGATAGGATGAGCTGAAACTGAGCTTAGTTCCTAGATTCTTCCACAATGTTCTCCAAAAATGACCAACAAATTTTGTATCCATGTCTGAAACTATGCTTGTAGGAAGACCATATAGTCTCAGTACTTCTTTAAAAAACAAATTTGCAATGTGTGTTGCATCATTAGTTTTATTGCAGGGTATAAAATGTGTCATCTTAGAAAATCTGTCCACTACTACAAATATGAAATCATTGCCTCTTTGAGTTCCAGGCAATCCTAAAAAAAAATCCATACTTAAAACATCACATGTCCTATTTGGAATTGGTAGTGGTTGATACAATCCCATGTTCTAATGTCTCCCTTTAGCATGTTGAAAAACTCTACATCTCTCCACAAATTTCTTCACATCAACTCTCATCCCCGACCAAAAGTAATAGGTACTAAAATGAGCATATGTCTTGTCATTTCCAAAGTGTCCTGCCAATCCTCCATTATGTTTTTCCTGCGATAAATTATCTCTCATTGAGCACTTTGGTATACAAAATTATCAGCCTTTGAACAACAATCCTTCTTGCAGCATAAATTCCATGAAATGACTCCTATCCCTGCTCACTGGATTCTTACATGCTTCATAAGCTTCCTTAAAATTTTCATCATCTTTATACAACTCTTTGAGATGATCCAATCCCAAGACATTTACTTGAAATTCTTGCAAAATTAGACATTTTCTTCTCAAAGCATCGACAACTTTATTAGTACTTCCACTAATATGCTTTAGAACAAATGTAAAATTCTTCATATACTCTACCCACTTGGCATGTTTTTTATTTAATTTGTCCTGTTTGGTAATAAATTTCAAAGCATGATTGTCAGAATATAAAACAAATTCCTTAGGCATAAGATAATGCCTCCATTTCTTCAGAGCTTGGATGATTGTATATAATTCCTTATCGTATGTGGAGTACTTCTTTTTTGCCTCATTCAACTTCTCATTGAAGTAGGAAACTAGTTTCTCACCTTGGCTAAGAACAACCCCTATAACATTGTCACTGGCATGACACTTAACCTGAAACAACTTGTTGAAGTCTGGGAGAGCTAACACATGCTTATCGATGATCTTCTCCTTCAACAATTTAAAAATTCTTTTAGCTGCCGCTGTCCACCTAAAAAGATGATTCTCTTTCTTGATAGTTTCAACTATTAGAGAACATATACCACTAAAATTTCTGATAAACTTCCTATTGAAGCTTTCTAACCCATAAAAACTCCCGACTTCAAAGATATTTCTTGGGGAAGGTCATTCTTTGATGGCTTTCACTTTTTATAGATCCATTTTCAAACCTTCTTGTGAAATTACAAAGCCCAAATAAACCAATTCTCTTTTCATAAAATAACACTTCTTCAAATTTATCAAGAGATTTTCTTGATGCAACTTCTTTAGAACCAAGTTTAAGTGCCTAATATGTTCCTCTTTTGTTTCACTGAACACAAGAATATCAGCAAGATATACAATCAAAAACTTTCCTATCAACTCTTTAAGGACTTCATTTATGAGTCTCATGAATGTAGTAGGTGCATTAGTCAAACCAAAAGGCATAACCAACCATTCATACATTTCATCATTAGTTTTGAAGGCTATTTTCCATTCATTTCCTTTCCTTATCCTAATCTGATGATATCCACTCTTTAAATCAATTTTTGAAAAATAATTGGCACTACTTACACAATCCATCAAATCATCCATACGTGGAAAAAGAAATCGATACCTAATGGCGATATTGTTTATGGCTTTGGAGTCGGTGCATATTCTCCACTCTCCATATTTTTTTGGGCTCAAAACTGTGGGTACAACACATGGGCTTAAACGCTCTTTGACCAATCCTTTCTCCAACAACTTTCCCACCTATTTTCTGATCTCTTTGTTCTCTGCTGGTGTCATTATGTAAGCTTCTTTGTTTGGCAGGCTTGCTCCAGGAATCAAATCTATGTGATGAATTTTGCTTCTAATTGGTGGCAACTCATTTGGTAAGTCATCAACTATAATATCAATATACTCATTCAATAAATTCTGAACTTCTACTGGTAAATAATCTGACTCTGTATTGGTCAAAATAACTCTAGGTTTTCCAATCAAAGCGAAGTTTACCTCTTCTTCCTTTATCTGGTTCAAGAATTCCTTTCCACTAACTAACAACACCTTTGGATTGATCTATTCTTCAGCTTTCTCTTCCTTCAATGGTATGGGGGTAGGCTTCCATGCATCCTTCTCAAAAGTGTAAGTGTTATTTCTGCCATCATAACTCACACTTCTGTCATATTGCCAAGGTCTACCTAGTAGAACATGACAAACATCCATAGGCATTATGTCACACTACACTTGATCCTTATATCCTCCAATATGGAACTGTACTTTTCATTGTTCATTCACTGACACTTGATGACTTTTCTGCAACCAAGAAATCTTATACAGATTAGGATGTGGCACCCTTTTCTTCTCCAACTTGTCCACCATTTCTGTAGAAACTATATTGTCAGTGCTGCCATTATCAATGATTAATTTGTAGCACTTACCTTTCTCCTTACATATTGTCGGGAACAAGTTCCTTATTTTAGGTGGCTGACACACTTGCTTATTTGGATTCAACAATACCCTTTTCATCAGTAGAGATTCTCCGGTTTCCGCGATTTCAACATGTGTTTCATCTTCTTTGATTTCATTTTCATCTTGCACAATTTGTATGTTTCTCTGTTTTGTAGCATTTTTCGGACAATCCCATGACATATGGCATAACTTACCACATATGTAGCACCTAACTTGATAATATCTTCCTCTGCCTCTTCCTCTTGAAGTGAACCTTCTTCCTTGAAAATCATTGGTTCTGTTTGTTTGTTCCTGCTTCCCAGAACTACTAGCTTTAACATGTTTCTTCCCTCTTTGCTATCCTCTCCCTTTGGACATTCCTCTGCTTTTCCCTTGGCTCTTCCTTGCCAAATTTTCTTCAGATTTTAATGCCACCTGATACGCATCCTCAACATATCTTAATGAAAACAAACTTAACTCATCCTGTATGTCAAATATCAACCCATTAATATACCTGGAAGCTATCTCAGGTGTGTCCTCTATATGCCCTGCTCTAATATTTACCTTGTAGAATTCCTCTGTATTCTTTCACGGTCATTACTTTTTGTCTCAAGTTTTGCATTTTCCTGAACAAAATCAATTCATAGTCCTTGGGTAGGAACTTACCCTTTAACTTGGCAACCATTTTGCTCCATCTTTTAATCCTGGCTTTATTCTTGCGCCTCCTTTCCTCCTGCACCCCATCCCACCATAAGGCTGCGTGTCATCTTATCCTCTTAGTCTTGTAACAACAACTTTCACTTGCTTGTCCTCGCTCACCTCTTCATAGTCAAAATACTTGTCCAAGGCGGTTATCTAGTCTATCAGCTCCTCTCTCTCCAGACTTCCACTATATGTCAGTATCTCATCTTTTTCCCTTGAACTAGAACTTAAAACCGACCTTAACAATCTGATTTCTGCAGTTTCTTCTTCTGCTTCTTCTTCTTCTTCTTCTAAAGAATCTTCCGACTCACTGATATCCTCTGCTTCAGGATCTCAATGTCTAGCAACTTCCATGGCCTCCATTTTTTCTTGCATAGCTCTCATCTCTTCCATCACCTCTGCATTTGCAATAGGTCGACGTCCTCTTCCTTGACCTCTGCTGATCCCGACTTCCATCTCTTGGCACAACAAATTACTTGTGGGGACAAAATCACTCTCAATTTCCTTAAGCTCTGATACCACTAATGGTGCAGGTGAAAGGTATAGATTGCCTTTCCTATAAGCCCAAACATTCTCTGAAATAAACTACGAGAATGCTCACTGAGTTTTCACAACCTCAGTCAACAAAAAAAACTCATTCTACAGTTCCTATTCTTTCAAACACTTATCTTTAAAACCTTTATTTTAGATATATATTCCTTTGTAATCAGATTGATGTTGTTTTTCAAAATTTAATTTCACATCTCTTTCTGGGTTCTTAAATCATTCATAACCTGAAACAATACTTGTTCTTTGAACTATCTATCCAGAGAATCTATAAAGTTGAGAAAGATGTGTTCTACAGGAATCGAAATCAATATTACCAATTGTGTGTAGTCGCTACAGGAATTGAATAATGATACCAAAAATTCACATCGCTGCCAGAATTTCCATGAGCACACAGTCTAAACGCTATCTCCCAACTATCAAACCTGATTGCTGAGAATATCAAGCATGATAGTCACTCAGTCTCCAACACACTATTTTCAAATCGAATCGATTCCAATCAGCTGTGATAACAACAATGGCGTTTTCTAGATGTAGCGTACTCCTTGTTGTGGCTTAAAAAAACCAAAGGAAATATGGTGGAACACCTCACCACCACTTGCAAATGCACCCAACTTACACTCAATCATAGATTCAGAGAATAAATACATGGTGTTTTAATTGCAATCCAATTTGCTTTTATTGCAAAACGAGGGTTATACTCTGAGTTGAATTGTACAGAACCTGAACTATATTGGGAATGAGAAGAACATGCATGCATAGGTTTTAGATTCAAAATCTATTTTCTATTAAACTCAAAACCTTCAACATATCTCCAAAAATTCCCCCCTCTGCAAACTTGAGTTCGGATTTTAATTACAAATATCAGAAATATGAGATCCAAAACAATAGGATTTGAGTTTCTATTTTGAGTAGGAAATCTAAATCATCCTACTTCCACTCAACTTATAACCAAACAGTACTCGAACTATCACTTAATAAAGAGATCAAATCTCTTCTTTTTATTTTCCCTAATCTATTACAACAAAAATTCAAATTCTAATATTTGCTTAAAAACATGAATTTTGGACTTCTAGAAATATGAGCGGTAGATTTTCTCAATACCCCTGCATCATTTTCTATCATAATTTTAGTGTAAAATTATTCAGTGATAACAACCCTAGGGTTTACTCTTTGAATTCACTTGAGAGTAATTTTTCAGATCTGAAGTTAGATGCTTAAAAATTGACATGGTATTAGAATGCAGGCTCTAGAGAGAGAGGGAGTCATCTCTCGAGACACATGTGTGATTGTAGATTTTTTTGTCGTTGCGGATTTGTGACAACAGATTTATTGTTACAACAACAGATTTTGTAATCTTGGTTGAACACCATGGGGACTTTGTTGGTTGATAGTGGAGCCTCTTTTGATATGACAAGATCATATGAATCACTGACCAATTTGTCAGAGGAGAACTCAATATTGCAAGTAGAGATTGGTTATAATTCCAAGTATGCAGTCAAGGGAGTTGGCACAACTTCGTTTCAGATGGAGTCCAAAAATCCTCTTAGGATGAGTGATGTGTTGTATGTACCAGGATTGAAAAGTAATCTACTTTCTATCTCATTTATGGAGGATAGAGGGTATGTAGTGGAATTTGTAGATGGACAAGTTCTTTCTTGGTTGAGAGGATCGAGATTTGAATCAATAGAGGTCATTGGTGCTCGTGATGGTGGTATTTACAGGTAGACATGACAACCCACCTAGGACTTGGTACATGACTGTGATAGTCTATGTGAGATTTGACACCATAGATTAAGACACCTTCACTACATGGATTTTCTAGTATTCAGGAGGATGGTCACAAGTCTTCTGGAGTTTGGAGCAGAGCACGAGGGGGAATGCAAGGGTTGTGCACTTGGAAATAATTCCAAGGCTATTTTTTCAATAAATGACAGTAGGTCCGAGGGGATCTTAGACCTGATACATTCAGATGTGTGTGGACTGATGTTAGTTCCATCTTCAAGTGGTTAGTTGTATTTTGTAACATTCATTGATGATTATTATAGGAGGACATATATCTTCTTTATGAAGACCAAGGATGAGGTCTTTAGTTGATTCAAGGAGTTCAAGGCTCTAGTGGAGAACTAGACAGGGAAGAAAATAAAGGTATTGAGGTCTGATAATAGGGGCGAGTATACCTCCAACGAGTTCAGATAATTTTGCAAGGAGGAAGAAATCAAGAGGGAGCTGACAGTTCCTTTCAACCCATAGTAGAATTGGATTGCAGAAAGGAAGAATTAGACCATAGTGGAGGCTACCAGGGCGATGTTGCATGACCATGAGCTACCCTTATTTCTTTGGGTAGATTTGCACAACACGATATTCTATGTTCAAAACAAGAGTCCTCATAGGATATTGGAGGACAAGACTCCTGAAGAGGAATTCATAGGAGTGAGACTAGATATAGGATATTTGAGGATCTTTGGTTGTTTGTTTTACATCCATGTTCCTAAGGAGAAGATGAAGAAGTTGGAACCTTCTGGGAGAAAGGTCATGTTTGTGGGATACAACGAGACTTCAAACGCCTATCAGATCTACATTCGAGGACAACGACACATTGATGTTAGTCAGGATGTTAGGTTTGAGGAGGATTTGGATTTTAGGAGGTCTTGAGAGACCACACAAGATGGTGAGGAGCAAGAGGCTCCAAAGGCTGAGGAGAGTACATTTCCATCTAGTAGATGGATTAACCTTCATACCATGAGGTGTTAGAGGAGTCAGTGGATCCAGTGGACCCTCCTCATGACAAGGATATGAGGCCTAGATGGCTTCGATATACTTTGAGAGAGCGAAGGGGTATACAACACCCATGGGAACTTTTAGGGAGAGTAGGCCTCCGTAGAGGTTTTAGAGGTATGTATCCTTCCATTTTTCAGGAAGCAACATGCCAATAGGTTTGGAAGGATGCCATGATGGAGAGGTATCAGTCCATCATGAAGAATGATGTGTGGGACATAGTTATGAGACCAGAAAGGAAGGATGTGGTGACTTCCAAGTGGATCTATAAGATCAAGCATGCTGCATATGGTTGCATCGAGAATTATAAGGCAAGGTTTGTGGCGAGAGGGTTTTCCCAGAAAGAGGGAGTCGACTATGAGGAGACTTTTTCTCTAGTCACTAGGTATGCTTCTATCATGGTTGTTATGTTTCTTTCTTCAGTCATGGTGTGGAGGATGTTAAGGTTTAAGCTATTATTATAGTTCTTTTCATTTCACTAGATAACAATAGCATAAGATAGGATCACTGAGAAATACACAATCACAAGAGACACATCATTTATCCTGGGAAACCCTCATGGGGAAGAAAACCCAACAAAGATTCCTTATTATAGATAGCCAATACAATGCCAAGAGATAACTCAAACAAATACATAAATTCCTCTCCCAAGAATGCACCTCTCTCTCTCTCTCTCTTCTTCAAATGCAACTCCGAAACTTGTCTCTCAATGAACAAGTGAGTGTGTATCTAAGTGAGGCGCTAGTTTCCTTATTTATACAACTCTGGCACATGTGGAAGTGTCTTTTCACTGGCAGGGCCGACTTCTCAATCTAGATGGTTATAACCACCTTTAATATATTCTGGGGCCTCTTTAATATATTTTGGGGCTGACTTCTTATTCTGCCTATTACAATTATACTTTAACGAATCCGCAATAGGGGATTGATCTAATGGATAATACCACAATAATAATTAGAATACACTTTGCAATTACATTATTTCAACACTCCCCCTTAACAGGAAGGGTATTCTACAACAACATCAAGCGAGAGAGAGGACATCATCATCAACAACATCAGGTGGGTGAGAGGACAACATCATCAATATCATCTTGGAACACTGATTGACGTATCTATAAATCATCGGAAGTTTTTCTCATTGGCAGCGTCGTCATTCTCAGTGGAATGAAATCATCATCTGCATCAATATGGATTAGTATAAAACTAATACATCATCATCACAACACGAGGCTGGTCACATCATCACAGCACAAGGCTGGCTCATCATCATAGCGCGAGGCTGACACACTACACAACAATTAAGTTGGAATCACAATACTAGACTGGATTTGCGTCACAACCATTAAGCTGGAAGCACAATACTAGGCTGGCTTTACGTCACAAAAATTAAGCTGGAAGCATAATACTTGGCTTGCTTTTCGTCACAACAATTAAGTTGGAAGCACAATAATCGACTTGCTTTTCATCACAACAATTAAGCTGGAAGCATGGTACTAGGCTGGCTTTACGTCACAACAATTAAGCTGGAAGCACAGTGCTAGGCATATCTCAACACAACAACTAGACTGGCTTTACGTCACAACGATTAAGCTGGAAGCACAGTACTATATATATCTCAACACAACAACTAGACTGGATTTATGTCACAATGATTAAGCTGGAAGCACAGTACTAGATATATCTCAACACAACAACTAGACTAGCTTTACGTCATAATGATTAAGCTGGAAACACAGTACTAGATATATCTCAACACAACAACTACTCCCCCTTTTGAGGGAGGTCCTTTCAGACTATACCAAGCTTATCTCGAAAGTGCTCAAAATTTACAAAAGATAGAGGCTTGGTCAACACATCGACAACCTGTTCATCTGTGCTAACATATTGGAGCTTTATGGCTCCTCTCTACACCATGTCACAGATGTCATGGTATCAGATCTCTATGTGCTTCGACTTGTCATGAAATACAGGATTCTCTGTCATTTTTATGCAGCTCTGGTTGTCACATAGGATCATGGTTGCTTCCATCTCTAGGTCAAATAGACCAATCAATAACTTATGAAGCCATATAGCTTCGCAGCTGGAAGAACACACAACAATGTATTCTACTTCCGATGTACTGAGAACAATGCTGGATTGCTTCCTACTCTGCCATGAGATCATGGCTGATCCCAAACTGAAACAACATCCTGAAGTGCTCTTCCTATCAGAGACACTTCTAGCCCAATCTAAATCAGTGTACCCACTCAGTGTGAAATCATGATCTCCATCATAGCTGAGACCACAATCTAATGTACCCTTAAGGTACCTCATTACATGTTTTGCAGCAACTAGGTGAACATGTCTGGGCTCTACTAGAAACTGACTCAAAGCGTTCATAGAAAAAAAAATGGATGGTCTGGTGTTCATCAGGTACATCAACGATCCGATGATCTGTCTATACATCATGGCATCAATCAATTCTGACAAAGTGTCAACCAGTAGCTTCAGCTTCGCTTCCATGGGTGTATTCATGGACTTGCACTCCAACATATCAAATCTCTTTAGGATTTTGACTGCATACTTCCCTTGGTTAAGGAATATTCTCTCTGGGCTCTGCCATACCTAAAGACCTAATAAATAATGCATTCGGCCAAGGTCTTTCATCTCAAATTCTGAAGTGAGCTTCTTCTTACATTCGATGATGATATTTTCTTTTCCAGTTAAGAATAAGTCATCCACATAAAGAAACAATATCATCGGCTCATCATTCATAACCTTGAAGTAGAGGTTAGAATCTGCTTTACTCTTGGTAAAGCCCAAGTTTGTCAGAAAACCGTCTATCCTGCCATACCAAGATCTAGGAGCTTGCTTCAATCCGTACAAAGCCTTCTTCAACTTGCAGACATGAGTCTTCCTGTCTTCAACTTAAAATCCTTGAGGTTGCTCTATATACACTTATTCTTCAATGACACCATTTAGGAAAGCTGTCTTTACGTCCATCTGGTGCAACTTCCATTTCATCTTAGCTGCAGGGGCTATGATGGTTCTGATCGAAGTGTATCTGGATACATGAGTGAATGTCTCTTCATAGTCAATGCCTTCCTTTTGAGAAAATCCACGAGCGACAAATCTTGCTTTATACTTCTCAATACTTCCATCAACAACATGTTTTATTTTGAAGAGCCATTTGGAAGATACCACATCCTTACTCTTTGGTCTGGGAACTATTTCCCATACATCATTCTTTATTATGGATTGGTATTCCTCTGTCATGACATCTGCCCATTCTTTCTTCTGAATGGATTCTTCAAAGAAAGTAGGCTCTTTTTCTAGGAGATCACACATCAAAGCCATATAACTGGAGAATGGCTTAGGTCTCTTTACCTGTCTCATGGTTCCTTCAGGAACACCATACTTCTATCCATATTGAATAAGCTCTCTATCCCAAGCTGGATTTCTCTTATGGGAGATCGTCATCTGAGGAGGTTCTTGAAATTCTACTATGTCATGATCTTCTATAATTTCTTCATCAGAGGAAGTTACGACTTCCCTCACTGGTTCTGCAGCTCTGGGAACCTCCCTCACTGATTCTGCAACTCTAGGAACTGCAGGTTCCTCTTCATATACTTCTTCAAGCTGGCATCTTCTTGATTTCTTGAGAACTGCATCTTCATCAAAGGTCACATCCCTGCTGATCTCAATGTGATGGTGACCTGGTATATAGATCCTGAAGGCCTTGGAGACGTCATAGTATCCCACAAATATTCCCTTCTTTCCTAAAGGGTCCAACTTGTTTTTCTTTTCTTTTGGAATATGTATAAATACTGGGCAAAAAAATATTTTGAGATGGCTTACCTATGGCTTCTTTCTGATGAACATCTCTTCCGAGGTCTTGAACTATGGGACAACCGGTTTTGCACATATACGACTGTCATTGCTACTTTTTCCCATAAGCACATAGGAATATCTTGATCATGGATCATGGTCTTTACTGCTTCCATTATCGTTCCATTCTTTCTTTCTGCTACACTATTTTGTTGAGGATTGTAGGGAGTGGTGAGCTCCCTCTTGATCACAACATCTTTGCAGAATTTCACAAACTCTTTTGAGGTGTATTCTCCTCCATTATCTGACTTGAGTATCTTGATCTTTCTTTCGGAAATATTCTCTATCAAGGCTTTGAATTCCTTGAATTTACTGAACACTTCATCTTTTGATTTCAAAAAGTACATCCAGGTCTTACGAGAATAATCATCAATAAAAGATACATAGTATACATACCCACTGATGGAGGATGATGGCATTGGTCCACACACATATGAATGAATGAGTTCTAAGACTCCTTCTGCTTTGCTGTCTCTCTTCGGAAAAGGGTTCTTGATGTTCTTCACTTGTGCACATCCATTGCACACACCTTCATGGTCAACCTTGAGTTCTGGTAGACCCGTGACTGCTTTGCATACGTATGGTAGCGCCTTGTAGTTGATGTGGGCTAATATTCTATGCCAAAGTTCCCATGGATTCTCAATGGCATGGGTCATGGCAGCTTCTGAGTGACCCTTTAGCTTATACAAGCCATCTTCTTCTTTTCCAATGATGATTGCTTCTTTTATGGTTTCTCCTTTAGCCCACATAAGGACTTCTCCATCTATAAAGGAAACTCTAAAGCCTTTCTTTTCTAAAGCTGATATGGAGAGTAGGTTCTTTGTCAAACCTAGTACATAGAGTACGTCCTTCATCTTCATTGAATTCCCTAAATTAAGTTTGTAGTTTGATTCTCCCACTCCCTTGATGGGATATTGATAATCATCTCCAAGTGTCACTTTTTGAGAAAACTTCTTTTTTGAAATGTGAGAGAGAATGTCTCTTTGTCCTTTCATGTGCTTGGAGGCACCACTATCAATGAGCCAAGTGTCCTCTCCAGGTGTTACTGATCCTGAGAGGGCCAAGATTAAGACATAGTCTTTAATTTGTTCTCTTAACATCTTTGTGGGTGGCTCTTCATCTTCAACTGCATGGGCATGGTGCCTCTTATTTTCCCTCTTGTATTCTTCTCGTCTTGCTGGACAATATCTCGCAATATGTCCCATCTTGTCACAATGATAGCATTGGACATATGAGTAATCTCTTTCCTTTTGTTTTCCTTTCTTCTGGAATCTCTTTGGATGAGATTCTTTATGACTTAATTTGTTTTGGGGGTGAGACTCTTTATGAGTTTCTTTCTGGAATTAAGAATTCTTTCTTCCTCCTTTGGTGTGAGTAGCTAGGGCTTGATATTCATCTCTTGCTAGTAAAGCCTCTTGGTTAGCTACTCTTGTTTCTTCTTGAATGCATTCTTCCCATAGACCGTCAAACTTTAGTTTCTTTGTTTTGGCACAAATCGTTTGGATGAATGCATCCCAAGGTCTTGTGAGACCATTAAGGGCCGTCATTATAAGTTTGTCTTCGTCTATAGCATCTCCGATTACTTCTATTTGTTCTTTGAATTGGGATATTATGAAGAAATATTCTGGGATTGATTTTCCTCTCCGCATCCTTGTATTCTTGAGCAGAGTTCTTAGATTCATCTTCCAGTTTATGTTCTTTCCTTCATATAGTCTTATTAGGGCATCAAACATTTATTTCAGAGTCTTCTTTGATGACACATAAGGGATCAAGTGATCTTTGATTGAATCTGCAATGATTCTTTTGGCCATGATCGTGTCTTTTTGATGCTTTGCTTTTTTTGCAGCATTGTCGGTTTCCGACACTTCTTCTTTGACGAATCTTTCTAGGTCATTCTCTTCAAGAATGAGACCAATCCTATGCTTCCAGGCACGAAATTTTTCCACACCTTCCAGCTTGTCAACAAGCTTAGTGCTTGCAAACATCTTTTACTTGGAGCTAGGAAAATGTTCAAGAATGAAAATGCTCAAAATCAAATTCTGAACTTACCAGGAGGTGCGCTTGGCTGAGGCGAGTAGCCTGGTGTGTTTGGATCTGATAAAATCCAAAATTTACCCCTCCAAACTTGATCTATGGATTTATGGACTGGTGCTTCTAGTTTTTTGGTACCTCTGCTGCTCCAGTACTTTTGGTACTCTGGTTTTTTGGTACTTCTAGTACTTTGTGAAACTAGGGTTTCACTTTCCGGGAGATCTAGCCACAAAAAAGTTGCGTTGAGGATGCCAAAGTGATCCTTGAGGAAGGGCGCACTTTTGTAGATGGTTTTAGGGCTGAAATACTTCATCAACAAAAATCCCTAATTTGCATGTACGACAACAATGACGTTTTTCACTTTCTCTTGTGAAAGATGCTCTCTTCAGCTTAGCTTTGAAACCATGTTAAGATTTAAGATATTATTAGAGTTATTTGAATTTCACTAGATAATAATAGCATAAGATAGGATCACTGAGAAATACACAATCACAAGAGACACATCATTTATCCTGGGAAACCCTCATGGGGAAGAAAACCCAACAAAACTTCCTTATTATAGATAGCCAATACAATTCCAAGAGATAACTCAAACAAATACAGAAATTCCTCTCCCAAGAATGCGGCTCTCTCTCTCTCTCTCTCTCTCTTCTTCAACTGCAGCTCTGAAACTTGTCTCTCAATGAAAAAGTGAGTGTGTATCTAAGTGAGGCGGTAGCCTCCTTATTTATACAACTCTGGCACGTGTGGAAGTGTCTTTTCACTGGCAAGGCCGACTTCTCAATCTGGGTGGTTATAACCACCTTTAATATATTCTGGGGCCTCTTTAATATATTTTGGGGCCGATTTCTTATTCTGCCTATTACAATTATACTTTAACCAATCTGCAAAATGGGATTTGGTCTTTTACAATAGCCGACATGATCAATCCATAATAGGGGATTGATCTAATGAATAATACCACAATAATAATTAGAATACACTTTGCAGTTACATTATTTCAACAGAGGATACATTAGATGGATGTGAAGACAACATTCCTCAATGGTGTTATCGAGGAGGAGGTGTACATAGAGAAACATCAGGGCTTTGAGGTACATGGGAGGGAGTCTCATGTTTGTAGGTTGAAGAAATCCTTATACAAAATCAAGTAGGTACATAGGGCATTGTACTCAAGGATCGATGGGGATTTGCATAGCATGGGCTTCGCCAAAAGTGAAGCCGATCCCCACCTATTTCTCTTACAGGTTGGTAAGGATCCTCTTATATTGGTTTTGTATGTTGATGATCTGTTCCTCATGGGAGTTGAGGAGATCATTGTCAGGTGCAAGAAGGATTTGGTTTTGGAGTTTGAGATGAAATACATTGTTTTGATGCATTAATTCCTAAGATTAGAGGCGTGGAAGCAGTCGAGCGAGATATTTCTTGGACATGGGAAGTATACATTTGAGATACTAAGGAGGTTCATGATGATGGAGAAGTGTAAGTCCATGACTACACCTATGATAATCAATTTGAAGAATTTGGGGGCTTCGGATTTATATTTGGTGGATCCCATGATGTATAGGCAGTTGATTGGTTCGTTGATGTATCTGGTCAAAACCAGGATGGATATTTTCTTTTCTATCAACACATTGATCTAGTATATGGTTGAGTCGAGGCAAGTGCATTGGGTAGAAACGAAGCATGTGCTCAGGTACCTTTGGGGTAAAGTTGGATTTGGTCTAAGATATGTAGAGGATGATGGAGTGAGGTTGCATGGGTATTCAGACTCAGATTTGGCAGGTGGTGTTGTTGATAGGAAGAGCACTTCCAATGGTTGTTTTAGCTTGGGATCAACAGTGGTTTTTTGGTTCAACACTAAATAGACTTCCATGGCACTTAGTTCAATAGAGGCATAGTATATGGAAGCTAGTTTGGTGAGTTGTGAGGCTATTTGTCTTTGCAATCTCCTTGCATGGTTATCTGGTCATATGTTGGAGCCTACGATGATTTATTGCGACAATCAGAGCTGTTTCAAGCTCTAAGAGAATCCAGTGTTTCATGACAAGTCCAAACACATTGGGATTATATACCACTTCATCGAAGACATGGTGCAGAAGAGAGCGATGAAGATATAGTACACTTCCATAGATGAGTAAATTGCAAATATTCTCACCAAACCCCTAGTGAAGGGAAAATTTGTCTACTCAAAGAAAAGTTAGGAGTGGTTGAGAATACCTCCCTCGCTAAGATGGAGTGTTGATGTTTTGTAACTTCAGGCATGTATTCTCACATTGACCTTGGTGTTGGGTGTTGGGCTCTAAAGATGTCCTAAAAACAACCTTAGTTTAACATTAATTTATCAACCCAGAGATTCGTCTTTTATCTCAAGAATATCGGCAAATTTTATGCAGGTAGCCTAAAATCGTGTAGCTAAACCAGATCTGAGTTCATCAACAATCAAGTTCCTCAAACGTTCACCAAAGATTCTAAGAACTAAATGAAATTGAAATCTGATTACTAAGATGCTGTAAAATGAAAGGAACTAATTAATCTAATTGAATTCACTTAACTATAAAGCAGTAATTGAATCTAAGAAAGGACTTGCAGATTTAATCTATCAATCATGAATTCTAATTACTGGAAAGGACATMGCGAATTATTCTATMTGTGGAAAGAAATAACAAYTGTATTCTAATCGAAAGGGACAACTAATGTAAMTTTAACGAAAAGGAACAACTATCGTAACCTTAACTGAAAGGAACAACTAATGTAACTTTAACTAAAAGGAACAACAATTGTAAATATAAAGCAAAGGAACAACGCAGATGAAAATGTGAGGAACTGTCAAGCAACAATCTTCAGAAATGGAAATCATAACAACAATCATGAATACTTAAGGAAATGCTTGTCTTCTGCAAACAATCATCAATTCATTGATACGCTCATGCAATTAAAAGAAATCTAAATCACGAAATAGAAATCAAAACTCTGAACTGATATAATTACAGAACGAGACAATAGCTTCTTTAGACTAGGCCCTCGGTCTTCAGAAGTACTGCTACGAGAAATTCAGAACGTAGGGATGATAAAAACACTCAAAAATTTCATTGATTCCATAACTGGTTAAAGATTTACAACAACTGCTTGCACAGGGCAATTCTGAATTTGAATACTTAAAAATGCGGTTTTTTTCCTTCTGTTTTTCTGGATCTATTACCCTCTTATATATTACAATAGTTTGGGTAAATCAAGCTATCCAGAGGATCGAAATATCCTTAGGATTTCTTTACTATTATAACATTACAATATAGCAAATGTATTATCTTCAAACTGCTTTGCACCTAAAAAGTATTCAATCTCCAATAGCTTGCGCATAGCCAAAATCTCTTTGGTTATCTTTGACAGTTATTTGTCCAATTCTGTAACAAAATAAAACCATTCCAATCATAATTTAGAATCTATTTAATAAAACTTAAATAACAACTCTAAGAGACATATTAATAATGTTCTTTCCTATTTATTCCTAATTAATTGAAAAGTCAATCAGAATGATATCATAAACTGTGGACAAAAAGGAAGATATTTATACCTTTTTCGTAACCCAACATACCCCCCAACTTACCTTCTTGCATTTCCTCATGCAAGATAGAGTCTTTCATGTAAACCAGTTATACTGTAGGGAGGAAAAGTGGGTTCACCAGGTCTCCTGAAACCATGGCTTCTTTTGATTTCATCAAAAGCGGCTTCCTGTCTCTTTTTATTAATTTGAAAATCCTTCTGGTAAACTTCTGGAGGAAACCAGAGGAGAGGGAGGTTATACCTACATCCCATCCAAGCAGGTCCTTCCTCGTAGAGTATTTTATCATATCTTTCTACCCTGAAGGTTGCTGGAAAGAAATTTTTATATCCAAAGGGCTCTCTACTTTTAACCTCATCAGAGGATACATCCCATCTTAGCTTGGAAGCAGCAAGAGCTTCTTGCTTGAATTCTCTAAAATATGTGATACCTGAGTGGATGACATGTAAATGGATAGGAGCCAATGAGTCCACAACTCCTACCCTTTTCATGAAGGTCTTGTGTCGCATGATGGCTGGGAGGGATTTTGGAGGCTCTCCTCTAATCCAAAGATCTAAACCATTTTCCCTATTTATGAACATTTTGTGAGCCTTTACCCATCTGACCCGGTTCCTAGTGAAGGACAGGAATGCCTGGAATTGTATGTCCCCTATGAAGAGGCCAGGGTTGTCTCCTCTAACTTCATGCAAATTATTATTATGGAAATATAATTCACACAGAAGGTATTGTACCTTCTCTTCCTGATCTCTGAAACATGAAATAAATTCTGGAACAGTGGCAAATGAAATGGGTTTACCTGCTCTGATGGCCTTCACTGTCAACAATAGATACCGCTTCAGCAAGAATAAAACATAATTAGTGGCAGGGGCTCTACAATTGATGGTATCAGAATATACATCACAGATGTGTTTGATTTGCTCTAAAGCTTCTTCCAATTGGGTTCGCACCTTTTTGGTCTTCTCTTGGGCTCTGGTAAGCACAATATAAGTTTCTCCCTCTGTTGCTATCATATCTTTAAATTCATTAACAACTCTTTGATATTCAGTCCTAGTTATCATTTCCTGTTGGTGTTGGACCAATGCTTGCTGTGCTTGTGTAAGTTCTGCTCTTAGTCTATCAATGATGACACTTTGTGCCTGAGATTGAGATGTTTGGTGTTCTTCCATAACACTCATCTCCTCTCTGGATTGAATCAATGCTTGTTGGGCTTGTTCCAATTCTTCTTTTAGCTCATAAATGATGGCACCCTGTGCTCGAGACTGGGATGTTTGATATTCATTCATTTCTTCTCTGGAGCGAGTTAATGCTTGCTGGGTCTGTGCAAGCTCTGCTTTCAGTTTATTCATGATAGTACTATGTTCCTGAAACTGCTCTGTTATCATCAGTAATTCGCCTCTGTTTTGAGTCAGGCTTTGCTGTGACTGTAGTAGTTCTTCTTCCAGTCTCCTAATAGTAGCATTTTGCTAAAAAAGTTGAGCTGTTTCCTCTAAAACCAGAGTATCTGTCTGTATCTCAATATCAACCATCTCTTGTGTTTCTACAGGAATTACATCTTCACCCTGAACTGCTATTTATTATACCATTAATACCTCATGATCTGTCTGTATTCCTATGGAAGTTGTACTAGCTGCTTTCTTAGGAAGAGGGTTTCTTCCTTGGATTCTACCCTTTTTGTTTTTTTTTCTCCTGTGGATCTTGTCTGCTAGTTCCAACTGTTTTCTCAATTCTTTGATAATATCCTTGAGCTTTCCCACTTTCTTCTTTAATCTTACAACCCTCTTAGCCTTCTTCTTCAACACTTTGTTTTCTTTCTTTAATTTCCTAATTTGTTTATAGCTTTTGGCTGATTTTTGTCTATGGGGGATCTTAAGGTCTTCTTCATTTTGTTCAACAGATGGTTGTCCCTCTGTTTCTTCCAAGTGATCTGTCTGTTCAAGGGGGTTTCTTTCTTCAAAAATAAATTCCTCCTGTGCTGTGTCATCTGGAAAGGACATTTTAGTGTCAGGAAAGTCTTCAACAAGTTTTGAAGAGGAGCCTGGTTCTGGTTCTTTTTCCAGATTATGTTCATCCCTGTCAGTTGAGGTTCCTAAGTTCCCCAGAACCTGATCCATTTCTATCTCATAACTCTTAAAAAAGTGTTTTTCCATGTGCTTTGATGCAGGTTGGGTTTCTCCCTGATTATCTTTTTGTGCTGTCTGCCCTGCTTGGTCAATGTCTTGAATATTTTCCTGTAAAGGCTGTTCCATGACATTATGAGGTTCTTTAGGGTGCTCTGTTGCATCCTGAACTGCTTCAGTTATTTCCCAGATTTGTTTGCTTCTCTTCCTTGTCCTAGGGGGGGATCTAAGAGAAACCATTGTTCTCTTCTTTGTTTTTGTTATTGCCCGTGTCTGTGAGGTCTGGGCCTCAGTAATTTGAGCAGGGTCTATTTCAACTTCAGTTTGGGGCACTGGAGTTTCTCTTTGGGTGGTAGTCATCTGCTCCAGTTGTGGAGATCTACTGGCCTCAATGATTTGAGTAGGTTCTGCTTCAATTTCAGTCTGAGGTGGTGAAATATTTCCCTCAATGGTTTGAGCAGGTTTTGATTCAACTTCAATCTGAGGTTGCGAAATATTGCCCTCAATGGTTTGGGCAGGTTCTGATTCAACTTCAATCTGAGGTGGTGAAATATTACCCTCAATGGTTTGGGCAGGTTCTGATTCAACTTCAATCTGAGGTGGTGAAATATTGCCCTCAATGGTTTGGGCAGGTTTTGGTTCAACTTCAATCTAAGGTGGTGAAATTTCTCTTTGGGTGGTGGTCGCCTGCTCCAATTGTGGAGGTCTATTTCCCTCAATCAAAGTTTCCCAAGTCAACTGAGTTTGACTCGGTGCTTTATCCACTATCAATTTAACTAGCTTGTGATGGCTAATAACAACAACATGATCTTTGGAATTTTGTGTCCTTAGAGCGACTTCATGTAATACAGAATCTAGGAAGAAAGGAAGGTTAAGTACTAACCATTGCTTCAAGGCTGCCAAAAATTTAAGATGGCGTGGCCCAATTACATCATACCGTCCATCGCAGATGATGTAGCACTGAACTATCCCCACCAGTTCCTTCCATGGTTCATTGAGGGTATTAGGATTTAGTCCTTTGCCTTTTTTGTCCAATTCTTCCCCCAGTTTTGTGAAAGATTCCACGGCTTCCATCAGCTTCGTGTATTTCCCTGTCCATTGACTACCTGTGTTAGAGAGGCCTGTGACCTCTGCTATGATTTCTGAGGTGACTGGTATTCGTATACCCTGCACCGTAGAGATTTCAGCTTGCAGGTTTTGAAAGAATTCCAGTGTGACATTTGTGTCATCTCTTTGCGAGCGGTTGAAGTATTCTGTCCACCCTAGGCGATGTAGGATTTATCTTGCCTGTTCTGTAACCCGGAGTAATGCCGGCTCTTTGCGCACACTTCTGCCATCCATATTTCTGTGAGAAGAAAGAACAAATATCGTTCCTGTTTACAAATTTGGTTAGACCAGATTTGGAAAAATAGATGCCAGAAATGGAAAATATCAGCAACGACAAATGTATAAATACGTGGGTTTTGTATTAATTGCAATCATTACGGCTAGTCGGGAAGTGTGCCGAGAATCCCCCTCATTAATGTAGAGGTCGTCCTCGACCATTAGTGTAGGTGGAAGTAATGAGTGCGGGTACTCTCGAGTAAGGGGTAATGATTGTGTCGCCACTGCCGGTAGGGCTAATCAAATATAATTTTCAAAAAGACACATGCCACCAAAAATCATTTAAACGATAGTCATTTGATGTGTGGAATTTATAAAGTTAGTACACCTATGTGAAAAAATGATTTATGGAGAAATCAATCGAAAATAAGTTAAATCTGTTCATTATATTTTTTTAATAATCCACATAACATAATATTGTTACTTTTCCCGGTGATTGAGTATAACTGATATGATAGCCTCATTTTTATTTTTATTTTTAAGGGAGATCTAGAGACATGCAAAAACTTGGTATTTTGAGATAATCTTCCATACCATAGGCAGAGCCACTGCTTCCCGCAGGCGTCCATAGCCTCGGCAGGGTTGCCTTTTAACCCATAGATGAGCCTGTATCCTTCATAAACATACAAATCATCTTTTTCTAAAAAAAGACCATTATCCTGGTTTGGTAGCCAGATGGTGATAATGGCACTCACTAGATTGTAACGTAAGTGAACAAGCCAACTCGTGATGAGACCTCTTGTCCTTTGAAAAAAAAGTGTCAAAGGCCATTACCCTGGTGTGGTATCCATAGTGGGAATGTCACTTTCGTTAGTATCCTATGATCGTGGTAGGTTGGCTCGTGATGAGACCCCCTATTCTTTTATGGAAAAAAAAAGATTCTTATTGCATATTTTTTTTATTTGTATTTTTTTTTGTCTTTAATAAATATTTGAATTGTCTTTTCCCAAGAAGACCACTATCCTAGTTTGGTGGCCAGATGATGATAATGCCACTCACTAGATTGTAACGTAAGTGAACAAGTCAGCTCGTGAAGAGACCTCTTGTCCTTTGACAAAAAAGTGTCAAAGGCCATTGCCTTGGTGTGGTAGCCATAGTGGGAATGTCACTTACGTTAGTATCCTATGCTCATGGTAGGTTGGCTCGTGATGAGACCCCCTATTCTTTATGGGAAAAATTTATTATATTATATATATATGTTTTTTTTTTTT
This sequence comes from Picea engelmannii, assembly GCA_009831015.1. NCBI lineage: Eukaryota > Viridiplantae > Streptophyta > Pinopsida > Pinales > Pinaceae > Picea > Picea engelmannii. The sequence goes on from ML776730.1 coordinate 856,644, forward strand.
TTAGTGTTTATTTAGGGAGGCTCATCTACTCCTCAAGAGTAAGGGATAGTATAAGGAAGTATAGAGATGCCAAGTAAAAGTGTGCTGAAGTCTTCTTATAATATAGAGGCAGGATATCATTCAGGTATATTTGTATATATAAGGGAAAGAAACAACTTATGGTGGTAATCGATTATGAACAAGGTTTAAGATATTTCAGAGAGATTAGTCCTCAAAAATATTTTTGATAAGATGTGAGGGATCATCCACAAAATAATGACAGATTGTTGTAATGACGATTAGAAATAGTGCTGGTGAAAATTAATTGATGAAATCCGCACTTACGGAGGAATGACTAGCATTTGAATAGTAAAGAAGGGAACATCAATCGTGCGAAAAGGAACAACAGTTGTTTCGTTCAAAAAGGAACAACAGGCACGCGAAAAAGGAACAACAGTTGCGCGAAGAGGAACAACAGTTGTTCCTTTCACAAAGGAACAATAGTTGCACGAAAAAGGAACAACAGTTGTTCTATTCACAAAGGAACAATGGACGTGCAAAAAAGGAACAGTAGTTGCGTGAAAATGAACAACAGTTGTTCCGTTCACAAAGGAACAATGGAAGTGCGAAAAAGGAACAACAGGTGCGTGAAAAAGGAAACAACAGTTGTTTCAGTCACAAAGGAACAACAGACGTGGATATGTAAAAGACAGAGTCCGTGTGATAAAACAAAAATGACAGTAAGGAACAGAAGAAGGTGCTAATTGTAGTTATCTGTCCTGATTCTTGTTTCCTAGATGAATTTTCATAAAATAAAGAAAAACTAACCACTCAGTTGGAAAACTATGTACAGTTTATGTACAGTATACACATAATACATCTTTTATGGGGTTGGGGTGGCTGGGTTACCTTCCCAGCTAGCCATAATCTGCACAGTAGGGTCTTTGCTTACCTCTTGATAGAAAGAATCTTTTGAAGGTGGCTGGTGGTAAAGTCACAACCAGTGTCCATTGACCAGAAAGGGTGATCCAGACCCATCGATGGTGCTCAAAGTAACCGTGCCATTATCATGGTCTCCGTTAATTTCATACGACCTTAGCCATCATGTCTGTAATTTCCTGAGGAAGTCCTGAAATATGGAATCATAGAGAAGCGCCCAGTCGCCTTTCTTGAATGATTTTTTCTTGATATGCTTGTCATGCCAGGTTTCTCTCTGCTGCTGAATGACAGCTGTGCACTCTACAACAGACAAACGTGCTTCATCTAATTCATTGAGTTGTTGAAGGTGTCATTTATGTGCTTCTGTAAGATTTAGTCCAATTTCCTGGGCCATCCTTAGGGTTTTGATCTCGAATTCGATTGGGAAGATGGGTTCTTTACCATAGACTAGATGGTAAGGAGAGTAGCCAGTGGTGTTACGCCAGGTTGTACGATAAGCCCATAAGGCATTTGGGAGCTCAGTAGCCCAACTCTGTTGGTTTGTTGAGACAGTCTTTGTTAGAATTGCCTCTATGACCTTATTGGTGCTTTCTACTTGCCCGTTTGCTTGTGGGTGGTATGGAGAAGTAACTCTGTGCTTAATGTGATAGCTGTCCAGGGTGGCGGTGATTATATGGCCTGTAAATTGTGACCCTCCATCAATAATTATTTCTCTGGGTAGTCCATACCGTACAAACAATTTGAAAAGGAATTTGATGACTACTTCTTCTGTTGCATTTGGTAAAGCTTCCACCTCTACCCATTTGGTCATGTAATCCGTTGCGACGAGAATATAGGCCTTTTGATTTGACTTTGGATTAAAGGGGCCGACAAAGTCCAACGCCCATCTTTCAAATGGTTCTATGACTAGTTGTGTTTTCAAGGGAATTTCATCAGCGTGCCTTGGTTTCCCCATTCACTGGCAACTGTCGCATGTCTAGACATATTTCTTAGCATCTCTAAATATTGAGGGCCAATAATATCCCATCTGCAGTATTTTGTGTCCAGTCCCGTGATCTGAAAAATGCCCCCCACAGGGCTTGTCATGTCCTGCTTTCAGTATGTCATAGATTTCGTCCTCTCGTACGCATCGCCGTATCTGGAGATCAACTCATGCGTGGAAAATATATCCACTGATCCAAGTGACAATCAATCATATTTCCCTGGATGAAAAATGTGTCGGTAATCTTCCCGCCGTTAGATAGTTTGCTACATCAGCGTACCACGATGGTTTTGTGTCGACAACAAACATATGCTCATCTGGGAATTGATCCTCAGTTGTTAATGAGTCATCTGTTTTTGGGAATCGGGACAGGAAGTCTGTGACAAGATTTTCTCTCCCAGGTCGATCCTTGATGGTGATGTCAAATTCCTACAACAATAACAACCATCGAGTGACCCGTCCATTAGTAATTGGTTTATTAGCTAGATATCTAATGGCAGAATGATCAATATACATGATAACTGGATAGCCTGTTATATAATGACGAAATTTATTGATGGCATGTATAAGAACTAAGAACTCTTTCTCTGTTACTATATAATTAAGTTCGGCTAGAGTTAGATTCTTGCTAAAGAAATAAATGGCGTAGGGTTTCTTTTCTTCTTCCTATCCCAGAACAGTGCCTATGGCAATGTCCGAGGCATCGGTTGAGATCTGAAATGGTATCTCCCAATTTGGCCCTCTCAATACTGGCGCTGTTGAGATCAATTTCTTGAGCCCTGCAAAATCCACGTTACATTTGTCACACCATTTAAATTCTACATTACCAGTTAAAGCATGTAGGGGTGCAACAGTTTTTGAAAAATTTGGCATAAATCTGCGATAATATCTGGAAGCACCAAGGAAACTACGTACCTCAGTTTGTGTGTGTGGAGTAGGTAGATTAAGTATTACCTCAATTTTTGCTGTATCTACTCTAATTCCATCTGCAAAAATGTAATGCTCTAATACCACACCTTCTGTCATCATCATGTGACATTTTTCGTGGCTTAAGCATAACCTGGTAGCGATGCACCGTTCTAATACCTTCTCCAGATTAGTCAAGGCTTGATCTAAATCATTGCCATACGGAGTAAAATCATCCATGTAGACTTCGAGCCCTTCGCTAATCAGATCACTGAATATGCTCAGAATGGCCCTTTGGAATGTAGCTGGAGCGTTACAAAATCTGAAGGGAAATACTTTGTAGGCAAAGGTACCCCAAGGACATGTGAATGTCGTTTTATCCTGATCTTCTGGGGTAATATGGATTTGATTGTAGCCACTGAAGCCATCTAGGAAAGAGAATAATTTCTTCCCGGCCAAGGTATCCAGGACCTGATCGATGAAAGGTAATGGAAAATGATCTTTTTGAGTAGCTTTGTTTAGTTCCCTGTAGTCAACGCAGATTCGCCACTTCCCGTTTTTCTTTGGAACGATGACTAATGGGGAAACCCATCGACTATCTGAGATGGGGTATATAAAATTTGCGTCCAACATATTTTTTAGCTCTTCTTTAACAATATCTATGAGGTGGGGGTTCAGTCTTCTTTGTGGTTGTCGGATAGGTCGGGAGTCTTTCTCAATATAAATGTGGTGTATGCAGAGTTGTGGGTCAATACCTTTCATATCAGAGTACTCCTAGACAAAAGCTTACTGGTATTTAGAGAGGGTTTGGATTAGCTTTTGTTGTTGTTGTTCTTCTAGGTTGGCATTAATGTTCAGAGATTTCCCTGGTGCGATCTCAACAGACTTGTTGTTATGAACAACGGTAGTCGGGATTTGTTGTTCCATTAAGTCTTCCAGTGGGTCTCCCTATACTTCACAGTCTAGAACAACTTGGAGCATCTATCATGTTGGGTTACTTACAGCGGTTGGGTTGTTAATAAACCCACTGATTACATCATCTTCTAGCTGATTTTTGTGCTTGAGGGCTTCTTCCATCGTTAGTGGGGCACGCAGATCCTTCTTAGGATATTGTGGTGGTGGCAATTGCAGATGTACAATCGTTGGACTAGGTTTGGCTGGAGGATATAAGATGAGATTCCTTGTAACCCCTCCTCTAGAAATTGTCATTGTACCCTATCGACAGCCTATGTACACATCAATTGTCGTGAGCCACAGTCTGCCCAATATTAGTGGATGCCCTTCAAGTCCACTTTTTGGGTTGATGATGAGAAAATCTGTGGGATATTCCCAGGAATCAACTGAAATGGCTATATCATGTAGTGTGCCGAGTGGTTTGACCACTGATCGATCGACCAATTGTAACATAATTGGGGTTGTGTCAAAAGAGTGAAATCCCAGGGCATTGTAGGTTTCCATAGTTAGAATGTTGATAGCTGCCCCCAAATCGACTAAGGTATTTGGAAAGGAACAACCCTGAATCTGTACTATTACTATGGGGTTCCCAGGATCTGCATATTTAACTGGTGTTTCTCTACCCAAAATTAGATCAGATAAGGCTCCCACTACATGAACTGTTGATGATGAGTTTTTTATTTTTCTGACGGGCTTCCTCCCACATAGCTCCTTGATTGTCTTTGCGTAGATCTGTATGTCTTGCAGGGCTTGCAGGAGTGGAATTTTGATGTATAAATTCCTGAGTTCCCCTACAATGTCGAAGTCATGATATACGGTGGGTTTCACTATCATCAGTCTTTCAGGGAACGGAGGGGAGGGAATTGCATCCTTATCTGAGTCTTGTGATTCGACTATGTCCCTCCCTTGCCTGATTTCTTCTGTTACCACAGTCGAGGGTGTTATTGCTGGTTGTTTTTCATTCCCCTGTTCTTGGGGAACATCATTTTGTTCGGGAGAGATGATGCGCCCCAATCTTAACCGAAGTTCATTGCACCCTACTGAATTGATTTCCCCTTCTCCACTTTCCATGATCTGGATGAGCTGAGCTGGTCTGTTATTGGGATTTGGGTGGGGTTGGGCAGGTAATTGAGGGTGCAACTGTGATTGGGGAAATGGGAGTGGAGTTTGTAACAGAGGTTGGGTTTGAGAAGTCATCCCCATAGGTTGATTATTCATTCCCATGGGGTGCTGCCAGTTCTGGTTCCAATTTGGGTTTTGGACAGTCGAGTTAGGCCATTGTGGAGGGTAGGTATTATTCGAATTTTTCCAGGATGAGGTGGGGTATTGTGAATTTGGCCAATTGGAACTTGTAGTTGGTTGATTTTTCCAGTTGGGGTTTGTGGAAGGCTGGTTTTTCCAAGTGGGGATTGCAGGTGGGTATTGCTAGGGCTGCCAGTTCTGATTAGTAAATGGCTGGCCCTACCATGTGCTGCCAACATTCTGCTATTGATTATACTGTCCAGGATTCTGCTATTGATTGTACTGTCTAGGAAAGAAAGAGGAAGGGTCCTGAAATGTATTTTGAGGCTAGGACTACCACTGACAGCGTTGAGCTATCAGATATAATGGTTCTGTTTCTTCTTCTGCCTCTTTGAATACAACTTTCAATCTGGGGAGTGATGGGCAGTCTCCTGTGTCGTGATCCTTGGCGCAAATAGCACATACCCGAACTATATCCAAGGGGAATTCTCTTGGACCGTGTTTCTTTCTACACCTGTGGAAAAATATAGCCAAGGTCTTTTCTGCCTCTACCTTTTTCTGTTTGGCCTACAATACATCCAATTGTGTAGTCAGAGTGCTCAAAATATCTGTTTTAAAGTTTTCTAGGAGATTACCGACTTCAACTCACGTGACACCCCCGCTGGAGATATTGTTATTTCTTGTGAGGGATGTCCGCATTCTTGACCTGGTCCGTGTACTCCCTCGTGAGCACTTGATACACAATAAAACAATATCTTCATAAGTTTCCTAATAAATGTCACCTTTCCCCATTAAATTCAATCTTTCTACCCATTCATCTTTCATACCCTTGATCAAAGTTGCTTTGAGTATTGGACCTGGTAATGTACCATAGGGTGATCTTTGCAAATTATACTGAAATCTTTCGACATATTCTTCTAATGATTCATTTTATTTCGCAATCATTTGAAAGATTTCATCTTTTAGGTCTCTGGTTCTGCAATAATCCTGATATTTTAACAAGAATGTTTATTTCATCTGGTCCCATGAATTGATGGTTCCACCTCCCAATCCCATGAACTAGTGTAGGGATGCTCCCTTCAAGGTAGAGGGGAATAGTTTTAATTTTTGGGGTTTAGAGGTGTAGTCATACCCTCTACATAGGACATCAAATTCAAATAGGAATGCATCCGAGTCTTCTGAGATCAATCTATGGAAGGTTGGCAGGTTTTGTAAGGGGATTGCTTTCATGGGGGCATTGGCAATTGGATCAACTATTGGATACTCCAGCGTGGAGGTCTGGGGTTGTTGTTGATTTGCTTGTGCCATTTGTTCAAAAATGTGCCAAAAATTTTCAGGAGGTTCTTGATCCGGGTATTCTATTTGAAATTGTTGATTATTTGGTCTTCCAAGGAATTCGACTGCACTCCCTTTATTTGGGATTTCGGATATTCCTCCTTCTCTCACGAGAGACTCAGGATTAGGTGGTGGTGGTGGTGGGTATGCCTTGGAAACCCCGCTAGTTTCTCCTATTCCCTCCTCCAAATTATTAGAGCTTCCCTCTTCTAAGGGGTTGAGCGGTGGGAGATCTGTATTCTGAAAACTCTGCTCGGTCCCTTCATATTTTCTATGAATCTCAGCGTGGGCCGTAGTTGGTGAAACTATTGCCTGATGGATTCAGGTGGGTTCTTTCCTAGGTCCAACCGAAGCTTGAGATTCACCTTTTTTGATGATTTCGTCTATGAAAGTGCTTCTTCCAGGGATCACCGAACCCTGGGTTTTGGCAGTTTTTGGTGGGGGTTTTGGTTTTCCAAGATCCTTCTTTCTAGTCATACACACTTCACACAACAACAAAAGAAATTTCAACAAAAGAAACACCTATGAGACCTTTTAAGTGTCAACTGGAGGTAAGCGTTGGCATAAGCATTTTACTTATTGCCTGCGTAGGTTCTTACCTTCCGTCTTCAATACCTGGTCCTCCAGAGACACAACTTATGCTACCTTTTACATTCTCCCCGTCAACGACGCCAAAATGTTGGGCTCTAAAGATGTCCTAAAAGCAACCTTAGTTTAACATTAATTTATCAACCCAGGGATTTGTCTTTTATCTCAAGAATATCGGCAAAGTTTATGTAGGTAGCCTAAAATCGTGTAGCTAAACCAGATCTGAGTTTAGCAACAATCAAGTTCCTCAAATGTTCACCAAAGATTCTAAGAACTAAATGAAATTGAAATATGATTACTAAGATGCTGTAAAATGAAAGGAACTAATTAATCTAATTGAATTCACTTAACTATAAAGCAATAATTGAATCTAAGAAAGGACTTGCAGATTTAATCTATCAATCATGAATTCTAATTACTGGAAAGGAAATAGCGAATTATTCTATCTGTGGAAAGAAATAACAACTGTATTCTAATCGAAAGGGACAACTAATGTAACTTTAACGGAAAGGAACAATTATCGTAACCTTAACTGAAAGGAAAAACTAATGTAACTTTAACTAAAAGGAACAACAATTGTAAATCTAAAGAAAAGGAACATCACAGATGAAAATGTGAGGAACTTTCAAGCAACAATCTTCAGAAATGGAAATCATAACAACAATCATTAATACTTAAGGAAATGCCTGTCTTCTGCAAACAATCATCAATTCATTGATATGCTCATGAAATTAAAATAAATATGAATCACGAAATAGAAATCAAAACTCTGAACTGATATAATTACAAAACGAGACAGTAGCTTCTTCAGACTGGGCCCTCGGTCTTCAAAAGTACTGCTACGAGAAACTCAAAACACAGGGATGATAAAAACACTCAAAACTTTCATTGATTCCATAACTGGTTAAACATTTACAACAACTGCTCGCGCAGGGAAATTTTGAATCTGAATACTTAAAAATGCAGTTTTTTTCCTTCTGTTTTTTTGGATCTATTACCCTCTTATATATTACAATAGTTTGGGTAAATCAAGCTATCCTGAGGATAGAAAGATCCTCAGGATTTCTTTACTATTATAAAATTACAATATAGCAAAGGTATTATCTTCAAATTGCTTTGCGCTTAAAAAGTCTTCAATCTCCAATAGTTTGCGCATAACCAAAATCTCTTTGGTTATATTTGACAGTTATTTGTCCAATTCTGTAACAAAATCAAACCATTCCAATCATAATTTAGAATCTATTTAATAAAACTTAGATAACAACTCTAAGAGACATATTAATCATTTTCTTTCCTATTTATTCCTAATTAATTGAAAAGTCAATTAGAATGATATCATAAACTGTGGACAAAAAGGAAGATATTTATACCTTTTTCGTAACCCAACATCGGGCAAGTGAGAATATTTGTTGGGCTTAAAAATTGACATGCAATGCCATAGGTTTGAAAAAATTTAATTGTGCCAAGAGGAAGTTATGGTAACTTTCCCAAAACTTGTTGCCTTCATCCCTTTCAGGAGAGATAACTTGTGTGGCCTACAAGGTGTTTAATTTTCTAGATATACTTCTAAAAATTGGACTTGAAATACTATAATATGTATTCTATCCAATCAAACTAGTGATTCTCAATTTGGGATTTTATAGCTTTAAATATGACTATTTTACCAAGAACACTTGTTTGAGACTAGTTTTAGTAGTCAAAAACTCTAATTTCCATAGCTTGTATTTCTTAAAGTATAGATGAATACAACTTGAAAATTTTACCATAGGTACTTTTCTATGTCTCCTTAATCTCTCAAAAATTTCGTTATCTAAAACTTCCCATAAATATTTTTATAGAAAAAATACCAAGATGACTCATTTGAGGGAGCCAAACCGAAGGATAATATGCTATGAAACCAACTATTATGCACCGAACACACAAGTAGCATAAAAATAGAAACAAAATTAACTCCACACCTTCATATTGAGATAGAATAATGAATGAGAATCCTTTTCAAGGAGGAAATATCCTTTTACAATACAACAAATGCACAAGATGATACTATCTCCAAAACTAGGTCTCCTTGGGATATATAGGGGACAACGGGTAAAATTACAATTAAATGGTTTGGCCAACCAATAAGGAAAACACTATTTTAACAATATAAATGTGATAACTCGATATACATGGATTAACATTGTTTTTCCCTAAGAGCTAGGTAACTACCCAGATATTCAATAGAACAATATGTAAAAATGAACAAGTTTTTGAACCTTTGGGTTTCAAATGGAATGAAAAGGATTGAAATTTTTCTAAATTTGAATTGTAGGTTGTTGTGTATTAATACATTTGTGAATTACGTAGCTAGGGATTCTCTAGTAAGTTGTTGAGCAAGGGGCCACTCTTGTAGCATGCAGCTACATACCTTATGTCCTTTCTTGTAAACAATAGATCAACATTACTATGATTTCATGTTGTTTTTTTCCTATTTACATTTTCATTTCAATTGTAATTTCAAAATGAATGTGTGAATAATAACTTCTTTCTATGTTAATTTGATTAAGGTTATTGGGAAATACTATTCTAAGATGACAATTCCTATAGAACTTTGTGAACTAGAAGGGTAGAACAATTAGGTTTCCCATTGCAAAGTTAAGTGGAGGAATTGTGAAGATAATTTAGTTAACAATTTTCTTGTACTTTATTTTTCTTATATGTTTGGTATAGTAAAACAAAGGAAGTATGTAGTCTACTATGCTACAAGGTTGGTCTACCAAAACCCGTCAAAATCACCAAGAAATCCAATTGATACAATTATTGCAATTTTCATATTTAGTGTAGGAATTTTTGAAATTGTTACGTTCTCGGATTGATACATTAAACAAGTCTCCAATAAATCTTGGGTTTATTTATCCCAAGTATTGTTGGAGTTTGATAGTTGATCAACTCTTTTCTACTATGGGATCCACTAGAATACCTAAGGTCATCCATAGAAGGGTCGAGCGACTCTTCTCCTTCTACAAGTAACATGGAGAAGGGTCGTCCAACTCTTTTCCGTTCTAGTATCCATTGTAATACTTGTGAGTATTGTGTTGATAGGGAAAACTACCCATCATCAATAGTAAAGGTTTAATCCATAAAATAGGTTCAATTAGAATCCTTCCTATTTGGTGTAGAAAAACCCTTTGTATTGATGGCTCAACAACTATTCAATGAGCTTTAATAATCTTTAAGGTTTTCTTGAAAGAATAAAATGAAATCAAAATGTCCAATGATTTTACTCTCAATAAGACCAAAATCAAAAACATTAAAATAAAACTATTCTAATGTTACTAGTGAAAGAGAAATATGCAAAATTAACTATGAAATTGCTTCCATGGAATTTAGAAGTAATTCTGAATCACTATAGAAACAAATTAATTGATATTATGAAACTTGATAAAGAGTAATCTTTAATCAAACTACACAATGTAGTTTTACATGTAATAAAATTGAAACATTTATGAAAGAAAATATGAGGAAGAAATATGAAACATATTTGTAGAATTATCTGTAACATGTAAAATATCTCTTACAATACATTTCAATTTTGTTGCATAATCTAGAATAGTATAAGATTGATAGTAGGAAGGGATAATCTTTCTCCATATTTGTTTTTGGCTAAAACTACCTTCTTAATATTCTCCAAAAATAGTTCTTATAGAATATTTAAAGAAGAGGATTATCCAAGTGTGATCCCACCAAGTGACTCTTGTGACAAAGATATTGATGATCATGTTTTACTTGACATATGTAAGTATCATCTGCACAATGTAGCTTCCAGAGTCCCAGTTTCCCCTTATTCAAAAGTAATTGGTTGGATGATCAATGACACAACTATGAATATCATAAATGATAAAATAAAGTGTATAACCTCATTTCAATATTTAGAAATTGAGAAGTATTATATTTTTTTTAACCTAAAGTTCATATGATCAGAGGATGGGTAGATGAATTTCATAAGAGTCATGATGTCAAAAATATATTGGCAAGATGGTGGGTAGATGGAAAGTGGTTTCAAGTAAAGTATTATGGTATCTATACAATAACAAATTTAAGAGATCTGTATATCTATGCCATGGAAATGATTTGTAGATTGAATGGAGAACTAGATTGTGTACATTTTAAAGATTCTTGGGTTCCACAAAGTACACACTACAGTTTTAAAGGGTTCCATCTTTAATTTGAAAACTATTTTATCTCACACAATGTAGAGAGCATTGGAGAAGGAAAAAATGACAAATTATGAAATTATTCCAACATTTATATGGCTTCCTACTTACTAGACATCATATGTACTAGTAACCATTTCTAGGTATGGGATGGTCTTGGAATATGTATGAAATGCTAGTGCATGTTTATTTCTAGAGCTTATGGGAGAACAAATATAAAATGAAATATGCACACACTTATGATAATTTTATTGCACAAGTGTTTAAGTTTCTTTTTTGCAAGTGTGCTCCAAGATTGAGAGATGAACTAACATTGTGGCTTAACAATTTGGAGATTGGTAATTTTAGGAACATTACACATGTTTGAGAATCTATGGATCTATTGCACCACCTCACATTTTTCCCAAACATGTTCCTAACAGATTGGTGTTAAGGGAGATAGTTTATCAAACCATATTATATAGTTTTAATGTATCATTGAATAAAGATAATCATAGATCATTTACTCCCTTTAATATGTATATCGGGCATTATGGTTTCACTATCTCCCAAATTGGAAGAAAATAATCTATTGCCATGTTAGAGTATAGGTTTCCTCAAGGTAAATTTATGAGGCATGATCCTAAAGGCTTAGTGGTAGAGCATAATAAACAATTGAATATTCTGGCCTTACACTCATGAACATTAGGGTCATGAGGATATTTATGAAAGTCCTACCTCTTGGGAGAAAGTTTTAGCAATAATTAAATTACAAGAATACTATTTTTCTTGGCCAAAGGATGAGGAATCAAAGGAAAAGAAAAGAAATGACGAGTCTAAAGACAAAAAAGAGATGCTAATATAAAGGCTAAAAAAGAAGCTGAAGCCAAAGAGAAGAGAAGAGAGTCAAAGGCATAGCACAAGATGATAAAATAAAATGAGGCTAAGGATAAGAAGAAGAAGCTTAGAAGAAATAGGAATAAAATGATAAAGTTGAGTTAGCAAGGAAGAAAAAGGAAGAAAAAGAAGCCAAATCTAGAGAAGACTCATAGAAGGAATCCAGAGAGAGCGCTGCTACATAAAAATGACATAAGAAGAAACTGCATAAAGAAATGATACTAAATAAAATGAAAATGAAGATGAAGAGGATTGAATCAGAGCAACAACTAAGGTAAAGAGAGAAGAAGGGGAGGTTCCAAAACAACAACTAGGAAAATAAATAGGAGAAAATGTAACAAAGAATGATAACCAAGGTCAAGAGGAAAATTATACATTTGAAATTCAAGATCAATCTTTTGATCATACCATGGAAGACTTAGTTATTCCTAAACAAAAAACAAACACAAGAGGATGAGAAAAATTAAAGAATGTGATTGCTGAAGAATTTGTAACCCTGAGTAGATTAGAGAATGTATAATCATGGGGGGACACACTTATAACAGATTCAGTAGATGATGTGGCTAACCTTGAGCTGATAGAATATAACAAGATAAATCCATCCATTTTTAAACGAACACAAATAAATAGAAATATATATTTTATTAATACTATGGTTTTCACAACAAAATTTGAAGTTCTAGATACTAAGAAAACTAATTTATCTGAACTAACATCAGTAGGGCAATAAATTAATCACGACACTTTGGATGAGGCTCAATAAAAATAGAAATATACCTAAAAGTATAAAAACATAATATCACTACTCGAAAACCAAGTCAAGTATTACAAATCATCCTAGGTAATGGTGACAAACTTCACTAAGTATGCACTTGAAAAGGATGCAACAAATGCAAAGATCAAAAAAAAGTATGCACTTGAAAAGGATGCAACAAATGCAAAGATCAAAATCAATTTCTATAAGAAAACTTCCCAATTTCAAGATTTAAGTGTCTAGTTGTCAATTTTATACAAAGAAACTCAAGCTTGGAAAGTCACATAGGAAAGAACACAATTAATTTGATTTGTTAAAGGAAATGCAGAAAGTGACTAGGATAGATCCTCGTAATATTCAGTTGTTGTAATAGGAAGACATGTTTTAAATTTAAGGACTCATTTATTGGCATGGGGTGTCTCAAGAGGCCCACAAGCACTTGGAAAATGAGTGGGTAGAATGTTTAAAAAAATTGAATTTTGTCGAAGAGTGTCAACATCCACTCTTTGGACCACTAAAGGATTTTATCCTAGCATCTCAAGTGAGAGTCCAATGAAAAAATGCTCCAAAAAATAAGAAATGATAATCAAAGTATATCATTGGTGAATAAAAGCCACCTAAAAACCTTTTTAACAAAAGAATAAAAAGATGTTGTTTGCATGAAACTATGTTTTCCTAAAATAGATAAATTCATAAAAATGTTTTCTAAGAAATGATCTATTTTGTGGGCCTCGTTTAAACAACATATTTTTCCTCAAATTTTTATTGTAAAATCTTATTCGAACATTGGGAAAAAAATGGTAAAGAGTTAGATAAGGACAAGTAACCTAGTCCATTGAGTAGTTATGCTTCTTAGAGTATGAAGTTAGGTATTGTAACTAACTATCATCATGCATAAATAAGAGAAAGAGTGATAAGAGAAGAGATTTTTGATCTTGACACTTTTTGTAAGAATTATTTATTTATATTGTGAATATTAAGAAGCCAATTTTGGCCAAAAAAGTTTTTGGAGAAAGACTATTCTTATTCGTTGTGATTCTTGGACTATAGATTATGCAACAAGTGTGGAATGTACTGTAAGGGATATTTGACATGTTACAAATTATTTTGAAAATATATTTATTTTTTCTTCTTCATATTTAAAAAACTTTGATGTGGAGTTTGATTAAAGATCATTCTTTATTAGGTTTCATTATAGGTGCTAATTTGTTTATTTTGTGATTAAAAATTACTTCTAATGTCTAGATGAACAACTTCATAGTTAATTTTACATATCTCTTTTTCATTAGCAATATTATACTAGTTTTACTTTAATGTTTTACATTTTCATCTAATTTATAGTAAAACAAATGAACATTTTAATTTTTTTTTATTCCTTAAGAAAAACCCTAACAATTCTTGAAGCTCATTGAAATTTTGTTGGGCCATAAATATAGAGGGATTTTACACCAAATAGGAAAAAGTCTAACTAGGCCTCTTTTTTAGGTTAAGCCCATGTTGTTGATGTTAGGTAGTTTTCCTCTTCAAGGGATTTGGTGTTAGAAGGAGGACCTCCATTGTGTGGCTGACTCAATTCCAAGAAACACATTATCCACTAGCAATTTAGAAAACATTATTGAATATTCAAACCTTGAAATAATCATTGGAGAACCCACTTTCCAAGATTCACATGATATATTAAAAAACCTAGAAATTGAACTTGATATTCCATATGTAGTTTCAAATAAAGAAGTGAATGTGTTATGGTGAATAGTGAGATCTTATACTTGATAAATTGGTGTGTTATTAGTCACTCCTTTACTTCATTATTGAATAACTACAACAATAAATGTAACCATACAAGAGAAAGTACTTTAGTGAATTCAATTGAAGATCTTATTTACCTAACACTCCAAGAAATATCTCAAACTCTCAACTAGATTCCTCCAACCTTGAACCCCTTGACATCTCCTATAACAACTGATCATTTGGAAAGCAAATCTAAACAAGAATAAAAATTTGAATTTGAATCTTTCAACACTCAATCTGTACATTCAAATATGGAAAATAATAAAAACCAAAATCAACCATGGTTAGACCAAGATGACTTGGTATTACTCGGACAACTTCAAAATTTACCAAAGCATCCAAAACGTCTTTTGACTAAGTATGACCTTGATCTATTTGGACCTCCAAAAGATCATATTAAAAAAATGATTCTTGCTATTTGGTTAATTAATGTTTAGCATGAAGACAAAGTGTGTCGTATTTTCCCATATACTTTTGAAAATAAAGCCTCAACTTGGTATTTCAATTTACTAGTTGGATTTATAACAAACTGGGGTGAATTTCAAATGTTTTTTTAAGATAAATTTAGGGAAGAAACGACCACATGAGAATTGATGGCCAAGTTATTCTTTCTAGTTATGGGTCCAAAAGAAAGAGTAAAATATTTCAACCAATGAGTTACTATTGTCATCGACAAATTTCATGTTGATATAGAACCTACACAATAACCTCAAATTGAAGTTTATACTAATGCTTTACCTGCCTCTATTTCCATGTTCATTAAACATGTTGGAAATAATACAGTCACGAAACATTTTGAGGAAGGAAAGAAGGTTTAATTTGATATGATGAGTTGTAAAGAGAATCGTACTTTGTTTAGTAGGAAAGAAAACATTCAACCCAAGAAAACTATCATGTTGCCTAAACTTGCACAAAAAACAACTCTAGATACAAAAGAAAAATATTCCTATGATTTAGACAATTTAAAATGCATGATTATACAACTAACAAACAAAAGCATAGACATAAAGAAAAAAAATGGAGGAGGCACTTTAGTGCACCGAACTTATAGACCTTTTTCTAAGAGACCTAATATTCCCTCGAAACCACTAGAACCATTACCTGTACTAGAAAATATGAATTTGGATCTTGATGGAGTGGTTATGGATAATTACTGCAATTATCAGCAAGCCAATAGTTCCAAGAAAACTTTTCCAGAATGTATTAATGCTATGAATATGGTATCTAATAATTTTATTGATGAATGTATACAAACTGAAGAGCCTACCTTAGAAATTGAGGGTGGAATAGTAAAGGAAGTTGAGGAACACCATGAAGAAACACCTATGGTTTTTTGGGATATGATTCTCGGTTTCAATATTGATGACAATGAGGAAGTGGTGGAAGCAATGCATGTTCAGAGTGGTTACAATTTGAGAAGTACAAGACCTATTCCATAGATTTCT
This sequence comes from Picea engelmannii, assembly GCA_009831015.1. NCBI lineage: Eukaryota > Viridiplantae > Streptophyta > Pinopsida > Pinales > Pinaceae > Picea > Picea engelmannii. The sequence continues at coordinate 872,625 of ML776730.1, forward strand.
TCTTCTAGTCTTCTGATTGCGAATAATGAGAAAACTTGGATTTCTACTACCAAGACTATACTTAGTAACCAAAATGACATGAAACCTTAAAATAATAATCAATTTCTTGTCTCTATGGAATAATATAGTTGAAGACCTAAATAAAATTAAGACAAAACATTTCGATTCTTAATATTTGTAAAATTGCTCAACAAAGAAAACTGGCATTGAATTCTTTGAAGGAACCTATCAAGTCATAGCCTCAAATAGTAAATAAATGTTTTTTAGAAACAATATAAATATTGCACATAATGTGATTTCCAATTATGCTATCATATGCAAGAAATATAAATCAAAAACTCCCCCTTTCTTGTTGACATTTTAATTTTTTAACAAGAATTTACATAAATGCCTAGTAGATTCAGGAACATATTTCAACACGATTCCTTAGTATGTTTGGAAAAAAATGAATGAAACTTCTTCTAAATGAAATATTCACTCCATTCATCTAGACATGTCTAAACTTAGAGTGATTGGTGAACTCAAGATAACTTTAATTTTCATAGCATCTGATTTTAAAGTTCATCAAATCATTGACATCATTGTAGTACTTGACATTCCTAAAGAATATGAGTGGTTTCTTAGTCATGATTGGTCACAAAAAATGCAAAAACACTTTTCTTCTGATTGGTCTCACCTTTGTCTACCCTGGAATGGAAAACCTAATAAAATAAGGATTGATTGAGAGAAGTATATAAAGCATACTGCTACTAAATTAGAGGCAGTCATTGAACTTTCAACCTTAGAGTTTTCAATCTTGGGAACTATTCTTTTGACTCATACTTCAATGATTTCACTGAAAAAATTTCACCTGTTTAATTAGATGAATAGTATGAAATCCTTCAAGAAAATAATACTGATGAAATTCATCGTAACATATTCGACGTACATAGCTCAAATATTTAACATAGGTCATACTACTAACATTCAGACTTTTTATTTTGAGGGTTGTAAATCTCAAGAAGGTGCTGATGCTGACTATTTATTAATTGATCTTGATGGAAAATGAAAATTTGTCTTATGCAATTTGATCTAGATTCTATAGAGAATGAAATTAAGCACACATATAAATATATCAGAGAGAACAATAATACAATGAAAACCCAACTTCTATTAATGAATAAAATAGCAGAATACTGTAGAACACAAATTGACTAGAATGTTGGTAGCTTATCTCTAAAGAGAGAGAGATGGAGACTATGTTCATTCACAAAATCTAATACAAGAGGCTGAAGGATGTCCTTTTAACACAAAGCAATAAACCTAAAGGTACAAGAACCTAAATCTAAGAGATAAAGCGTCAAAAGGTGTTTTGAAAATGCCAAAATGTATTTTTGGGCATTAATTTCTACATCAAATTTTTGGGAGCGTAGATTTCACATAAAATATCCATTTTACACGCATAGTAGCTCGTTGGAAAGATATAACTGAGTGAAACAATAAAACTCCTACATCACTTCTCTAAAAATCTTGTTAAGGGACTCTCGAGAAATACAAGGATATATTTCCTCAGGAATAAATATAAATTCTTTGCTAGGTTTAAAGAGTTTAAGGATCTTATGGAGAATCAAACAGAGAAAATAATTAAGGTGTCGAGGACATATAATTGTGGAGAGTTCTGTGGATATGAATTCAAATAATTCTATAAGAAGTGAGGCAATGAAAGAAAAATACTATTCCATGTACACCTCAACATAATGGAGTTGTAGAAAGGATGAACATAACACTTATGGAAAAAGCAAGGTGCATGCTCACTGGTACCGGGTTAGGACCTGAATTCCGGGCATAAGCAATGGGTATTGCATGTTACATGGTCAATCGATCACCCTCATCAACACTGGATGACAAGACTCCACACAAGGTATGGACTAGTGAGAAACCGTCTCTCACACATATCAGAGTATTTGGTTGTGATGCCTATGTTCATGTTCCGAAGGAAAACAAGAGTAAGCTAGATAAAAGACTGCAAAGTGTATCTTTATTGGGTATAAAGATGGTTTGAAAGGTTATAATATTTGGAACCTAGAATATAAGGAGGTAGTGTATAGTCGAGATGTGGTATTTAGATAAATAAAATATGTTGTCAAATATGAATTCCTACCAAGGGAGGAAGAATGATATAAAATAGAGTTTGAGTTGAAGGATAATGAATCAGACTCTACAGAAGAACAAGAATAATAATAAGAAGATCACCATACTCCAATATTGAGGATATCGGTTCAAGAAAGAAGGAAACCAGAAAGGTATACTCCTCCTGATTTATGTTCAAATTTTGCTTTGTCTATTACTGATGATGATCCTAGAATTGTTAGGGAGGAAGTGGATTCATAGGATGAAAAACTCTATAAAAAGGCCATGGTTAAAGAAATGACATCTTTGGATAAGAATGAGTCTTGGGATCTAGTGGAGTTGCTGACAGGAAGAAATCCCATTGGCATCTAATGAGTGTTTAAGAAGAAGTTGAATGCATAAGGAAAAGTGGAGAATTAAAAAGATCAGTTAGTAGCAAAAGGTTATTCTTAGGTAGAGGGAATTGACTTTGGTGATATTTTTTCTCCTGTTGCTAAGTTAACTTCTATTAGATTTATCTTATCTATTTTTGCTGTGTTTGATTTTGAAGTAGAATAGATTAATGTGAAGACAACATTCCTACATGGGGATCTAGAAGAATAAATCTACATGAAGCAACCAGAAGGCCTTGCTATGAAGAGAAATAAAGAGCTAGTATGCATACTGAAAAATTCCCTGTATGGGTTAAAGAAATCACCAACGATGCTGTATAAAAAAAATGATACTTATATGTTGGGACTTGGCTTCAAAAGGATAAAATAATATTACTGTGTGTATTTAAAAGTAATTGGTGATCATATTATTTATTTGTTCTTGTATGTGGATGATATGTTGTTGATAGGAAACAACAAGGATATTATCCAGGATGTGAAAACCCAGTTGTCCCCTAAATTTGACATGAAGGATATTGGTGCTGTAAATTTCATTTTGGGCATGGAAATTAAAAGAGATCAGGCAAACAAGAAACTCTAGTTAAATAAGAGGAAATATGTCGAGACAATATTGCAGAGGTTTAATATGCGGGAATGTAAACCGATCAAGGTCCCTATTCTTGTAGGTGTAAAGTTATCTGTGGATCAATGTCCCAAGACATAAGAAGAGGAAGAGGACCTGTCTCATGTTCCATATGCAGGTGCGCTTGGCAGTTTGATGTATGTAATGGTATGTACTAGACAAAAAATTGCACATGCATTGGGAGTTTTGAGCAGGTATATGTCAAAACCAAGGAAGGAACATTTGACAACAATAAATAGGGTTTTAAGGTATTTGCGTGGCACTACTAGTTTTGGATTGTGCTACCAAGTAAGATCATGATTGGATAGAGTGTTGGACATACATGGATTTGTGGATGGAGATTGGGCTGGAGATATGGATCACAAAAGATCTACAAGTGGGTATGTGTTTAACCTATTTGGAGGAGAAATCAGTTGGATGAGAAAAATACATTTTGTAGTGGCACTCTCAACTACAGAAGTTGAATACATGGAAACCACTCATGAAAGCAAGGAAGTAGTATGGTTATAGAGATTGTGTTTAGGTATTGGTTTGGTACAACAATCTGTAAGGATATATTGTGATTGTCAAAGTGAAATCTTCTTGGAAAATAACCCAACTTATCATTCAAAGACAAAGCATATTTATGTTCAATATCACTTTGTGAGAGACATGGTTGAAGAAAATAAGGTTTTGCGGATGAAGGTGGACACTTTGAAGAATGTTTTAGATTCATTAGCAAAATCTGTGAGCACTGCGAAGTTCTCTTGGTGTAAAGAATCTATGGGCATTGCTGCCCTGGATTGTTGACTATGTAACCTTGTAACCCCCTGTATGAAAATAAAACAACAAGTGGGATAATTTTGGGTATGTGTTATATTCTTTGCATGACTAGATCTAGTTTCTATGGTGCTCCAGGTGCACAAGAGTTCGGGGGTAGCGTGCCCCAATTTTTTTTTGACGTTTTTTGTGTCCATTTTTATCACATGTTTTTTTTTGATGGTTTTCTAATTCTGGTTAACGAATTAGGGTTGTTGACTAATTAGGGTCAATGGATTAGGGGTTTTGGATGCCACAAGATCTTATATATGTAATGTATTGTAAGCAATGAATATAAGATGAATACAAAATATTATAGGTGCAACTGTAAATAGGTTGTTAGTTTTCCTGGTTTGGGTTTCCAGGGTAAACATATATGTGTAATGTGTGTGTGTGGGGGGGACATTGTATATTTTCAGTTTTTATTTAGAATCTATTTGCAGTAATTATTGTACACGGTTAAAATCTACAATTTGCAATGTGTTCTTGATGAAGGTAAAATAATGAAATCCCTTATCAATGTGAACTAAATTAAATCAAGGAATTCATTTGGTATGTCTCTAAGCATAGCTTCAGTGTCCATCACTTCATTACCTGCAACTTTGGATTTAACATCATGGTCTACAAACTCTTAAATTAACCTTTCATCTTCACCTATTTTTCAAAGGACTTTAGTTGCAATTGAAAATGACTCATCATTATAAGGACAACCATCCCTTGATATAGCAAGTGAAAAAAAATTCTTATTATCCCCCTAGCTAGGTGAACATAAATTTCAACAATTTTTTTTGACAATTTCTTTAGGTTGAATTCATATTTTTTAGGACCCTTGAGTGTCATAGATATCCATTGAGGGCTCAACAATTGTGACAAGGAATAGTTGAGCATATTAGCTACCCTTTTAACCAGTTCCAGAAGGAGAAATGGTGTTGTAATTATTGAATATGTGTAAGCCAACATCCCAACACCCTCATTTGCCAATGTTATGTCAGTATGAAAAATATTCTAGTGTTGTAGAAAAAAAAATCCATCCTACCTCTTGTTACACACCAAATTTTCACACTAGCATAATGTGTCACACATGGCGCAAATGTCATGTTCTAAGTGTCGCATATGGTGCAAACGTCACATTGTAAGTGTTGCAAAAAAATTGTCGCAAGTGTCGTAACATGATTCATACAGTTTTGGTAAGTGTGACAACTCAATTGACACCATGAAAACACTTGTCACAAACCCTAAATCATGTTGGAAGGGAAAGCCCCATCATTTGGCATCCGAAACATACTTTTTCACCTGGGATTTTGACCATTATTGGGAATTTAAGAAGACTGGCACTCCCCTACCCATGACTAGGGAGCGTCAGTGCTCCCTACACCATGTTAAGGGGGAACCATGTCGCTCTGGCTTCAAAATTATAGGGGCACCATTGTTGGTTGGAGAAAATCAGGGTGAATCCCACCTTCTTCTAAGGGATAACTCTGAAAGGCTGGGGTTTGTTTGGCTTGAATCCCACGCCATGGCTCTATCTAAGGACAAAATCATAACTTATGGAGCCATATCCTCAACCTATTCCATAAATACTCAAGGTGGTTGAGCCTCTCAAAGCCTATAAATTAGAGGCATTTCCATGGTGAAAAGGAGGGAATTAATCAATGAAACATCGTTATTTTGATCCTGATTCATTCGTGTAAGGGTTGGATGAGGAGATCTTGAAGAGCCTACTGTAGCATCAATCGTGGTATGTAAGTATATTATTATTGGTTCTCATTTAATATTTACTTGGCCTATTTTCTTCAATTTTATGTATTGTTACATTTGCTTGTCTACCATTTCTCTAATCTTCATAGATAGACTTGTGTTATCTAATCAAGTAGAGTAGGAGATAGTTGTTTCTCTTTGCTATATATTGGAGATATCTCTTTGCACCAGGGGGTTTGAGGATCAAGCTTTAGGATTGGAAGCAATGAGGACAAAAATCGAAAAAGGGTACATCATATCCTTTCTCTCCTTCTTGATTTGATTGTTTTAGATGAGTTTAAAGGGATGTTAGTGTCCATCGCTCATCTTTTGGATGAAATTGAGGAAAATATTCAATCTATTTTTCCATATGATATTGTCGATAATCCTCAATCTCCCATACTTACTCAGGATGCTATCTCCGAGGGAAATTTAGGAAACATTTCACAAACCATTAGCATAGACATATACAAAAAAATGGTGTCGTGGAAAACATACAATTAGGAATGAACTGTTCAACTGAAGAAATGCAAGACTACACCGCCTTATTTAAAGAATTCCACGATGTTTTTTCCCAGATGTTATCACTGAAATTTCGTCCGCACAGGGCGACAAGAACTCAACATCATCAACACAGAAAAAAAATCATCCATGGCACAAGGATTAACTCCACAGCACATCAAAAGGGCCAAAACTATACAAAGTTGGCTAAAAAGATTAA
>ML776730.1:882533-897499 GCA_009831015.1 Picea engelmannii
AAGGAAGGGACCCAAGTCCCCTTTCCCCTTTGTGTACCTCTGGATTTCACTAATCAGATCAGCCTATCTATTGGTGAACTTGTTCCATTGTCACTTGTTTTTAGTTTTTATTTTCATGCTCATGTTGTTATTTAGTTCTTGTTAATACCTTTATTGTTTTCTTTCTAACCTTTTGCATTACAGCTGTCATGACTAGAAGAGCCCAACTAGGCATGTAAGTGCTCACTTTTTTCTCACACATCGACGAAAAGAGCACGAACACCAGAGATACAGAGAAATTCTAGGGATTGATCCTTCGATCGTTCTACATGAAATTAAAACTTACCATGAAGATAAACCTATACGACAAAAAATTCACCCTGTCCATTCTAGGAAAACTACGAAAATAAAGGCAAAAGTAGAAAAATTATTGAAATCTGGTTTCATTTACCCCATACCTATGAACAAATGGGTTTCTAACATCATTTCAGTTGCAAAGAAACAAGGGACAATTTGAGTTTGCGTCGACTATAGGGATCTCAATAAGGCTTGTCCGAAAGACAATTACCCTACGCCCTTCATCGACCAAATTATCGATAACTGCACTAGAAGTGTAATCTTCTCTTTTATGGATGGATTCTCGGGCTATAACCAGATATATATTTTACCGACTGAACAACATAAGACAACCTTCATCTGTCCATGGGGAACCTTTGCTTATCGTAAGTTACTATTTGGCAATAAAAATGTTGGAGCCACTTTTCAATGGGCTATGTCGTACGCTTTCCACGATATCAAGCATATTGTTGAGCCATACCTCAATGAATTTCCAACTCATTCGGCTCATCAAAAAGATCATATTAATCATCTAAGAGTGTTTTTTCTTAGATGTCGGCCTTATAACATATGCTTGAATCCCCACAAATGTATTTTTGTTGTCGAATAAGGGAGGCTCGTAGGTTTCGTGGTATCCAAAGATGGGATTAGGGTGGATCCCTTAAAAGTGAAAGCTATCTTGGCTTTACCCTCTCCCAAAACCCTTACCCAATGCCAAAGTTTTCAAGGGAAAGAAAAATTTCTATGCCATTTCATCTGCAATTACGCAGAAATCACGAAAGGATTCATGAGGTTGTTACAGAAGGATGTCCCTTTCATATGGGATGAACTTGCTCAATGCTCATTTGACTCTCTCAAATGTGCTTTAATGCATACATCGTTGATACACCCCCCTAACTACACGAGATATTATATCCTTTACTTATCCACCTCTACTTCCACTATTGACATGGTGTTAGTTCAAGAGGACGACGATGGTGTAGAACATGTGATAAACTATTTAAGTAAGAGCCTTTCCGGTCCTGAATTTCCATATTCACACGTTGAGAAGTTGGCTTTGGCAGCAATCATCGTTGTCCAAATATTTTGACACTACATATTACTTCGCACTACCAGGATTATTGTTGAATCGAACCCCATGTACCACATCTTGAATTGTCAAGTACTTGGGGGAAAATATTCAAAATGGATCGTCATTCTTCAGGAATTCGATCTCAATTTTACCAAATCTAAAGAAAAAAAATCATTGGTTTTTGCCGAGTCGATTTGCGATCTTCCCCATACCAATGAGGACACTGAGCCCAGTGATTCCTTTCCAGATGAGTCATTGTTCCTTATCAGTACATCTGATCTATGGTATGGAGACATTCTCTTATATCTCCAGACCCAACGCTTCCACCCAGATATTTCGTGTGACGAACGATGTCGTATTCGACATCATTCAAAATATTACCTTATTTTTGGTGACACTTTATATCACCACGATATTGATACTGTTCTATGACGTTGTTTGAATCGTGAAGAGGATGAGCATGTCTTAAATGAATTTCACTTGGGATCTTGTGGAGGTCATCTCTCTAGGATGGATATAGCCCAGAAGATATTACGTGTAGGTTATTTTTGGCCATCCATTTTCAAAGACTGTATTGAGGCCATAAAAAATGCCCACCTTGTCAAATATTTCCAATGAAATCACACACCCACCCTGCTCCACTACATCCAATCATCGCCATTGACCCCTTTGCAAAACGGGGCATTGATTTCATGCAATGTAAGCCTAACTCATCTGGGGGGAATGTTTATATTATCGTCGTAGTCGATTATTTTACTAAATGGGCCGAGGCTATGCCTACATTCCTAAATGACGGATGAACTTCTGCTCTTTTCATATTTAACCACATCATTGCTATATTTGGAGTCCCACGAGATATCATAACAGATCACGGATATCATTTACAAAATTAAATGATGAGTGAGTTGAGTACTAAATTGGGTTTTCGACATGAAAACTCATCCCCATATTATCCTCAAGCCAATGGGCAAGTTGAGGCCATCAACAAAGTCTTTAAAACCATGCTTCAACTCATGGTGGGGGTGAACAAAACCAATTGGAATTTACAACTCTTATCAACACTATGGGCCTATCAGACTTCCATCAAAATCGCCATTGGTTTCACACCTTTCCAGCTAGTATATGGGTTAGAAGCAGTGTTTCCGATTGAATGCGAGATTCCATCTCTAGCCCAACACCTCTGTCGAAAATGAATGTTTCCTATATCTAAAAAATATGGATGAGACTCATCATGATGATACTCTCAGTAATGAGACATATAAAAAACGTATCAAAACCCAATATGATAATTCTATCCAACCTCACATTTTCGCAGATGGACATCTAGTCCTGGACTATGACCAAGACCATGATAAACTTGGAGCAGTAAAATTAGAACCTATGTGGCATGGACCCTACATCGTAAAATTTGTTCTACAAATAGGTGCTTACGAGTTAGTCGAATATGATGGAATTACTCTCAACGAGCCTCACAATAGGATCTATCTAAGGAAGTACTATGCTTAGAAAATCTGGCATGTGTGCTTTGTACATTATTGTACCATATAATTTGGTTTTGTGTGTCTTTACTTTTGCGTATAAGGGTTGTTTCATCTTTAACTTCTTATACCCTGCTTTGTGTTTGAATGCGTATATGCCAACATATTTCCCCATATATTTTGGATTTGTGGATGGTGCTAGCCGACATGCCTAGAACTTAGCTTCTGTATCTTGGACCATTTACCATTCGGGCGGGTTGGTAAGTTCATGAGGGATCTATCTTGGACCTGCAACCAATAATGTTGCATTAAATCATGTTGTAATTGGACTTTTGACTGAGGACACCTATCTTAACATATATAAGATAATCATTAGTCTTGATTCCCAACTTGTGGTTTGTCAACTTAATCACGTTTATGCTATTCACAACCCAATATTTCTATGTATCTATTTGAGAGGTCACCGTCTCGAGAGGTCTTTTGCTCACATACAATACTGAAACATATCAAGAGAACTTAATGTAATTACAGATTCATCAACAAATTATATGTTGGATTGACATCTCACACATAGATCAATATTCAAAATCATAAAGAATAAATAAAAAAAACATCACATCATTTAAAAAAAACAAGTAGCTGAGACAAAACCCATATATATATATATATATATATATATATATATATATATATATATATATATATATATATATATATATATATATATATATGTATGTATGTATATAAATAGAAAAAGTGCACCATAACATCATCCAAAAAGTACATAGAGGGGAAAAATGTGGGCTATTATGCCCGTACATCATCACAATAAGACTACACTAAGACATGAGACTCTACTCGTCTTCCTGTACTACATTGTGCTCATGGTAACACATCAATTCTCTGGCTACTCTCCACAACAGATGGATGAGACCCTTCGATACACCCACTATGTGCCTCTGTAGGTGATAGGGAACATCTTGCAATCTTATGGAAGGGACACCCATGGTAAGCTCCCTGGGGTTCCTTTCTACGTCGCGGAGTCCTCGGGCTCCGCCACCTTCCTCTATCACTACCTGAACACTACCATGTCGTTCAAATGATGACATCCCAGTTGGACGTGCCATTGCTCGGTCTGCATGATGAAAAACAAACATTCTTAGATCCTTCATTGTACCAAAAAAGAAAACATATATCATAAAAAATCAAAAAATACTTTTGCAAGGTCACATTTTTTTGAATCTACCTGATGCATCCCACTGTGCCCCTTCAAGGAGCACTAAATCCACACTGCCTCTGAAATCCATCCCAGCATAAGGATATTCATCCACCATCACAATCTGTCTCTTCCACCATGTGAATAAACCAGTCGTGAAAGTAAAATATGAAGGCTCATTCCCTAACCGAGGTGAAAGGCTAGTCCACCGCTCCATACTAAGCTCGGATACAGGACGCTCTATCAAAAAAACCTGTGGTTGCATCAAAGGTACTTGTTCTAGGAAGAACAATACTGAGAATGATCCATAACCAAATTGTTTCTGCCTCCCTGTCTTGCATATAGAAATTTGATCCTTAACATTCACTATGAACCCTGCACACCAGTTAAAAATATTTGGTTCCAAACATTCAATTGCGTACCCCATTTGAGATTTGGAAGCTAGTTGAGGAATGGTGATTCCCACTAGTTTGGTAATAGTGAATAGGATGGCTCGTAAAGAAAGGTCTCTATTGTGATCCTTCCACTTTCCTTGTGGGGTCCTGACCTACAATATCGTGAAAAGTAATCATCAGTTTGCAATGTTGTAGTCCGATGCCCAGACAAGGTGATGGGTGCCCCCCGCTTGGATATCCCTGTCAAAAAGTATACATCTTCGATATCAATCTCTAGAGAATAAGACCCTACTCAGAAAACCTGTTCATTCTCATACCATAGCCCTATTAGCTTCTCAAGGAGAAGCACCTTCTTCCCCATGTTTTGTACCTTGAAAAAATTTCAACAAGCCACAATTTTGAAGTGCTACCCTTTTTTGAGGGTCATGCAAAGAGACCATATCTTCATTTCCATTCTCTCTTTATTTCCACTCCAACGTCTTGACTATAAAAAACCTGCCAAACATCATTAAACTTCATTAGTCAAGATCTCAAGTCAAAGAAATTCTTTCTCATGGGTAAAAACAAGTAAACAAATTTTTTATTTGCGCTTGGTGCCCCCTTGTAGACCATTTCAGAGCGTCGACACTCCCTCTACAAGAGCACCAGGGCACCAAGATCTAGCTTGGATCCCCCCCCCCCCCCCCCCCCCCCTCGATAGCTTAAGGGAGCATCGATCTTGTAGGGCGCCATAGAGGCCCAAAAATCTTGAAAAATGCATGAAAATCAAAATGAAAGCATGGAAATGAAAGAGGAGGATCAAACCAACAACCTGGTCTAGACAGAATGAAGAAAGATAGGCCGAAATTCCCACAATCGACACTAGAAGAAACTGTTCCAAATTGGAAAAAACTCCAAGTGAAAGAGGCAAGTGAGAACAAGAAGTAAAATAAACTAAATTTTTTCACCAAAAGACCTTTTAACCACTTGAAAACTAGCTAATTCTTATCCTTTTTTCACATTAGTATTTCTCCTTATTTGATTTTTTTGCAGTTTCCATTAATTTTTAAAGGAGACTTTTTTTCCCAAAATGGCTTGTTAATGCAGGGACATAGGCAACACAACTTTTTGAGGACCTTTAGTATATTTCGTCATATTTCAAGCTCGTTAAAACATGAAGAGACATTTTTCAGACGGTAGTTTAACCATTTTTTAGTCTCCTCAGCCTAACTACGAAAAATGAATAATCCGACCATCTTTGGTTAGAAGAGTTCTCCTTCTCATTATTTTATGTTTTTTTCAGATCCAGGAGACTAAAATTATGAAAAAGAACATCCACATAGTTTTCTTTAAGTTCTTTTAAAACTCCCTAAACATGAAAAACCATCGAATTTTCCTTCTCTGGAGTTGTAAAACCATACATTGAAGGGCTCATATAGAAACGAACTCTTACTTCTTACAATTCATTAAACATAGGAAGAGGAACTTACTAAAGGTAAGTTATTCCGAGCACCTGTTATCCTCCTCGAGCTCGTTAAATAAGAAAGAGGTACTCATCTATCTGGATGGGGGAAAAATGGAAGGAAGTGGGTCAAGTGTCTTGAAACCTTTAATGCAACTTTCGTTGTCACCCTTGAACATGGAACCTATTTGCATCTCGCCTCACAGTTGGTTAATTCACTCGCCTCTGAATCATACCAATCCCATGAGTCCTGCTACTCCTTCGAATCACCCGAAGAGTGCCTTGGTGATCATCGCACTATATTTTGGTCCATTTATCAAAAGAGTCAAAGCTTCCAAGTATTGTGTCATGCCTCATAATTTTCAAGGGATTTTTTTTTCCAGACCAACCATCTACAGTATTACTAGTTTCCATTCCTATATCAATCCATATTGATTCAATCCACCATATCATATTACTTTCATATGACAGTTTCGTGTTGATGATGGGGGATACATCAAGGCCCTCCTTGGACGAGTCTTTTCCTGTTGACTTCAACACATTATATGGGAATTGGAATTAGAACAAAGAAGTACCTTGGAACCTGCATGCCTCAATGGCAGGCCTCCTCGCTTTCGACAATGGGTTTACATCAATGACCCCTGATCGATTGATTCCATGGATGTTCGACTTCATCTCATTATTCACGTTCGTTGGAATGTACTATAGGTACCTTGGGAGTCATTTCCATCATTGGTGATTTCCCTCACTCTTGTTAACGATATACATCAATGACCGATAATCAAGCGGTTTCTACCATGTTCGACATCAAATCATCTATTCACATGGATAAAATCGTATTGTTTTGGGATCAGGATGAAGACCCTGGGTTGAGTACTCACCGTGTTCCGCACTTTTCACAAGTTGTGATGGAGATCATTTGATTGGTATACATACTATTACATAGATCCATTTTGTATTGGTCTGTGGCTATGTTCTTGTCATATCATAGCTCCACTGTGTATTCTTTCATGGTTGCGATCAAGCCATGTCATGGAGGAATGGATCCACATTGTATCTTTGGTGGCCATCTCCATAGTCGATATCATTATGGATCTGCAATGTATTGGTCGACGACCATGCTTTGATTAATTTATATTCTAAGAATAGGTATGCCTACCTCGAGAATCAAACATATATTTATACTGTTTGATGATTGTTTGTAGTTTCTACCAGGTTCCCTAACTCCATCACCCTTGCATTGAAGAATCTATAAAGTGTTTCGACCATCAATTTCCTCTTCTAGCTTCACACTTTGGGGGGAAAACTGTTACACATCAAATTTCTACACTTGCATAATGTTTCACATGTGGCACAAACATCATGTTCTAAGTGTTTCATGTGGTGCAAACGTCACATCCTAAGTTTTACAAGTTTCGTAAGTGTCACACCAAAATTGTTGCAAGTGTTGTAAAATACCTCATGCACTTTTGGTAAGTGTCACAACTCAATAGACACCATGAAAACACTTGTCTCAAACCCTAAATCATGTTGGAAGGGAAAACCCCATCATTTGGCAGTCGAAACATACTTTTTCACCTGGGAGTTTTACCATTATTGTGAATTTAAGAAGACTGTCACTCCCCTTCCCATGCTTAGGGAGTGTTGGTGCTCCCTACACCATGCTAAGGGGGCACGATGATGCTATATCTTCAACATTAAGGGGGTGCCATTGTTGGTTGGAGAAAATCAGGGCGAATCCCGCCTTCTTCTAAGGGACGACTCTGAAAGGTTGGGGTTTGTTTGGCTCAAATCCTACTCCATGGATATATCTAAGGAAAGAATCATAACCTATGGAGCCATATCCTCAACCTATTCCAAAAATACTCAAGGTGGTTGACCCTCTCAAATCCTATAAATTGGAGGCATTTCCATGGTGAAAAGGAGGGAAGAAATCAATGAAGCATCATTATTTTTATCTTGATTCATTCATGCAAGGGTTGGATGAGGAGAGATTGGAGACGTTGCTGCAACATAAATCGTGGTCTGTAAGTATCTTCTTATTGGTTCTCATTTAATATATAGTTGGCCTATTTCCTTCAAGTTTATGTCTTGTTACATTTTCTTGTCTACTATTGCTCTAATATTCGTAGATAGACTTGTCTTATCTAATCAAGCAGAGTAGGAGATAATTGTTTCTATTTGTTGTCTATTGCATATCTTAGTTTGTGCCAGGGGTTTTGAGGATCAAGCTCCAGGATTGGAAGCACCGAGGACAAACATAAAAAAATGGTACATCATATCCTTTCTCTCCTACTCGATTTGATTTTTTTAGATGATTTTAAAGGGATTTTAGTGTCCACTAGTACTCTTTCTGTCTTGGTATTGGGGTATAGAAATCCAAGAGAAATTTCACCTATCTGCAGGGGGAACATTTTGTAACACCTCTCTTGGGGTGGTTTCTACTCCCATTCAACACTGCTTTCCATTTTATCTTCCAAAGTTTTTAAATCAGGTATATTTTTCAAACTCTCATCAATGTGCCCATACTTGGGGTTTTGTGGTCGATAGAATTTCTAATTTGGAAATCCCTAAATTTCAAGTTTCCAAATACATGTTTGATATACAACCAAGACATGTGGTGTAATTTTATATCCACAGTCTCCTTTAGTTGAATGAATGCATCTATCACTCATTCATATTTCCTGGTTTAGTAGGATTGTTAAGGGAAAACAAATGAATTTCGAGATGAGTTGAACAAGCCTTTTTTATGTATATTCATAATACCACTAACATAGGTATCATTATTAATACCATTTTGCACAACATTTTCACTGGGTGACTCATTATTGTAGCACACCCAATCCCTAAATACCCTTTCTGGGGATGGGGCATCAAATTTTCTCTTTCCCTGGTTATTTTTCGGTCCCTTAATTAAGAAAAACCATTGTATTCTTCTCCTCCGAAGATTACATCTCACACTACATGCTTAAACCAACTAGTGGGGTCTTCCTCGTGACCTCGTACTGAAAACCAGGATCTAAGAGCTTGCGTTAGCAAAGGTTTCGACACTTCGAAAGTTCCAACGATGTTGTCAAATTATCAGATCGCCGAACAACGGAGGGGATCAAAGGTCCACATCCTCCGTCGAGATCTACGGTTAAAAGGGGGCTTCGAGTCGACGCAAAACACTCCTTATTATTGACCCCCGAAGTCCCGAAATATCACCATGTGGCTTATCCCTTCGGCGTTCGGCGGTCTTCGTTCCACGCGTTCAATGTTTAGATGATCGACAATTGTTGTTGGACTTTTGATGTTTGGCGGTCGACTATCCCCGTTGTACCCTCCTCAACTATAATATGTTCAATCTTACGAACTCCCAAAATCATCTAGAATCCCAGAGATCCAAACACGTCACCACCCATGTTGGCTAGGGAGACATGAACCAGAAGTTGACACACGACGAGGGTCAAGGGGTGACAAGTTTCCTTGATAGGGGGTGACACATGTCATTCTCTAACATACACAATGGGTATGTGAATCATCCAAAACTGGGTGACACGTGGCACACATAATGCGGGTCCACATCACATCGAATGACATCATCAAGCCACATCATCATAGACTGATAACTACTTAGTCCTTCAATCTAACGATCCGTAAGGTTCCATATAGATCCATATATCTATGGTTCTCATTACTTCACAACTCCAAGATTCAAAGCTTGCAAACCCCTCACGTCGTGAATTCCCTGAAAATCTAAGTCTCTAGAGTGTCTAATATTGTGCCAACTGTACTCATCCTACCAACAGTCGAGATTCACTTCGATGCTCGAGACTTCGACGGTTCCATACTTCATAAAATATTGGTCGGGTTCCTCCAGAGTACAAAGTCTCCAGAATACAGGATCACTTGCCATGTACCCACTCATCCAACGGTCCTAGTTCAATGGTCAACACTTGAGGGGGAACGAGTAGGTCCCACGTGTCACTCCACGACGCATTCCCAGTTAGTTGGGTAGTCAAAGGTGGGTCCCTTAGATTGACGACTGAGAGGGATTATGAAGGATTCGAAGATCGATGGTCCACGCCACTTCGACAATTCGACATTCGGGTGTTCGACGTGTATCTTCCAGATTTCCCTCCGGACCATGCCATATCTATTTCCACGTGTACCTAACATCTACGATTAGGATTTACTCCGGCTTGCATACCTTCGGGGGAAAATTGTGCGTCTCTAATTCGCCGAATACCCAAACTCCCGGATAACTGTTGATCTGTAAACACATGTCCCTCTAGTTTCAACAGTCTAGATTAACTCCTCGAATCCGACGTTCGGAAGTTTCGGCGCTAGACCACTCCTAGTCCCCCAAAGTAGCACTTGTGCCATCTTGTGCTTGTGCCATCTTGGCACAAGCTCCCATCCTCAAAGATATTTTCCTGGGTCTAACTCGGAGATACACATGATCCCCTGCTTTGAAGTCTCTAGGAGTCCTTTTCAGGTTTGCATAGCTCTTTTGTCTATCTTGGGATATCTTCATATTTTGCATGATATGAATCACTTGCTGTTCCATTTCCTTTAGCATATCTAGCCCTATTGTAACTCTGTCTACTGGGTTGTTCCAGCTGATTGGAATGTTGCATTTCCTTCCATAGAGGGCTTCAAAAGGGCTCATTTTTAATGACTCTTGATAGCCATTGTTGTAAGAAAATTCTACCAGTGGTAGGTAGTCCTCCCACTTCTTGGGTTGATGCATTACATGCATCCTCAACATATCTTCTAGAACTTGGTTTACCCTCTCTATTTTCCCATCGATTTGACGGTGATAGGCTGTACTAAAGAGCGATTTGGTTTCAAAACCAACAAACAAAGATTTCCAAAAGTTTGAAGTAAACTTTGTATCTCCGTCGGATATAATTTCTTTAGGAATGCCATGCAGTTTGAATATCTCTTTCATGAAGATGCAGGCAATATCTATTTCTTTGCAAGTTGACTTGATTGATATGAAGTGAGCAACTTTTCTCAGTTTGTCCACAACTACCATGATGGCATTGTTCTGTTTGGTTGATCTTGGTAATCCTGTGATGAAATCCATGGAGATGGTTTCCCATTTCCATTCGGGAATTGGTAGGGGCTGCAACAACCTTGCTGGGTGTCGATGCTCTACCTTAACTTGAGGACACTCTAGACACTTAGCTATTTAATTTTTCAATTCGAACCAATAAAATAGTTTCCTAGTGGTCATGATCATTTTCTGATAACTAGGATGACCAATATATGGTCTTTTGTGTAGTTCATCCATTATGAACCTCTTCAATTCGTCACAAATTGGGACATATAGTCTTCCCTTGTAATTCAACAGGTCATCATTAAGCACCCGATAACCTTCATACTTCATCCCTGAGGGCTCTTTCTTTAGGTATGATGTCACGGTTTTGAAGAATGCATCTATTTGTTGTGCAATTTTGACCCTCTCTTTGATGTCCGATTCATTGGCGCTTACAACTTCCAAGTGAACTACTTTCATACTTCTATTAAGGACATCAACCACCATGTTCTCCTTCCCTTTGATACATTTGATTTCAAAATCAAACTCACTAAGGAGATCCATCCACCTAGCTTGTCTCACATTGAGTTTTGGTTGGTCAAACAAATACCTCAACCCACTATGATCTGTCATAAGTACAAATATTCTACCTAAAAGGTAATGCCTCCACATTTTTAAAGCATGCACTATGGCAGCCAATTCCATATCATGGGTCACATAATTGACTTCATGCTCATTCAATTTTCTAGATTCGTAGCAAATCACATGTCCTTATTGCATAAGGACTCCTCCGAGCCCTTCCTTGCAGGCATATGTACACACTATAATGTATTTGTTTGGGTCTGCAATCTTTAGTACATGCGCATTGGTTAGAAGGTATTTCAGCTCTTGAAATCTTTCTTAAAATTCATATGTCCAAATGAATTTAACCCCCTTTTTCTGAAGGGAGGTGATTGGGCAACCGATCTTGGAGAATCCTTTTATGAATATCCTATAGTATCCCACCAGACCCATAAAGGATCTGATATTAGATACATCCTTTGGGGTAGGTCATTCCATGATGGATTTAATATTTTCAAGATCAACTGCCACTCCTTGCTTAGAAATAACATGTCCTAAGTAATGTACTTGTTTCTGGAAAAAGTCACACTTACTAATCTTAGCATAGAGCTGATGTTCTCTTAGCACTTGGAGTACTATCTTGAGATGTTCTTCATGCTCTTCCCTATTCTTGGAATAGATTAGGATATCATCAATGAAAACCAACACAAATCTATCCAAGAACTTTCTAAATACGTTATTCATTAAGCGCATGAAAGTGATTGGTGCATTGGTAAGACCAAATGGCACCACCACAAATTCATAGTGACCATATATTGTCCTAAAGGCTGTCTTCATATTGAATTCGAACTTGATGGTATCCAAACCTCAAGTCAATCTTGGAGAAGATTTTAGCACCCCTTAGTTGGTCAAACAAGTCATCAATCCTTGGAAATGGATACTTATTCTTGATGGTCATCTTATTGAGTTGTCTATAATCTATGCACAATTTGAGTGTGCCATCTTTCTTTTTCACAAACAAGGCTGGTGTTCCCCATGGGGACACACTAGGCTAAATGTAGCCTTTGTCCCACATCTCCTTCATCTATAATTTGAGCTCAACTAGCTCTGGTGTACTCATTCTATAGGTTGTTCTAGACATTGGCACTACTCGTGGTACAAGTTCTATTGAAAAGTCAATATCCCTTCTTGGAGGTAGACCTGGTACCTATTATGGGAATACATATTTATATTCTCTTAATCTGGGATGGTTCTCTAGGCTGGGTTTGTCATTCTCAATAGAGTTTAGTACATGTATTGCATACAAGGGACATCCCTTTTTGCAATACTTCTTTACTTGGAGGGCTGATATTTGTCTCACTGAGAGAAGCTTTTGAATCCCTTGTGGGGTTACCCTTCTTCCTTCTTCATTTCCACACTCCAAGTTTTTAGTGTAACAATCCAACTTGGTTTTGTGGGCAACCAACCAGTCCATGCCAATCAACAGGTCATAAGATCCTAGAGGTAGTATGTTTAGGTTTTCTTGGGTGGGAAACCCACTCATGACAATTTGGCATGCTAGTATGACCTCTGTTACTTTTCTCTTGGTTCCAATGGCTAGTTGTACCAACCATGATTTAACATGTTTAACTTGTTGCAATTTGAATTTATCAACAGTTTGAGGGGAAACATAACTCAAATTAAAACCAAGGTCAATTAAAATGGAAACATGATGGTTGGCAATCGTACCATCCATCTCCACCACTGAAGCTTGGTGGTCATCTTATCTATTATCCAAGGATGCATAAATTTGTGGCAGGCTCCTAGACACATCATTGACTGTGATAGCCTCTTGGATGTTGTAGACCCTCCCATTGTTCTTTTGCCTATGGAGACAATCCCTCAACAAATGTTTCTCTCCACAACCCCAACATTTCAAGGGTTCTCTCTTCATGTTATTAGTCTTACTTGGAGCTTCTCTGAATGGTTTATTTCCACTCTGGGATGGAAAATTTTTCTGATACACACTTCTGGCAGGAAGGCTCATCCTAGAGATCATACCAGGGTTCTTAAATCTCGAGGGTTTAGACCCCTTCTTCTTGAATCCCGAATTGTTTTTCTTCTTCCAGTCTTCATGGGGTTCTGTCTTACTCTTGAATTTCTCATAGAAATACCTTTCTTTTCAAATAATATCTTCTAAGGTATTTGGGTCATCAAACTCAATTCTATCCCGGTAGGACTGAGGTAAGCCACTAATAAATCATTGCATATTTACCTTTTCATCCTTTATGTAGGGTACATACCTCATCAACTAGAGAAATTTATTGACATACTCATACATGGTGAGTTGTCCCAGCTTGAGTTCATAGAACTCCTTGGTATTTCCATCAAAGTACTTTTATGACATGTACTTCTTCTTGAAGTATTTCTAAAATTGTTTCCATGACAAGTCCTTCTCATGGAATCCTTTCACATTCCTAAGGTCCTCCCACCAAATGGAATCCTTCCCATTCAGGTTGAAAATGGTTATCCGAGCCTTTAAGTTTTTAGATTAGTCATGGACTCTGAAGTGCTTCTTCAAACCAAGTAGCCAAAATTCTACTTCTTCTCCCTTCTTAATATCTCCATAGAAGGTGGGTGTCTCAACTTTCTTGAATTCTTCAGGGTCACAACTCTTGGAATATTCCTCTTCTTTCCTCTTGTCTGAGAATGAGAACTAGTTTTTCCACTAGAGGATTCTTTGGAGTTGTCAGTGTACTCACCAGAGGAATCTTCCAGTGAACGTATCTTGGCTCCTTGTTGGGCCTTATTTGAGGTGCTCCTCCTGGTGTGGCCACTCTCAAGACCATGCTTCTGTATCTCAGGTGGACTTGGAGTTTTCTTAGTATGATGCTTGTCCACATGACTGGAAGATGGACAATTTTGTAGTTGCCTTTGTATATCTGATAGACTTTGTAGTAGGACTGCATTAATTTCTGTCTGCTTTTCCTGCTCCTTGATCAACCTTTCATTGTCAGCCTTATAAATCTATAATTCTACCATGAGGCTTCTTACAGTTTCAGCCAAATTTGGAGGGGTTTCCACCACCCTCCTTTCATCATATTCTTCCTCTGTATTGTGGGAGCTCCCCCCCAACTCCTGATGTGTCAACATCCTTTACGTTGTAGTTCTCCTGTTGTTCACTGACTGCTTGAGTGCTTATAAAACATTTTCTATTTTTTACTAATCTACCAATTCATGAAAAACACATATCATTGCAAGGTGAAGTCAGTTCTTTATTTGGAAACATTAGCAACCTACGATGCATACTTCCAAAACATCTATCAACATTACATAGATGATTTTAGGGGCTAAATTTCGCTCATGGGCTAATTTTCCATGGTTTTTCCAAAGACGAGATTCGCTATTTTAAAAATGATTCGCCCAAATTCTATAGGATAAAATTATTTTACCTCAAAAATCGCCAAAATTTTATAAAAACTA
>ML776730.1:911449-931379 GCA_009831015.1 Picea engelmannii
CCTTCTTGTGTCTGGTCACTGTCCACCATCAGTGATCAGAGCTGAATCTTGAAGTGTACTACTGGGAAGAATTCCCCAGCGGAGTCGCCATTATGTTGCCTCTGTGATTGCCTTTCAGCCTTGGGCAAAGTACAGAGTGCTAACAGATAGATTGGGAGGATTTTCTCAGTTATAGTTGCAGTTGGAGCCAGTTTTTGCTACAACAACGAAACCATAACCCTCTTGTTGAGGCACCTTAAGTGAAGAGATTGACCTAATTTATGGATAGACTAGTGCGCCCTAACCTAGAACACCTCCTGGTACTCTCAACAAGCTAAGACGTCAAGTTTGATTTTTTGGTCAAAGTCAAAGGTTGACCAAGTCAAAGAAACTATGACTTACTCTATGAAGTTAGAAAACAAGTTAGAAGGGGCCTCTAACTTTAGAGCGTGGAATACAAGGATTGAACTCATCCTTTCCAATAATAAAGTGATGGATATCGTGAAAGGAAAGATCGTGGAACCACCGTTCGAAGAAGGAAAATAGAAGGAACCTCAGAATGTTGCAGTTATGGAGAAGTTCAAAGACAATTACATCAATTCCATGAGTATCATAGTGGACTCTATAAAACACCACTTGATACCCTACATCTCCCATCTTGACTCATCTAATAAGATGTACGATGCCCTAACTAACCTCTTCTCAGTAAAAAACATTGGACAAGTAATGTGTCTGAAGAATGAACTCTGTGACATGAATATGAATGATGATGACAATATAAAATCATACTTTGTGAGAATCTCTCAGTTAAGATATCAACTATAAGCTATTGAAGAAATCATTTCAGAGAAGGAACTGGTAAATATAGTACTCAATGGTCTTCCCAAGACATGGGATGCATTTTCCGCAAGCATGAACACAAGAAAGGAGTATCCCACATTTGAAGAACTTTGGACTTGCTGTGCACAAGAAGAATCAAGGATTAGCACAAAAGAGAAATCCCAAAAGAAATACGATGATTGAGCTTTCACAACAAAGTTCAAGAATTTCAGGAATAAGAAGAAGTTTGGCCAAAGGAAGAAACCAAATCAAGAAAAGGACATGTCAAAGATACAATGCTTCAACTGTCGAAAATATGGTCACTACATGAACCACTGTCCCGAGTTAAAGAAAAGGAAGGAAACATATGAAGCAATAGTTTCCTAAGAAAGAGAACCCTCAAAGAAGGCCAAGCAAGATAAAACAAACTTCTTATTCTAAGACAAGGTAACAATATTCTTCATAATTCTTGTACATACCATGTTTACATAGCTTCTGTACATATCTTGCATATCTATTTCTTAGAAGATAAGATGTTCAAAGAGAAACAATACCTATGGAAGAATAACAAGATAAATATTTCTATCACAATGACTACAAGTCAAGCAATACACATGAAAAGATGAAGTACCTTGACAATCCTTGGTAACAATTCCTGTGGAAGTTATTAACATAAGTAACAACTGCAAGATAAGATCAAATCAAAATCAAACCTGAAGAAACCTGGAAGAAGAAAAAACAGAAAGAAGTCAACAATCAAGAGGAAATTGGAAAAAAACTTGTGACACTTTGCAGGAGACAATAAGGATGCAGATGGAAATGTGGATTCTCTTAGACGGAGGGAGTCGATTATATAATTCCAAAAGAAAAGCATGCATTCATGCATGAAGCAAGTATTAGGAGGGAGCTAATCCTAAATAATATGATCCATTGAGGATTATGAAGTATCTATCCATGTTCCCATTGATGGTAGCATCCATGAAAAGCAACACGTGTTCAGTTTGAATTTAGAAGAAGTCTTCTTCGAAAAGAAGCCTTAAAGTATCCCTGGTTGTCCATCCACATCCATGATCCTATGATGAAAGGAATAATTTATAATCTTTAGGGAATGGAATCTATAGAAAACTCCATGGACCTAAGAGCTAAAGAGAAACATGAGGAAGAACATGAAGATTCCAAGAGAGAAAGAAAATCCAGAACAACCAATCCTTATATCGAGAATCACAAGGCTACTAGCTTGGTTTGAACCCACTAGAAGCAATCAAACAAAAGAAATGGAAGTTGTGATGAAGAACAATGTATGAAATACTTATGAATGGAAGCATTGTGAGATTCAGAACTAGAGGTTCTCCCAGATTGAGGGAGAAGACTATGATGATAGCTTGTTCCAGTAACCAGACATACCTCTACCTGAGCCATTATATCTTCTGCAATATCCATGGGTTGGAGTTTACATTAGATGAATGTAAGGATTGTTCTCCTCAAACAAAGTAATTGAACAAGAAGTGTATGTAGAGAAACCTCAAGGTTTTGAGGTATACCAGAAAGAGAACCTTGTATGCAGATGGATGAAGATCTTGTATGGATTCAAATAACTTGGTGCATAGCCTCTCATGCACAACAAAAGCATGGTGAAAACTTTCTATAACAAAGATAATATATCATAATGGTTACTTGGAAGTCCAGGATGATGGATTGTTAATCCATGACAAACTCTCATGATGAAAAAAGAAGTGCTACTTCGATATGTTTCAGTTTGAGCCTTGCCATGATGTCATGAGCTAGCATGAAACAAAAGTGCTGAATTCAACCGTGATATATTGTAATGATTAGAGCTATATGAATCCTTCAGAGAAAACCAGTGTTCCAGATAGAACAAAGTACAGTGAGATTAAGCATCACATTCTCCATGATGAAGTCCAGAAAAGAGAAGTGGTTCTCCAATATATCTCCACAGATGAGAAGATAACAAATATTTTGATAAAGCCTCTGTCCAAGATGAAAAATATTGCGTACTCAAGAAAAATAAGCTGGGGATCATGGAGACGACTTCCTTATTGAAAAATAAAGAGAATACCCCCAGGTTGGGAGGGAGAAATGATGTGTTATTGATTTATGGACAATCATTTTTCAGTTCAAAAAATGGTCTAGGATGAGCAGTTCCTTTCCAGTTCGGAAAGTGGTTTGAGATTTCTGACAGACAAGAATTTTCCAGTTTGGAAAAATGGTCCAGATCGAACAATCATTTTTGTAATGAAAATGGTTCGATAGATTGTTGATGTACCATATACAAAGATTCCCCTTGTGTCCAGTGTGGGGGAATGGTCTAGGACAATAATTATTCTTTGAAGTCACTCTGAGTAGTGGTCAAGTAGAATGGTCCTCCTTGCCGGGCAACCATTCTTTCGAAGTTCATAGTTGTGAGCAATTTCAAAGAATGGTCCGTTTTGGAGGATGGTGCAAGACAACCATTTCCATTAGGAAATGGTCCGGACAGTCATTCCCTAGGGAAGACTCATTCTCTCCAGGTTGCACTATGTTTAGTGCCGAAGGAATGGCCCATTTAGGTGAATGGTCTAGGTTCAACAATAAGGGACATGCAATCCCTAGGGAAGACTCATTATATCCAGGTTTCCCTATGTTTAGTGCCAGAGGAATGGCTCAATTAGATGAATGGTCCAGGCTCAGAAATCAAGGACATTTATTCTTCTATGCTTGAGAAGAATTTTCCAAATAGCCCATGGATGATGTTTTACTTTCCGAGGGCAGATGCTCTTCCAGATCTCACAATTGTGAGTGGAAGAATGGCCCAGATGACTCAATTTATATCATGATATTGTTTTCTGTGCACATTGATATGAGATGATATGATTTCTATGGAGACTGTATGTCTCTGGAAAATAGATGTATGCTACTGTGGTGGATGTGTTCCACTAGTTGTGACTATGTGTCATTGATTAAGTAGCCATGTGCTACTTGGTGTGGTAGTGTACCATTGGATTGTAGTTGTGTACTATTATGGATAAACACAGTTGCGTTATATTGAATGAGATTGTTCTGATTTCCATGTAGACTATCAATAACGTTGAAAATGATTATCAACTAGATGGATAGTCAGTGTGCTTGTGGACATACATTCTCCAGGCGTAGAATGGTCCAGATAGAACAAATTTTTGGTGGACATGTATTCTCTCTATGGAGAATGGTCCAGGTTGATAGTTTGTTGACATGTCATGGACTAGTATTTTCCTAAGGCACACATTGTGGCCTGATTAGGAAAATGGTTCATGACTGATATTTTTCTAAGGTGTATAGGTTGAGATGAATCTCTATGGTACATATGACTCGGTTATAAAATAGTCCTATATTGACATTCCTATAGGAATGGTCTCTGTAGTCCATGACATAGCTTTTAACATTTGTTGGGACAACCATTCTTCTAGGATGTATGTCCAGATTAGAAGAATGGTCCTTATATCACTCTGTGGAGTGAGTGACTTATTTAGCATCATGCCTAATTACTTAGATGGAGTATGGATTTGAGAGATGATGCAGTTGATGATATCAGATGATAGTGATGATGGTGCTCGTGATTTAATCATGATATAGTCTGTACGACTATGATGATGCTACCGATTGAATGGTATGTTTGTGCTCAATACCATTGCCTTCAATACCTCCCTAGCTAGGAGGGATTGTTGATATTATGGTATCTGCGGGAGGTATTTACCTCCACGTGTAACCCTAAGGAGAATAGAATATTCTGGGAAGCAAGAAGAAACCCTAAAGCATTGAACATAACCCTAGAAGACAAGTCGACTCAAGGAAATATTTAATATTAAGTGTTTATCCTCCATAATGAGAAGTTGGCCCATACATCTCAGGAAAAACAATATAAATATAGGAAGACAGATCTCATTTGGTACACACAAATCGAAATTGCAACAGTGAAGAAGTGCGCACCGCTGAAATTGGGTAAGTGCGCAAGTCTGGGGAGTAGCTGCAACTGCAACTACTATAATCTATATTCTCGGTTTATGATCAGACTTTCTATTGGTTATGGTTTGGAATTTTTTGCCTTGTATGCTAGCTCTTGAGAGAGAGAGGTACACTACATTGATTGGCTATAAGGACTAGGGTTTGCTTCCAGAATCATTCTCCGTCAAGGTTAAGGTGCTCGGGGGTGGCTTCGACCTATGGTTGGGTGACAATATTTCTATATTGTCTATGGTTAAACGAGCACATCTATTATTTCTAACATCGATATGGTTTGACATTTGATGGTTTTTCTTCATTCTGCACACCCATTTCATTTATCTTGTTTTCAGAGACAATGGAATCCTCTATCTTCCTTTCTTGCTCTTTGATTGTTCTAGCCTTAGAGATAATACCATCATATTTGGCATGTACATCCTCTAGATGGAGTTAAACTTATTCAAGTATCTTCTGGTGACCTTTTTGAATCTTGTCTTCTTTCTCCTTTTGAAGCTGCAATGTCACTCCATTTATCAAATTCTAACGTTCTTATTCAATTATGGATTGTATTTCTGATTTTACCTCGTCATTATTTAGTGATTCCTTGACCTTCTTGCAAATTTCCTCTTCAAACCTTTTGGTAGATTCTCCATCCAAGATCCTTGTTTCTTCTTGATTTTGATAATTCTTCTTTTCTTCTTTCAACATGTTAACCTCATCCAATATTTTTTTTATTATGGTTTTGTAATATACATACCTCTTCATCTTTCCTTTTCAATTATTCCCTTGAATCGTCCTTTTCTCACTTTGATTTGCTACTATTTTCTTGATTTAGGTTCTTAACTCCCTTAATGAGTGATTCATTAAGGGATCGTATCTTAGATAGCTCCTCACCCTTCTTCTTAATATTTTTCTTTTCTTCTTTTAATTTATCTTGAATTCTATACAATTCCTCCATTTTTGTATCCCTAATCCATTTACCCGAGAAGAGTTTTTCAAATTCTTCCCATGTGGAACGAAATATAGTATCTTTATCAAAGTTATTCCACCACTTAGAAGCTTCCCCCCCAAAAAAAAAAATTCCCTACAAGGACTCAAATTATTTTCCTTTATCATCCTCACCCATTCTTCAGGATTTATTTCATCTTTATCTTCATCTTCACTAAAGCTATGTAGCGTCATTGATTCCTAATTGAGGTATAACCATAATCCTCACTTTCCAACATCAGTATATTAAGTATAATGATCTCAAATAGTTACAATCCTTTCTCCAATATAACATCTTATTTTTCTCTTTCCAATAGTTTTTGAATCAGCGCAATCAAACATCCCAATAAAAAGTTATGGTAGTTTTAAGTAAACATACCTTTGAAACCCTGATTTGGAGTCTGTTTTACTGACCAACCTTCCTTCTGATGTATTCAAAAATTTTGACCCCTATGATTCTAAAATTTTGACCTGTAGTATTTTGAAATGTCTTCTCTACAATGTCATAGGTCTGACCAAAATTGGGTGTGTCAAATGAAATTTATGGTAACTTTCCCAAACCTGTTGATTTTTGTCCTTTCATGGAGAGAGAACTTGTACAACATGTCACACACCCAATATTTGATATTTGATTTTTAAAATCACACAAAAAATACAATAAACTGTAATATTTCCAATGCAATTGATATCACTGAATTTGGATCTTCTATGAAGAAGTTGTGACTGTTTTACCCAAAACACCTGTTTGAGACTAGTAAAACCATATCTTCCATAGGGTGTATCTCCAAAAGTAAAAAGGTCCCCAAAAGATGAAATTTGTACCAAAGGTATCTTGCTATGTCTTTTAACCATCATCCAAGTCTCAATTTCAGAAGTGGCTCCAAAAACAATTTATAGTGAAAATTCCAAGATGAATTTTTTGAGGAAGCAAAACCCTAGGATCAGTTCTCTGATCCCAATTGTAATGAACCAAATAATTAAAATATCATAATAGAACATAAGTACACACCATGTACACAATGTGAGAATGGATCACAACTCCAAGACGGATAAGTTACACAATAAATCCTTAAATAATAGGGAATCCTCCAAATAACTAAATACCTTTATAAATCACAATTCACATGTCACAATAATGAATACATTATCTCTATATATATACCTATTCACACTTGCACATGAAACCCCTTTACTACTAGGCCGACCCTATTACATATATATTTATACATTACATGTACATTTAGGCCTATATATGCCCCCCCTTGGGGTCATATAATATACATTTATCCATATATATGATCCCCTTGGGTCATAACAATAACCCTTTCCCAAGTATGGGATGGTCCTAGAATATGTTAGGAATTCTAGTACATGTTTATTACTATAGATTATGAGAGAACAAATATAAAAGGTAATATGCACACACTTGTGATAATTTTATTGCACAAGTATTTAAGTTTATTTTCTGTAAACTTGCCCCAAGATTGACAAAGGAAGAAATGTTGTTGCTTAGTAGTATTGGAGATCAGTACTTTTAGGAACATCCCACTAACTTGATAATATATGGAGCTATTGCACCACCTCACCATTTTCACAAACATATTTCTAATAGGTTGGATTTAAGGGAGACCACTTATCAAACTATATTATATGGCTTCAATTTATCATTGAATAAAGATAACTGTAGAGTATTTATCCCATATAATTTGTATATCAGGCATTAAGGCTTGAATAGCTCACAATTTGTGAAAAAAGAAACTATTTCCATGTTAGAGTATTGGCTTACTCAAGGACAATTTAGTTAGTATGATCCTAAAGGATTAGTGGAAAAGCATGAGAAACAATTATATATATATATATATATATATATATATATATATATATATATAGTCCTTACACTCATGAACATATGGATGATTAGGATATTTATGAAAGTCCTACCTCTTGGGAGTAATTTCTAGAAAGAATTAAATTACAAGAACAATTTTCTTCTTATCCAAAGGATAAGTAATCATAAGAAATGAAAAGGAATGACGAGTTTGAAAGAAAAAAAAAAAAGAGAAGTTGATAGAGAATCTAAACAAGAAGTTGAAGGTGAAGAGAAAATACGATTCATGGAGATAGAATAGAAGACAAGAAAAGAAAATGAGGCTAAGGATTAGGAAGAGGTAGCTTATAAGAAAAAGGAAGAAAATGACATAAGCGATTTAGCAAGGAAGAACAAGGAAGAAAATGACATAACCGATTTAGAAAGGAAGAAAAAGGAAGAAAAATAAGTTAGAGACATCTAGTAGAGTCAGACAAAGAAGCCAAAGAGAGAGATGCTACAGAAAAAAGGGCACAAGAAGAAGATGCACAATGAAAGGTTGCTGAACAAAAGGCTAAGGAAGATGAAGATGATAAAATTATAACAACAACTCAAGTAAACGGGAAAAAAAAGGAGGCTTCAAAACAATAGCTAGGAAAAGAAACAAGAGAATATGTAACAAAGAATGATAACCAAGGTCAAGAGGAAAATGATACATCTAAAATTCAAGGTCAATATGTTGACCATAACATGCAAGATGTGGTTATTCCAAAAAAAATAAGAAGCACAAGAGGAGGAGATAAAGGAGAGAATGTGATTATTAAAGAATATGTAACCCCAAGTAGATTAGATAATGTATTATTAGGTGGGGGAACACCTATATCAGATCCAATATATGATGTTTCCGACCTTGAGATGATAGTATATAACAAGAGAAAATTATCCATTGTTATATATATATATATATATATATATATATATATATATATATATATATATATATATATATATATATATATATATATATATATATATATATATTGATAATACTTTTGTTTGCACAACAAAAATTGAAGTTATGGATAATAATAAAACAAATTCATTTGAACTAATATCAAGAGGGTTAGCATTAAATCATGACACTTTGGATAAGGATCAATTAATAGAGACATATATCCAAAAGTGTGAAAATAGAATAAAATTGTAGGAAAACTATAATGTACCCGGGGAGGATAATATGGGGTACCTAGGGTGGTATCCAATGGGATAATGAATGTAACATGACCACAATCATGTAATATGTTGATTTGGTAGTTGATGGGTATTAAATAGGTCCACTAGGTAGTTAAGAAAAAATAATATAATAATAAGGGGCAGTTGGCATAGAACCATAATAATACTCATGATAAACTATAAATGCTAATGAGTATCATCATATTGGATATGTTGGATTTTTATTCTTATATCAAGAATGGATTGTGGAGTAATTCCTTCCATAAGAAGTATCTTATGGTGTTACCCTACCTTAAGGGTTCTTTCTACATTCTTGTGTCTATTATTGTGTGGAATGCATTTATTACTTCTGAATTTAAAGGGTTTGTTTTTTAATTTAAGGGATACATTCTCTCTTATGTCTATCAAGGTTTACAAAAAGTGGCATTAGATATATTTCTTGGGCATGCAGTGGAAGAATTTTCTTTTCTTTTTGTGAAGGAAAAAAGAGGATGAAAACATTCAAATCAAATTTTGAAATTTTTTGTGCAGAAATTGAAGAAACTAGATGTAGATATGAGCTCATCTAAAGAAAACACTTGATTTAAAAAATAATCCTCCAAATCAGAGTCCGAGAAGTGGAGTTATAGCTGATTTGAAATACATTGTTTTAGGGGTTTTCTAGTAACAACCACACGATTTACAGATAAAATATCTTTTGATAGACTACCTTGATTTTAGTGAAACCAATTCCAGTAGATGCATAGTGGCTATGGATTTTCATAATTATGGCCATAATTCCCAATTAGAGAAGAATAAAAAAAAATATGATAATTTTACATAAGCCACCTCAAACCCTATTCGCACAAAGAAACTTCATTGAAAAATAAGTTATTTCTTCAAACCCTAGTTCTATTTTTTGTTTTTCACAATGAAGATGCATTTTAAAGGGTAATTTGATGGTCCTAGTATTGAATAACATATAAAATGGATGAATTCAAAATATCCAATGATTTGGAAAGAAAATATTTACACCCATTTAAGAGGTGAAACACTGATATGGCGTCACTTATTTAACTTGATGGAAATATTCAAATTCCAAAGGAAGAATATAAAAGAATAGATTCATATAGATGGTCTCATGGTAGTAAGGATACAAATAACACTAGGAATTTATTTTCATGTGACAAATTCCTATGACAAGTTCATGGATGTATTAAATAGTAAATTTTTATTGTGTCTATAAACCCTAGTAGCAAGCATAATTTCATCAATGTTAACTTGACTAAAAGAGTGCAAATTCCTATAAAACATATTCAAAGAACAAAGGTCAAGGTTGGGAATGTTCAAAATTTTAAAGATTTGAATATTACCATGGATGAATATGTTGCATTCAAGTTTTCATGATATAAATATGAATGATGTTTATATTGTTTTGGGATATCTGTTGATGGATTTAGTTGGTATAATTAATATTAATGTGCAAAAAAAGTTTTTGAATATTTGATACAATAAAAAGAAAATTACATTGTAAGACATTTCTCTTACTAAACAAGAAGGGTTTGAGGGGGCATCTGAAGAAGTCATTGCAAGGAAACTAATTGCAGTACCTATTGACACATTAGATGAAGAGTTTGAGGTTAAATCAAAAGAAGAGACTATAGACACACATGAAGAAAATCCCCATTAAGGGCATAAAAAGGAAGAATATGATAAGGAGTTAAATGACTCAAAGGAACCACACATTGAAGAGTCAAAGAAAGAATAACCAATAGCTATGGTTGAATTAAAATATGAGCCTATATAAGCACGCAAATAAAATCCCTATGAAGGACATAGAAAGAAAGAAAAATATACAGATATAAATGACTCAAAGGAACCACACGTTTAAGAGTCAAATAAAGAAGAACCAATAGATAAGGCTGATGTATATTTCCACCCACACCACGCGAAGAAACACTAGTCATTAGAGGCAGGGGCACAAATGACAACAAAATTACTATGAATCAACATGGAACCAAAAAGGAAACTAATATGAAGGCACATAGATGAATAAAAGCAATGCATGGAGATATTAGAGTAGAATATCAAATACATGGAACCCAAGGAGAAAGCAAAATCGAGATCGAGGAGGAAAGGCCACAGTAGGATCCCATGTCCACATTTCACTAGGATAGATGGATGCCCGTGCATGGTACCATTTGGATGCATTGCTTAGCAGGTCATATTACATGGCTTCTTCCCATGTTTAGGGATGAAACATATCAAGGGGGATGGAATGTAATGTACCTAGGAAGGATAATATGGGGTACCTAGGGTGGTATCTAAGGGGATAATGAATGTAATGTGACCATAATCATAGAATATGCCCACTTGGTATCTAATGGGTAATAAATAAGCCCAATAGGTAGTTAAGAGAAAATAATATAATAATAAGTGGTAGTTGGCATAGACCCCTAGGAATACTCGTGAGAAACTATAAATACATGAGTATCATTGTATTGGATATGTTAGATGTTGGAAGTTGATTCTTGTAGAAAACATGACTTGTGGATTTATTCCTTCCATAAGGAGTATTTGACGGTGTTACCCTACCTTAAGGGTTCTTTCTACATTCTTGTGTCTATTATTGTGTAAAATGCATTTGATATTTTTGAAGTTTAAGGGTTTATTTATGAATTTAAGGGCTACATTCTCTCTTGTATCTATCAAGGTTTTCTATAAAAACCAAGTTAAGTATTAAAAATCAACCCAGGGGATGGTGATACCCCTTTCAAAATATTCCACAAAACTTCAAACTGATACCCCTTTATAGGTATTAAATAATGTCTTCAATTTTAAAATTTAAATTTAACATGACACACTTTATAATTCCTTATATATTATTTTTCACCAAAATTTGACTTGGATTTAAAATAATGATTGACCTTTTCTTTTAGCCTTCAAACTAGGTTTCTTTCTTCTGGTTTAAGAAATATTTCAAACTATTGTGATTTGTTTTGACCATAAATTTGGCTCCCAACATGTATTGTTTCCATTTTACCAAGGCATGAATGATTGCAAAAATTTCCTTATCATATGTACATTTCATATGCTCCTTTGGTTTTAATATTCAACTTTATAAGGAAATGGGGTGATTATCTTGCATTTAAGCAAAGCTCCTAATCTCACTCTAGAAGCATCACATTTGAGGAAAAATGGTTTTTCCAAGTTTAGGAAACCAAAACAAGGGTGGCTGTCATTAAAGTCTTCATATTATTAAAGCATGATTCAATTGCATCATTCCATCTAAAGGAATCTTTTTTCAATGATGTTGTTAGCAGAGCCACAATCTCTGCATAATTTTTTACAAAATTTCTATAATACCCTACAAGATATAGGAATCCTCGTAATGATGTGATTGTTTTTGGGATAAACAAATAAATAATCACCAGAATTTTCTTTGGGTCTACCTTACACCCTGCAAGACCTAGGAATCCTCATAATGATGTGATTATTTTGGGGCTAAGCCAATTAATAATCACCACAAATTTATTTGGGTCTACCTTGATTTGTTTATCTGATACAAGATGATCTAGAAATTCTATCTCTCCTTGTCCAAAATTGCATTTTGATTTGTTTGCATAGAACCTATTTTCTTCTAAAATCTTATATGACTCATGGACCATGCATGGAGCCTCAAACCACCACAAAGGCCTTATAAAAGGAATCATTACTAACATGTTGGATATGGCCTTAATTTTGACAATTGGCATAACATGGATAGTTTTCATGGCCAAAACCATGGTTTTGGATGAATGTAGGCCCTAAGTTGCTTCTATGGCTTATGTGCCATGTATGGTGACCTAAACCACTACAAAGGGTGATTCAGATTATTTTGAGAACGACATGAAGGAAGAAATATAACAGATACATACTAATGAAATACACAAAAATATAGAAAAGAACACATAAATACAGTGAAACCCAACTTGTATTAATGAATAAGATAGAAAAACACTATAGAACACAAACTCGCAGAATGGGGTAGCTTATCTCTGAAAAGAAAGAGATGTTGACATTGTTTCATTCACAAGAATCTTTACATCACACTCCATTGCATGCTTAAAGGGCCTCCTTCACCTCAATTATATATGAGAGAGTGAGAGGAAAACTTGTTTTCTTCTAAAAGCTTATATGACTCATGGACCATGCATGGAGACTCAAACCACCACAAAGGCCTTATAAAGGGAATCCTTACTAACATATTGGATATGGCCTTAATTTTGACAATTGGCATAACATGGATAATTTTCATGGACAAAACCATGGTTTTGGATGAATGTAAGACCTAAATTGCTTCTATGGATTATGTGCCATGGATGGTGACCTAAACCACTATAAAGGGTAATCCAGATTATTTTGAGAATGACATGAAAGCAAAAATATAATAGATATATAAAATGAAATACACAAAAATATAGCAGAGAACACATAAATACAATGAAACCCAACTTCTATTAAAGAATAAGATAGAAAAAAACTATAGAACACAAAATGGAAAAATGGGGTAGCTTACCTCTGAAAAGAAAAAGAGATGTTAGCTACGCTTCATTCCTAAGAAGATTTACATAACACTCCATTGCATGATTAAAGGGCCTCCTTCACCTCAATTATATATGGGAGAGTGGGACGAGAACAATTCCCATGATGAATGTGGGATAAATTAATCTAAGTTTATAAAATTCCATAGGCATGTAAAACACTAGGACTTCCTGGGTGGTCACCCATCCTGGTACTTCTCTATCCTAAGCGCACTTAGCTACGGAGTTCTAATCGGATTCGATGCATTAATTCTATGTTGTAGGCATGTACATAAGACCACTAGGAAATCATTACATGATCTCTGTAATTAACAAATGAAGATGGTATTACAATCCATTTACTATCAAAAGGGTTAATACCATGGTTTATCAAAACCATAGGCTTGAAATGTTGATTTAGTGGAAAAGGTGGTTGGCTGTCGAGATCCACTTGGATCATTCCTCCCCCCTTAGGAAGCAATGGTCCCCATTGCGTCAAGTTCCCTCGGGAGATGGGGAAACTTCTCTCAATTCTGAACCTTGGTAAGTCACTTTCCTTGTTGAAGTAGATGTCTTGCTTGTACTTTTCCCGTGGAAGGATGTCATGAACCTATTGGAGGTGTTGGATCTGTTCAATAGATTTGGTTTCATGATCTACCTTAGTCTGAGTGTGGGAGGACTCTATCAGTGAAGATGCAACAAGAATATCTATATCGATGGGGGAGGATGGTTGGAACCCCAAGAACACCTGAAAAGGGATGTGGCCAATAGAGCTATGTTGAACATATGGAAGAATCTCATTCTCTTCGTGCTCCTCTACAATCTGATCGACCTACTTCTGCTAGATAGAAACATCTTGGGCCAAGGTTGTAGTGGTCACAATGACCTCTTGTTCACTGTTGGACTGGATCGTGAAGAGGGAAAAATTTGTGGTTGAAATATTACTTTGTGACATTATTTTTCTAAGATCAATGGAGTGGCACTAGTCAGAGATACCTCTGGTACCCTGTAGAGATGACCTCCCAGAGTAACAATGACACTGCGGGGTTGAGACTCATAGATAAAGTGACGTTTCCACATATATTGTTTCCTTTTCCATGCTTCTATTATGGCATATTTTCAAACTTGAATTCTCGCTTACTCCGTTGCTTGAATTTCCACTTGACTTTGATTACATATCGATAAGCATCTCTTCGTGAGGAGATGTCCAAGAAATCCATATCTATTTGGATTTACTTGTGAAGACCACTACAATACTTCAAAACAAAGTGTCTCTCAGTGATCCAGGTGGATATCAATGGCCACCCACCTTTTTCCAACTGGCTCAAAACAATTTTCTGGCAATTTACTATTTTTAGCAGTTTTAACTTCCGGGGCTATTTTAAGGGACAAAATGAAGGTTTTTTGAGATCGATATTCTCAATTATATCCATAGTCATTATTTATCCCCCAAACTGAATCTCCTCGATGATACCTTTCCAACGGGCTATCATACGCCTAAAACGAAGATCGTATGCAAAAGTTATGACCCCGGGAAGTTGATGTACTAACTTACCCAAACGGGGCCCATATGAATTTTGGTGCTTCATCTCCTAGGGTTATTTTTTTGGATGTCTAGGGTTTTTGGCATTCATGTTTATTGTAAAAATTCCTTTAGAGCCTCATTGTAATCATTTTCTTGCGAATGCGAGTAGCCGTCACAACTCTTCTCAGAGATAAGCTGCCACCATTCTAGCAAGTCTTTCACTCTGTATTTTTACAGTCTCTGTACATTTATTTCATTAATATAAATTGTTTATTACTTTATCTCTGTGTTTATGGTTTCATCTGTGATACATTTCTATTATATTATTATATATCTGCGATATCTCTGTGGATTTATTTATTGTATCTCCGCTCTCATTTCGTGACGAAAATAATCCGGATCACTCAGAGTTTTTGATACCCAACTTTGAGCACAAGGTATGAAATATGTTAGTGTACCTTGACAATGTTTGGTCTATTTTCTGACGCAGAGTCGTCCACCTCATGTACTGGTCATCATGGTTTCCAACAGGGTAGAACTCCTCCTTTAGGGCATCTACAAAGGCCACCCAAGTGGGTTCTCTCCTGAATGGTGTAGATTCATCTGTGATGTATCTTTCCCAGTAACCTTCCCACCAAGCTCTGACATGGAGAAGCAAGTTAAGGAGTGTGAAGATGATATTTTCACTATTGATTTTTTTGTTGGACAAAGTAATAACCTTCTAGCAAATTCAACCATTTTTCTATAGCATATGCATTTATCTGGATTTAAAATAATGGGATATCAAAATTGACTTGTACCTTGAAGGGTGTCACACCTGTGAAATGGATTCTTGTCGAAGATGCTTTGACTGCCACCATCAGTAGTCTTTTAAGGATCTGAGCAAAGTTGTCCATCATCTCATTCCTTTTCCATACAATGGATTCCTCGAGAAAAGTATTGAAAGGATATCCTACTCTATCATCTCTCTTTTCTTCTTCCATGGGAGGTCTCTTGGGCTAGCGAGAGAGGTTGTCCTCAAGTGAAACTAGCTCGAGACCCAACTCTTTATACCTTTCCTTGTCGGGAAACTTCTTTGATAAATGACAAGGAGCAGACTGCTTTGATACCATTGATCTGAATTATTTTGAGAATGACATGAAGGCATAAATATAATAAAGATATAACAATGAAATGAACAAAAATATAGAATAAAACATTGTAGAACACAATGAAAATAAAGAAATGTTCGCTACGCTTCATTCATAAGAATATTTACATCACACTCCATTG
This sequence comes from Picea engelmannii, assembly GCA_009831015.1. Taxonomy (NCBI): domain Eukaryota; kingdom Viridiplantae; phylum Streptophyta; class Pinopsida; order Pinales; family Pinaceae; genus Picea; species Picea engelmannii. The sequence continues at coordinate 927,588 of ML776730.1, forward strand.
CATTCTTAAAGGGCCTCCTTCACCTCATTATATATGAGAGAGTGAGAGGAGAAAAACTCCCATGAAGCACATGGGATAAATTAAGGCATGTAAAACACTAGGACTTCTCGAGTGGTCACCCATCCTAGTACTACTCTAGCCTGAGCGTGCTTAACTACAGAGTTCTAATGGGATCTGGTTCATTAATGCTATGTTGTAGGTATATACATAAGACCTCTAGGAAATCATTACATGATGTATGTAATTAACAAATGAAGATGGAATTATAGTCCATTCCCTATCAAAAGGGTGAATATCATGGTTTATCAAAACCATAGGCTCAAAATGTTGATTTAGTGGAAAAGGTGGTTGGCCATCGAGATCCACCTGGATCAAAGGGCCCATAAAGGGAATATTTATCCAATAAGTGATATATGGTCATATTTTGAAATTCAACACATGGATGGGTCTTTGGTCGAAACTATAATTTAGATCCATAAACTCGTGATTTAAAATCTCTAATAGTTTCTTTAAGGCTCACAAGCCACATACATATGCCTATAGAGGGAATGTTTAGCCCATCTGTGGAACATGGGAATGATCTGTAAACAAGGGACTAATAACCTAATTGCTTCACCAACACGTATCGTTTGCAAAATAAAAAATCATTTTTAGGTCTTAATGTTAAACAAAGTTCTTTGTTCTCAAAAAAGGTCACTAGGATTCCGTCCTTTGTCCTGTACAAGGATCTCAATTCTTATTTTTTCTTTTCTATTATTAGACTTTCTTGCACACAATACAACGAAATGATATCCTATATACCACTCAATGCTTTGAGTTGAAGTTATGAGCTGCACTTTGCCTTCTTCAAATCTTGGTTCTTAGTCTTGGAATGACCATTAGATTTCAAGAAAACCAGAACTCACATTTTAAAAGATATCACTCAACATAACTAACATATTTATGCATTTGTCCAAACAATCTCTTTCAATGTCAAGTTGTTTGTTAGTCATGGATGTAATCATACATGTAGATAAGAACAATACAATGAAATGAATGTTAAAGTTACGAAGCCAAAATTTATCAACAAGCTTTGATGTGTTGAGTAGATAACAATGATTGAGATTTTGTGTCAATAGGGAATGGAGAGACTAGCGGTTAAATAAGCCAACTTGTAATGAAATTAACTATCCACCAAGAGAATGAATCGAACAAAAATTAATCTAGTTGACCAACAACGAAACTAACCATCCAACAAAGAACTAAATCACCCACAGAAAGAGAGGAAATGTATAGAAGTAAGGGAAAATAGCCCAATAGGAGTGTAAATTCGTCCAGGCATGAAACAAAATGCCCAAGGAGATAAGAATACATCAAATCAAGTGGGAAACAACCCAAGCTAGTGTGAAAATGTCTTAGGCAAGGGAAAACAGTCCAGGAGGAGTGTAAGCATGAAGTAAAATGCCCAAAGAGGTATAAATTTTCCCAAGGGATGTGAACTCACCTAGGATTATTATTTTTTATTTTTATTTTTTTATTTTTTATTTTTTATTTTTTTATTTTTCTATAAGGAGGGCTCTCAACATAGGTAGGAAATAGTTCTAACAATGAAATAAATTAGCTAGAATGAAGGGAGAGTCGACCACAACCAAAATGTCTATACTATAGACTATACCATTCACATTCATTTTCCATCTCCCAAAGGGAAGGGCGTACTTACCGTTGTCAACGGTTTGAAGGGAGAGAGAAAAAAATGCAAGGAAGAGGGAGGTCGACCCAACCAATTTGAAGTGATAATATTAAGTGCTGAGAATAGAAACTCAACTAATAATTTGCAACATACAATTTTTAATATCCATAGATCTCTTGAAATTTGAAGGGAAATGGACGGTGCACATTCTAGAACTATTGATGTTCTTTGATTTCTCATGTAGGATGAAATTAACAAGGAAAACCACCAAAAACTATAACATAGATTGAATTCCTACACTCATAAATTAGCTAGGTAACTATTCCATGTGAGTAATGACAAAATCAAACACATATGAGATCACATAACAACCTATTAAGAATGAAGTTGAGAACATGTTCTAGCTAATGGAAATCACACAACCATCATAAGAAAACTCAAAATTGACACATGGATTTTACCTTGGAAACCCAAATGGGAAAACCGACTTCGAATGGGGCTCAATTTCTTCATTTTAGCAATATTTGGTACAAATATTTTCATGGCTTTCTATGCCTCTTTCTCTCTTGGCCAAAATACCCATTGAGAATGAGATTGAAGGATGAAATAGGGAGAGATGGGGGGTAGGGGGAAGGACAAAAACCATGCCCATTCATTTCACATTCTTCAACCTTCTCTCCCGTTTTATTTTATTTATTTTGTTTGATTCTTTTTTTTCCTCTCACATTTATCTCATTCAACATTTACATTTACTTGTCTTTTACATAGTTTAGATAACCTTCATAAAGTTTTTAATTGTTTTGCAGGTACTAAGTCTTACTCATTCATTGGTTCGGATCCATTTTAAATCAAATATGCTATGGATAGGCCTCATGACACAAGCCATAATTTAGGGATGAAAACACGGGACTTAGGTCCTAATAGTTTTTCTATGGCTTATGTGCCATGCAAGGACCCCAAGCAACCACAAAGGGAATAGAGAATGCACCTCTATCTTATGAGTGATATATGGGTATAACATGGGTGGGTCTTATGTTTTAGGCTATGGTTCAAGCCAAAAACTAGAGACATTGGACCTAATAATTGATTCTTTAGATTACAGGTCACGAATGGGGACCTATATTATAACAAATGACATATACGCGGGATATTTGTCTTGTGAGTGATATATAGATATAATTTTGACATTTGATGCACCATAGATGGGTCTTAGGGCCCAGTCTTGGTAAAGACAAAATCAAATGAAATTAGCAATAAACATTTCTTCTGGGACTCTTGGACTATGCATGGGGACCTAAACCATCATAGAGGCTTGAAGTTAATGTTTAGGCACAATAAGGATAGTTCTCATGGACAAAGCAATGGTTTCTGGTAAAAATCTAAGGATTACAGTTTTAGTACATATATTTAGTGCCTAAGTCAAAATCATTACAACATATTTAAGGATGAGAAATGTTTCATTATATCAGATTGAAAAGGTTTCATTATATCTTTGAATTATAACTAAGGATTTGATATACTTATTTAAAGACCTAAAAGACTTAATTTTAAATCTACATATATTAATCGATATGATACATCGTCTTATTATAAGTTTGTCATGAATTCATCAAAACAATTATAAACAATGATCGTCGATTGTTGTGAGTAGTTTGATTAAAAAAATGATTATATGTTTCTTTTATATCTACTTATTTATCATGTCTTAATGTGATTAAGACAATTGTAAATAATGATTATATGTTTCTTTTATACCATACATTATATAGTGCAACCATACTATTTGGAATTTCAATATGTTTCTTTTATACCTACATAACATACATTATATAGTGCAACCATACTATGTGGAATTCCAATACATTATATAGTGCAACCATGCTATTTGGAATTTCAATTTATAGAGGTATAAATATGGTATTTCAAAACACCAACTAGTTTTAAACATTATAAATTTATGTGGTAGTCAATATAATTATTTCATTGTTAATTGTTAGTTTTATTGATAGTTAAAATTACCTATTATTTTAATAATATAAATATATATATATATATATATATATATATATATATATATATATATATATATATATATATATATATATATATATATATATATATAT
>ML776730.1:931474-942869 GCA_009831015.1 Picea engelmannii
ATATATATATATATATATATATATATATATATATATATATATATATATATATATAATATTTTTTTCAATTTTTACATATATTAAAATATTATCTTTTCAATAAAATGTATTAAACATATCAATTTTTCATTGAAATTTAATAATTTGTAAAATATATTTTACATATTTCATATAAATGTTAAATATATCAATTATATATTTTAATTTTTTAAGATTTAATTAATTATTTACAAAATAATTTTTTTTATTATTATATATTTTCATATAATTATATATAAAATTGAAATTTATATATATTTTAAAAACTAAATCAATTTAAATTAATTTTATATTTTTTTTTCTTCAATCAACAAATTAAGGTAAGTAGATCATTATTGTAAATCAAGTTTTCAAATTAAATTCCCTTATGAGCCTTGATGAATGTCCTTAGAATAATAAGAAGATATAAATTTCATTATAATAATTATTATTATTTGTTAAAACATTTTTAAAAATTACAAAATATTTCCTATTACTAAATTTAGTTTGATGCCTTCATTGTTGTAAATCAAGTTTTCAAATTAAATTCCCTTATGAGCCTTGGTGGATGTCCTTAAAATAAGGAGATATACATTTCAATATAATAATAATAATAATAATTTTTTCTTAAAACATTTTTAAAAATTACAAAATATTTCCTATTATTAAATTTAGTTTGATGCCTATATAACTAGGAAATTTATTTTTTCTTAAAACTAAATAAATTTCATAATTTTTTTTCAAAAACATTTAAATTTTAGAATTTAAATAATTTCTTAAAATAAAAATAAAAATAAAAATAACAAATTCAAATCAGTTAAACTAATGAACTATATTAATAACTATATTAAAACATTCAAAACTCAATTTAACACAATATATATATATATGGTCAAAATTAGACTGCAAATGAATATTAGATATTATTTTGAGGATTAACTATTTAGAATAAAGTATTAACCTATGATCTATATTTATGAATATTAATCACAACTAATTAAAAATTATGAGAAATATTCAAATGAATGTATTTATAAAATTATTACTAAGAATTTAATAATAATCTATTTATAAGTCAGCAAATTGGTGTATGAGACTCTTCCAACTAGCTATTTCACTGGTAAAGTTTAAGAAGGTATACATACCTTACCCCTTTTGAATTTGAATTTGTGAACTTATATGAGAAAACACATGTTCTTAATCATTAGGTCCACTCAAACTGTAATATATCCTAAAATTAGCAAGACTTATATCCCATTATTAACTGGACTAATAAAATTAATCAGTTATAAATTAGATCCCATGACCATGATTTAACTGGAATAATAAAATTAATTAGTTCATGAATTCGATCAGATATACATTCACATTGTTGATGTCATTTGGCATCGACATATCCACCTGATTTGACATTATTGAAAACCTGTCATTGGGCAAAAGAATACGAATATATAATGTGAAGATTATTGAACAGGTTTCCTTCACATATTCCCCACACTTTTATTCTCAAGAAAGGACATAAAGATTGCTATGGGCCATGGAGGGAGCCATTTACTCAGGGCTTATTGTACAAAACATGACAATTATAAAATAGAACAGTAAGGTGATTCTCACAGATCACTCTTTTTCGATTCTCTCAGATCACTCTTTTTCTTGTCGGACCTAAGCAATAATATGTGGTGCTCTAGGTATTCATCCTCAAATTCGTATGATCCAACGGATAGGATGTGCTTCCCGAGAAACAATTTCCTTCTACCATCCCTGTCAACTATACTCAAATCATTGCACACATCAATTCTAAATTCAATTCTCTTATACTCTTTTGCCTTCACTTCCACCCTGTTGAATCGAATTAGTTGCTTCTTCGGAGCACCAGCGATATGATAATGATAAGGAGTCTTGGAGAAGAGCAAAGCCACGTAATTGCCCGTTCTGACACCTCTATTTTTCACTTCTACAACTAAATCAAACATCAATCCTTTACAATCTGTATCACCAACTTCAATAAATTCTTCTTGGTAAAGAGGGTCATCGTTGGTATCCAACATATTGCTCTCAGGGGAATGTAATGGGAGTTTTTTGGTTGTTTCAAGAGATACTGAAAGGACCTCTGGTGCAAATACAAGGGAAAGCTGAAAACTGGTATAACTCAGTCCATATCCAAAGTCATATACAGTCTCTCCTGTATAGAATCTGTAAGTTCTACCAGGGTATCCTGTTGCAAGATCGGGTCGCATATTCATATCTGTCATAGGAACCTTGGTGACGAAATCCTGAGGATACCAAGTGGAAGGAAGCCTGCCACCTGCATTCGGTACAAATGGATTATTTAGTTACTGATCAACTTCCAGCGAGAAAATCTTTGTGACATCAATCAGGTCGTGCAAGAGTTTATTGGATCTGAGAGAAGTTGTGGGCTGCACAGTTGAAATATTATTTATCTTACATACTATATTTAAATAGCATCTGTTAACCTGAATCTACAAAGCATGTAGGGAATCAGACAGTCATTTGGCAAGCCATTACTTTTCTTCTCAAGCAACCAACAGGAACCGTCACAGGAGAACATTGCAATGTCACCTGTGACCTGGGTGGGTAGATGCTCCAAGTATGGAGAGATTTGCACCTGGGTGTATGCTATAAGGCAGGCAGATGGAGGAGAAATATACAGTCAGTAGAAACTTGGTTTTAGCAGCCAAGATCTTGATGATTTTGGAAGCATGATGAGCAACTAAAATAAAGATGATTCTGGAAGGTGACTTTGAAAGGTATAGGAAAAAAAAAAGATTGTGAAAAGTAGAGAACAAAAATGTATGATTTTGAAAGACGGGAAATATATATTTTTTCTATATATAAATCAATACTAGTACACTTCAAAATTATAATTGAATCTGGCTAAAATACCCTCAATTTTACCTGGATTGTAATCACCAAAAATGGTCTGAGCAATGGCGTCTCCCCCAGCTTGACCAGGATATCCTACCCAAAGAATGCCGGATATCTTGTCATTATGCTTAGCGAATGAGATATCAATAGGTCCTGCTGACATGATAACCAATATGACGGGTCCTTTCGCAGCACTTGACACGTTAGACACTAGGTTTTGCTGTTGTCCAGGTAAGAGCAAATCCACCCTGTCACGACCTTCGGCTTCTATTGACTGATCAAGACCCACAACTAATACTACTGCATCTGCAGTTGTTGCTGCTTGCACTGCTGCGTTGATCAATCCACTGCCAATGCAAGAAACATTTGTACAACCGGGCTGATAAACTGCCTTGCTGTATTTTTGGAGACCTTGGAAAGGCGTGGTATATTTGCATGGAATTCCTGTACGCATATTATAATATAAGCCATCATTGTGCATAGAGAATTAAAGTATTCTACAATTCTTATTGACTCTTGACCCTGAAATAGTGAAATCAAACATACTTTTTTCAGCACCCATCATTCTACCATCATTCTACACCCGAGTGTTAGGTGGATGTGAGATTGAGTGCCTAAATTGAATGTGGAGTTGACCGTTGTCATTCTTAAATAATAATAAGTTTTTAATAATATATATATATTTTTAATCCATTGTGATACTTTAAATAATAATAAATCTTTTTTCTTAATCTTTTTTAGATTGAAAAAGGAAGGGTTTACACCTCTATCTAAACCCTTAATAAAATCTAATTAAGATGGATCTATACTAGTATTAATATTAATAAGAAGATATCATTCTTTTACCATACTCCTATTAATATTAATAAGAAGATATCACTCTTTTACTATACTCCTATTAATATTAATAAATATTAATAAGAAGATATCACTTTTTTATCATTGATATGATAATAATAATAATAATAATAATAATAATCTATTTTTAAGGTCACCCCCCTCTACTCAGCGATTTGACTGGTAAAATCTATGAAGGTATACATACCCTACCCCCCTCTGGATTTGAACCTGTAACCTCTTAAGAGGAAACACATGTTCTTAACCATTAGGCCCACTCAACAAATGAATGAATTATAAAACATTAAAATTTATACTCTAAATTCTTTTATCTTTTTAAACCATTCATAAATTCACAGTTAAGATATATTTCTAAATTCTTTTATCGTTCAACAATTCATAAAATTTACAGTTAAATTCTTTTATCCTTCAACAATTCATAAAATTCACAGTTAAATTTTATCATCCTTCAACAATTCATAAAATTTACAGTTAAGATATATTTTTACATAAGTAGATAATATTACATTAAAATATTCAGAAAGTGTAGATTTTTACATTTCTTCATCACCCTGTTTGTTATTTCTGAATAAAAATTATGTAAAAAGTTTTGAAACATGCTAATTTATACAGTTTATATTCACAAAACACAAAGGGTGCAGCAGTACAATTTAGGGTCTTTTGATGACTCTATAGATTTTCCCCTATAATCATATTTGGTATTATAAAAAAATGTGAAAATCTATATATTCTTACTATAAATTTTGATGTATATCTGAAAACATTTCAAAACTCTTTACACAGTTTATATCAAAAAATAAAAAGAAACAAAATTTATACTTTTAATCGTTCTAAACACTAGTCTTCATAAATTCACAGTTAAGATTAAACCATTCATAAATTCACAGTTAAAATATATTTCTAAATTCTTTATCTTTCAACAATTCATAAAATTCACAGTTAAGATATATCTTTACATAAGTAGATAACATTACATTAAAATATTTAAAAAATATAAGTTTTTAAATTTCTTCATGACCCTGTTTGTTATTTCTGGATAAAAATTGGGTAAGAAATTTTAAAACATATTAATTTACACCGTTTATATCCACAAAGCACAAGCAATATTATAAAAAACTGCCAAAAGCTAAACACTCTTAATATAAATTCTTAATATAAATTTTAATGTATATCTAAAAACATTTCAAAACTCTTTACACAGTTTATATTTAAAAATAATCTTTACACCATTTATATCCAAAAATAAAAARAAAAGAAGCAAAATGTATACTTTTAAGAGTTCCAAACACTCCTATATCGTCTAAAACATTCATAATTTAAATTCTTAATATAAATTTTAATGTATATCTAAAAACATTTCAAAACTCTTTACACAGTTTATATTTAAAAATAATCTTTACACCATTTATATCCAAAAATAAAAAGAAAAGAAGCAAAATGTATACTTTTAAGAGTTCCAAACACTCCTGTATCGTCTAAAACATTCATAAATTCACAGTTAAGATTAAATCTAAGTACATAGATTATATAACACTAAAATTTATAATTTTACCCGTCTTAACACTACTGGATAAAGATGGATGTATTTTGTTATTTTTAATCCCTCTGAAACACTTCATAAAGATGGATGATGTATGTTAAGTATATACCTTAGACCAAAATATTAAAAAATCTATATGAAATCGTGAACAGAACAGTAAGACTCTGATCGACACTGAGCTAATTACTTGCATGAATGTTACATTACCTGCGTAATTGCCAATCATAACTCTGGTTACATTTGCATTGGGACCAATAACTGCCAAGGACTTGGTGTTGTTACGTGATAGTGGCAACGAACCATCGTTTTTCAAAAGAACAATGCCTTGCTTGGCTGCGTCCAAAGCCAGTTGTTGATGCTCCGCAGTGCAGACGTCCTTCGGGCCGAGATTCCCAAACTCTTGCTTCGACGGATCCCCGTCGAAAAATCCAAGGCGCATTAACACCACGTAATTATACACAAGCGCTTGATCGACTACAGAGACGTTCACTTTTCCAGTATTTACTGCATTTTGTGTGTATTTTCCAAGGTATGATCCACAGTTTAAGTTCAGTCCTGCCAAGATATTTACAATAAGTAACGAATTCACGTACATAGTGTAACGATCTTAACATATTTACACATAAGTAACAATTTCACTTACATATCGTAACGATCTTAACATTACAGATATGAAGTGTTGTTATTAAACAGTACCTGCTTTTAGAGCAACAGCCACGGCGTCCTCTGGCGTTTTTGTATAGTGGATTGAATTGTAGAATACTTCAACAGAATCACAATCCGAAACAATGTATCTGACCAAAGTACAGGATGTCAAACGTAAATTCAAACGTTAGATCATTCGAACAGGGTAAACATTTTGCATGGAGTTGCGTTAAATGTTTAACAGCAAAAGTAGAGATATCCGACACAAATGTTCTGCAACTAGATACTTAGTGACGAGCATAAGAAACATGCATTTTTTTTTTTCACTTAGTGCAGTGTGCAAAGTTCTAGCCAACTGCCCACGCCTCGATTCAAAGAATCGAAAGGCTCACTGTTGAGTGAGTTTTCTCTCAGTGAAATGTGAGAAGTTCCAGTGAACCGTACACGCCTCGATTCAAAGAATCGAAAGGCTCAATGCTGAGTGAGCTACTATAACTTTAATCAGATAAAATTGTAACTTCACTAAATTTTCTACAAAAATATGAAAATAAATTATCTATCAATTAAGTATTAAAGAGCTGATTGCTATGTGGACCCTTTTAGAGACGGTAAAGTAGAAAGACATTAAAAAGTTACAGGTTATGGGGACTCCAAACTGGCAATGGAATGGGCACAAGGAAAACTAAAAATCCAAAATGTTAATTTGGCAAATATACTGAGAGACATCAAGCTGGCCTTTCCATCCTTTGAATGTTTTTCTTTTCATCATGTTTTGAGAGAACTTAATGTCAAGGCGGATGAGTTTTCTAAGTAAGGGTTTAAAGAGAAGCTTTTGGGTATTACAAGTACTTTGACAGGGTGGAAATTGAAGCTATGGAGTTCCACCTTTAGCTGGCTTATACTGAAGTTTTTTCTTTGCTCACTGTAAAGTTTTGTAAATAACCAAAAAGAAACAGTGTATAGAAGGGAGACAGTTTATTTTGAAACTAAAAGTTCTGTTTGAAGATTATACTGAAGTTTTTTCTTTGCTCACTGTAAAGTTTTGTAAAGAACCAAAAAGAAACAGTGTATAGAAGGGAGACAGTTTATTTTGAAACTAAAAGTTCTGTTTGAAGATTTTATACTGAAATTTTTTCTTTGCTCACTGTAAAGAACAAAAAGAAACAGTGTATAAAAGGAAGACAGTTTATTTTGAAACGAAAAGTTCTGTTTGAAGATCTGCAAAGGTTGAAGGGAAAGATTGTAACATGTATATTTTTGATTATAAAATATAAAATCTTTTTTCTACCGGAAAAAATCTTATTTTACTTACTACAACTTTCATGAATGAGTGCTTATCGATTACCATATAAAAGTATTGAGAGAGATGTGATCCGAGTTTGGACAAACCAATGAAAAGCCTTTCTGACGGATATATATAGAGATGATCTAAGTTTGAAGACATGAGTTTGGACAAACCAATGAAAAGACTTTCTGACGAATATATAGAGATGATATAAGTTTGAAGACATCACAGGTAATATGGGAATTATGAGTCAATTGGATTTTCATGTCAAAAAATGTGTTTCTAAGTTTTCTTCAAGGGTTGAATTCATTTATGCATTCAAAAATGTAATTTAAATAATAGAAAATTTCAATTTCACCAATATTTATATAATAAGATTTTAATAATAGTTAATAAAAAAGTCCAAAAAATAAAGATAAAAAGTTTAGAATACACCTGTTTGTTTTATATAGTAAAAGTTTAAAAGATAGAACCTTTATAGTACACCCGTTTGATTTACATAGTAAAAGTATAAAGATAGAACTTTTAGAGTATACATGTTTGTTTAATTGTTGGAATTGCAGATTTGAATTGTTGAGTTTGTACAATATGAATGTTCAAAGTTTTTTCATAGTGCTTAATTCATTTGTATATTCAAAAATACAATTTAAAAACAACAAAAAATTGCAATTTCACCAATATTTATATAACAAAATTTGAATGATAATTACTAAAAAAAATAAAAAAATCCATAGAAAGTTTAGAGTACACATATTTGTTTAGATTGCTACTATTCAATTGATTCTGCCCAAGAGTAACTTGTGTCCGAAATAGTTTGGCAGGCTTTGAAGCCTACTCTCCCTTCTTCATGAGAGCATGAGGTTCAGGTTTGTGAAGTTTGCTAAAGTTTTTCCCGGTTAAAGTTTTCTTGTCCAGGATAAGTGGATCACGAGGAAATGCTTGTTGTAAGGCATAGGGTGTTTGGTAACGGTGAGGGGGAAGTGTTTAAGAAGGCCGAATAACTATAAAGCATCAGAGGGGTGTAATCTTCAATTAGGTTAACATTGTAGCTAAGTTGTTTACTTGAGTATGTCATCTTGAAATCAGAGTTAAAAGTCATATTTGTTTTGATTGTGTTTGGGCAATCCAATGCACTAACTCCCAAGTTAACGATTGACTTCACAGTTAGTGCATCGGATTACCCTACACATAATTGGAGAGGTGAGTTGGTTAATTGATTATCTTATTGAGAGATAGAGTTAAAGAGTCATGTTTATTTTGATGGTGTGTTTGGAATATCCAACGCACCAACTGTTAAGTTAACTATTGGTTTTACAGTTAGTGAATCCGATTATGCCCCAACATAAGTGGAGTAAATTCATAAAAAGTTCAATACCAAGCAATTGTCAAACCAACTATAAATGTTCCACAAAGTAAACAACCCAACCACTTATACTGGATTGAGGCCTGGTTGAAGGGATTGGGGCAGTCGGCTTTCACATGGTCGAGGTTTTGTTCGAAAGGGGTCGAGGGGAGCCAAGGCGTCTCCAGAGAAAGGAAAATTGAGGCCTGGTTGAAGGGATTGGGGCAGTAGGTTCTCACATGGCTTGGGATTGGGATAAAATGCACTCAAATTGTTTGTTTGTTTATTTTATTTGATGATTTCTTTTCCAAATTCGACCGAAATCAGTGTTATTTAATCATCTCAATTTTCTTAATGGAGGAACTCTTATGTAAAGGACTCAAAAGCTTAAAAATCTTAAAACTAAGAAAAAAGGATCAGACACGGTCCCGCCTATGATATTTACCGGATTCTCTGACAGAAAACTCTGCACGTTATGCTAAGTACGGTAGTCGTATGAAGATTATCCGACAATATAAACATTGCTTTCATTTCAGTTGGGCTTACCCGTCCAATCCCCATTGGTCTCTCACAATTCCTTTGAGCAGATTCTCATCAGCACAAGTAGGAATGCCATTGACTCTATTGTATGAGCACATAACGCTGCTCACATGTCCGTCTTGAACACAGCTCTTGAAAGGCGGTTGATAAGTATCCTCCAGATCTTGTTGAGTAACCTATAATAATCAAACAGTCTCCATAGAAAGAATAAGCCACCTTGGATCCAGCTGCATTTGAAAAAAGCTAAAAGATAATTGTGGAAATTAGTTAAAACGTACATGTATGTACTGTAAACTATACCTTGGCGTCAAAGTGAAAACGATCCACTCCTTGCCAGTTATCAAGATCATAAGCAGTGTAATGTTTGCAGCAGGTGGAAACCTTGAGTTTGTCATCACTATCACCCGTTTCCTGAAGACCTTTGACATAGTTAACAGCATACTGGCTTACAACCAATGGATCTTCCCCTGGAGTTTCTTGGCCACGGCCCCATCTTGGATCTCTAAACACGTTCACGTTGGGGCTCCAATACGTCAAACCAGCCAGCCCTACGTTGTGCATTGCCCTTGCTTCTGTAGATACAGCCTGCAATATTACATCATGAAATAATGAATTAGAAATTTATTGAAGCGTAGGTCATAAGAGTAAGCAAATCTCGTCATAAAATGATATTTTTTCTATTACAGATTTAACATGAATTAAGATATCTAGTATTCTCATAACTCCACCATGAATCAATCTGTACATGGTGGAATTTATGTATTATCATAACTCCACCATGAAACAATCTGTACATGGTGGAATTTAGGTATTATCATAACTGCATCATGAATCAATTTGCACATGGTGGAACAATGCAAAGATTTTATTAAATTTTGAATCAATTCAGAGAATAGAAAAGGTTAAAATCATGGTGGAATTTAGGTATTATCATAACTGCACCATGAATCAATTTGTACATGGTGGAACAATGTAAAGATTTTATTAAATTTTGAATCAATTCAGAGAATAGAAAAGGTTAAAATTTAGAATCTATTGTTCTCGCTATCACTCTAATATTCCAACTTCAACTTCTTGCAAAACTTGTATCACCCTAATATTCCAATTACTGAGAAGAAGTTGCTCCATCATTAGACAGCGCCTAGGCTATATTGTGCTTGAGTATGTATCAGAATTGAAAAAAGTACAAAACTTGCCTGTCCAATCTTGTACCACAGAGTTACATTGAAAGAAGCTGCAGTGAGTATGACTTGAGGAAAGCTTGTAGCACCAGGCACAGATGTACTGAATTTAACGCCGGGACCGACGTTGGAGACTCCATGTAAGGCTTCAGACCACCACTCATAACTGGGAACTCCCAATCTTGGCACACCAGATGCTTTATTGACAAGCTGCTGCACTTTCTCTGTAAGATTAAGCCTTCGTACAAGATCTTGGGAGCGCTGAGTAAAGGACAAGGAGGTGTCGCAGAAGGGAAGTTTTTTTATGTCGATTTTTTTAGGATTGCATGCATAATCAATGGTCGATTGGCCCTGAACTGCATAGGGGCTCAAGACAAGGGAAATAGTAAAAAGCATAATATGACTAAGCGCCATGGTTCGTTGATTGAGGAGGAGCAACAGTAAATAATGTGAAAGGATCCCATAACAAATCCAGCGAAGACATCTCTCATTTATAAGGATGATGTGGAGATGGATCGTTCTTCAAGTTTGCAGGGCCTCCTTGCTTTTGAGTGTGAACTATCCATTCTTCATGGTGGCATGGTGCTTTTACGTAAGAGTACGTAGGAAGCAATTTTTTAGCTTTTTGTCACCTTTGAAGCCACTCATGTCGTGCGAACTAGTTACCTTCGGATCATAAGAATTCGTATAATAAACTACTCTAGTAGGATAACTTGTAAACGCAGATATCGTCTGGGTAATAACCAAAGCAAACGATGGCCTACAGGGTGATGTTAAGATCTTCATCGAACCGACAGGCTTATTTATTTTAAGATAAAAATGAATGATGATAAGATTCGTTACACTATCTTAAGATTTGATTCACGGCTTCAATGCTAGTAATATCCAGAATTAGTATAGACAGAGACCGATGATCTAAACATCTTGAACATTCCAATAATTATTCCCTCATCGGGCTTTCCTTCTATCATAAGATTCGTCTATGTTAACGCACAGGGGACTTTTAACGTTCACAGAGGGAACTTACTGTTGCTTGAAAGTTGAAGACACATTTACAGATGATGTCACAGTGATGGAATGAAACGACGTTTCGATGTCCG
>ML776730.1:946408-959851 GCA_009831015.1 Picea engelmannii
GTGTCTCAAAATGAGTTAACAAACAAATGTATTATTAGATCTCAATTTTTTATAAATGGTTTTGATAATTATAATTAATTTTAGTAAATAAAATAAAATAATCTATTTTATTGGTATAATAATCATTTCATATAAATGTTTACATTTATTTATAGGTGAATTTATAAAGTTGGGTAGCATTTTTGGCAATTATTTTGGAAAGTCTACAAAGGTATACCTACTCTTCTCCACTCTAGATTTGAATTTGTTATCTATTAGGAGGAAACACATGTTCTTAACTATTAGGCTCACTCAGGGTTAGGGGTTGTCTAATTGTTCTAATTGTCCTTGTAAAAGAAATCACATTTTTGTTGTTGTTTGAATTGCATTTGTGAATGCAAAAATGGATTCACCATGTTGAAAAACCCATAGGGCACTAGGATTACACAAAATTAACCACTCAAATCTATAGATACAAAAATCAAGAACAAACATTTAATTAAATGCAAATTTTATACATTAAATGCCATTAATATTTTTTTGAAAAATTATGTTTTAAAAGACACAATTACCTACAAATTATCATTTTTATTACACATCAAAATTCATAAGGCTTATATGAACTTTAAGAGTTTCAATTTAAAAAATATGTAAAATATCAAATATATATCAAGTTTCACTAAAAAGTATTACTCATCTTTATAAATTCAATTATATCAAATTAAGAAAAAAAAACGATTCTATCACTCATTAACAAACACACAATAATCACTTTTTCAAATAGAAGAGGATAACATTAACATTCTAAGAAAGTAATATTAACACTTTGAATAATATTGAGATTTTGAAATACATGAGATAGCTCATGATAAACACAAACATAATAATATCATCTTTATGAATTCAGTTATATCAAAAAAAAAAAATGATTCTATCACTCATTAGCAAACACACAATAATTACTTTTTCAAATTGAAGAGGATAACATTAACATTATAAGAAAGTAATATTAGCACTTTAAATAATATTAAGATTTGAATTTGTAACTTTTTAGGAGGAAACACATGTTCTTAACCATTAGGCTCACTTAGGATTCTTATAAGATAATTATAGGTGTTGTCTAACTGTTCTACTTTTTTTGTCTTTTTTTACACTAGAATTATACAAAATTAACCACTTAAATCTAAGTATACAAAAATCAAGAAAAACCATTTAATTAAAAGCAAATTTAACACATTAAATAACATTAATTTTTTTTTGAAAAAATATGTTTAGAAAGACAACACAATTACTTACAAATTATCTTTTTATTACATATCAAAATTTATAAGGCTTATGAACTTTAAGAGTTTCAATTTAAAAAATATATAAAATATCGAATGTATATCAAGTTTCACTTAAAAAAATATTACCTATTTTTATTAATTCAATTATATCAAATTAAGAAAAAAAAAATTTATATTACTCATTAGCAAACACACCATAATAACTTTTTCAAATTGAAAAAAAATAACATTAACATTCTAATAAACTAATATTAACACTTTAAATAATATTAAGATTTTAAAATACATGACATAGCTTTTATAATAAAACACAAACATAATAAACCATTATAATAAATGAGATAGCCTTTAAATTTCCTAACTAATAATGAAACAACAATTCAATTTTAATTGAGGATTTCATGGAAATATTTAACACACCTCATATTTTACAATTCAATTTTAATTAAAGATTTTATGGGAATATTTAATGCAATTTATATACTAATTAAAGATTTCATGGAAATATTTAATGCAATTTATATACTATTACTCTACAGCTTTAAATAATTGAAATTTAAATCTAGTAAATTACAAAATCTATATCTACATAAGTTAAAGATTTCCCCAATGTAAAACAGGAATGGGCTATCATGCTAGATATATGCATAGAAGGTAAATTCAATTACTGTATCATACAATATCATATATTCATAAAAGGGTAAATTCAATTTTAATTGAAAGTTTCATGGGAATATTTAATGCACCTCATATTCTATTATCCTGAGGCTTTAAATAATTCAAAATCTAAATCTACATAAGCTAAAGATTTTCCCAATGCACACCACGAATGTGCTTAACTTTATAATACAAAATCTACCTATATTCTAGGTATATGTGCATAAGGTATAACACAAACCACATACATGCACAAAATGTATGAGACAAACCAACATCTGTTTGGGCATGAGAAAGCCTTGAGCTCTTAATCCTACATCACCGATCTAAGCCATTAGAAGTAGCGTTGTATAAATTAAGTAATAGACGATGAACCAATCACCATTGTAGTTGTTAAAACATAGATTAATTAAGTTGTAATGTTTATTAGTATAGGCGGTGAGAAGACATCTAGAAGCTAAATTGAATGTGGTAGTTGGCACAGACTGCGGATTGCAAAAAATATCAAGAAACTTCAAGAAACTGTCAGAAGCTTTGGAAGCTTCAAGATAGACCTACTGCATGCAAATTTTTCTATAAATTCACATCAATTGAACCCATTCTGCATTGTCTCAGTTTCAGTTGAGTTGTGTATTCATTTCCATTCTCTGTGTTGTTCTATGTTGTTTTGATTTTGTCTTCAGTTTTTCCTGCTCTCTTCATGTCATCAGAGTGATGCTGATATTGGGTTGCCCGTTGAGATGAGTTTTGTTCCTCCTGCTCTCTCTTTTCCTGAAGATTGAATTGTGTGTTTGCCTGAAGTGTTGCCTGCTAGAGGTGGCGTCAAATGAATTGTTGTTTGCTGTCAGGTTCTAATCGAATTGTTGTGCTAACATCATAGATGCAGAAAAAAGCTCCTGAATGCAGAAGTCGTCTAATGAAGAAGCTGAAATACGAGATTAATTGGTGAAGGAGGCTGCGTTGGGGTGAGGAAGCCGCCACAAGGAGGCGAAGTCTCCTTTTTAAAATAATAATAAGAAAATTTAAAATAGCTTTCAATGTTGTTTTTTGTACTATTGAGTGAAAAAGGGATAATCTCTGTGTGTGGGATATTGTGTGAAGAAGGGATAATTTTTTTGTGGGAGTATTTTTTCATTGATAAAATGGCCATTAACATGGGTATAATTCTAGAAATTAAGTTAAATGGAAAAAATTATAATGATTGGGTGCATAAAATAGAGCCATTTTTAACAATGAAGAAGCAATATGATTTGGTTAGTGGGAAAGAGGCCCCTCCTACTGATAAAAAGGTTCTTGAAAAATGGGATCAAAGAAATAAGGAAGTTGGTGCATATATTAAAATTTGTGTGTCTGATGAAGTATTTGCATAAATTAAAAATTTAAGAGCAGGCACTGAAATATGGAAGGTACTTAAGCAATTGTATCATAATACAAGTGAATCATGGATCTTAAATCTTACTAGTGATTTGCATAATTTGAAGTTGTCTAATAATCAAGAAATTGCACCTCGTCCTTTTCAACTTGGTTAGATGAATGCTCTCTGTGTTGCACTTAATGCCAATGTTTCAAATAAAAATGAATGGGTCATCGATTCGGGTGCAACAAGGCATATGTTCCATAAAAAGGAGAAATTTGTTATATTAGATAATGATTGCAATAAGGAGAAAATTTTTCTTGGATATGATACAACACTAGATGTGATTGGAACTGGAAATGTTTCTATTGAAGATGGAGTATTCAATAATGTTATGTTGGTTCCCAATCCTAAGTCAAATTTACTCTATGTGTTTCAAATTGCAAATCAAGGTTATGAGGTTGAGTTTTATAAGGACAAGTGCTTAATTAAAGATATTAGTAGTAATTATAAAGTGGTTGCTTCTGGATATGTATAAAATGGACTTTATAAGTTTGGAAGGTTTACCTCAAATGAGAAATATTTGGTTGCAAAAGTTGATATTATGAGTAGGTTGTGGCATGAGAGGATGGGACATTTAAATTACAAAAGTCTAAGTTTGATGAAAATGTTTGAAATGGTGTATGGACTACCTAAAATTTCTCAAAGGCAAGGAGTTTGTGAAGGATGAATGTCTGGAAAGAAACATATGGAGAAATTCATAAAAGAAAAATCACGGAGAGCCAAGACTCCACTTCACATGGTTCATAGTGACCTCATGGGGCCATTAGAACATCCTTTTATTTCAGGTTTCAGGTATATTCTAACATTTATTGATGACTATAGTAGAAGGATTTGGGTTTATTTTCTAAAGAACAAAGATGAGGTATTTGGGAAGTTTAAGGAATTTAAGGCTTTTGTAGAAAAACAAAGTGGAAAGTATATTAAGATGTTAAGGACTGATAATGGAAAAGAATATGTAAACAAAGATTTTGATCATTATTGTAAGTGTAATGGAATTAAAAGAGAACATATAGTCCCTTATACACCTCAACAAAATGGGGTAGCTGAATGGAAGAATAAAACTCTTATGAAGATGGCTAGGTGTATGCTACATGCTAGAAATATGGATCCAAAATTTTGGGCTGAAGCTATAAATACTGCAACTTATATTGTCAATAGGACACCTACAATTGTTGTCAAACATAAGACTCCTGAAGAAGCTTGGAGTAGAAGAAAACCAACTGTAAATCATTTCAAGGTTTTTGGGTGTGATGCTTATGTTCATATTCTTGATGAAAAGAGAAAGAAACTTGATAGAAAAAGTCACAAATGTATTATGGTTGGTTACAGTGAAACATCTAAGGCCTACAGGTTGTATGATCCTAAAAATAATGAAATACTCATTAGGAGAGATGTAATATTTGATAAAATATGCATACCATCTACCAAATCTTATTCCTTTTCTCCTACTTCATCAATTCTTAGTGACCAAACTGGTGAAGAAAATATTGATGAAATGGATAATGATGAAAGTTTTGAATCCTGTGAAGAAGAAATTGTTGCTCCAAGTACACAAGACGATTCTTCCACAAAACCAAGAAGTCTTCAAGAGATTTATCAAGAAGGTCCAAGACAACATTATGCCAACTATGCTCTTGTGACTAGAGCGATGCATGCTGATGATCCACAAGTCTTTGAAGAAACTCAAGGAAAACCTGAATGGGATGTTGCAATGAAAGATGAATATGACTCTTTAATGAAGAATCAAACTTGGGTGTTGATTCCTCTCCTAGAAGGTAAAAATCTCATTGGCTGCAAATGGATATATAGGACAAAGTTCACATCTGATGGAACAATCGAGAAGCATAAGGCTAGATTGGTTGCAAAATGATTCTCACAAAAGGAAGGTATTGACTATACTGAAACATTTGCTCCTGTTGCTAAAATGACTACAATTCACATTGTAGTTTATCTAGCTGCAAAAATTGGTAGGGAAATTCATCAAATGGATGTAAAAAGTGATTTTCTGCATGGTGATTTACTTGAATAAATTTATATGAAACAACCACTAGGTTTTATAAAGGTTGGTCAAGAACATCTTGTTTGTAAGCTTAAAAAATCATTGTATCGGTTAAAGCAGGCTCCAAGAGCATGGTACTCCAAAATTAATGAGTACTTCTTGAATGATGGATTCAAAAGAAGTCCTTACAATCCTGATCTTTATGTAAAAAATTGCAATGGTGATATCATAATGATTGTCCTATATGTAGATGAATTAATCTTTACAGGAAGCAGTTTAAGTCAGGTATATGACTTCAAGAAGTAGCTAAAGAAGGCTTTTGATATCACAGACTTGGGGTTATTACATTATTTTCTTGGCATCGAGGTTTGGCAAGAAAAAGATAGAATTCTTCTATCACAACCAAAATACGCACTTGATCTGTTGAAGAAGTTCAAAATGGAGAATTGTAAGTAAGCTCCAACTCCAATTGATGCAGGGACCAAGTTAAGAAGCAACTCTATTTCATAAAAATTTGATGGCACACTATATAGATAGTTGGTTGGAAGTTTTCTCTATCTAACAACCATGAGACTAGATATTGCATATGCAGTTGGAATGGTTTCTAGATTTATGTCTAATCCTCATCTTGAACATTGGAATGCAGCTAAAAGAATACTTAGATACATCAAAGGAACTTATAAGCTTGGAATTGAATATCAAAATGGTGGTAATGTTCAACTTGCAGGGTATACAAACTCTGATTGGACAAGAGATATTGATGATAGAAAATCAACTTCTGGATATATATTTTATCTTGATTTGGGAGAAATCTCATGGAGTAGCAAGAAGCAAGCTACAATCTCTTTATCATCAACAGAAGCTGAATATAAAGGAGCAACACTTGCAACACAAGAAGCTACATGGCTAAGATATATTCTTGCTTAATTGAATCATCCTCAAACATAAGCTACAACTATTTACTGTGATAATCAAAGAACAATACAATTAACAAAGAATCCAGTTTTTCATGCAAGGACCAAACATATTGAAATCCATCATCATTATGTTCGAGAGAAAACACAGAAAGACAACATCATTGATCTGGATTTTATGAGCAGAACGAAATGACTACAGATTATTGATAGGTACTTAACAAAAAATAACAGAGATACAATAAAACTGATTTTCTATTCAATAAGGAAATAAACTGAAACTGTAAAATGCAGCGGAAACAAGCTCACTGGAATGGTGGCGGCTTATCTCTGAGAAGAGATGTGACGACTGCGCTCATTCGCAAGAAAATGATTACAATGAGGCTCCGAATGCCTTTTTACAATAAATGAGAATTCCAAAAACCCTAGACATCCAAAAACCTAACCTTAGGAGATGAAGCGCTAAAAGTTATGTGGACCCCGTTTGGGTAAGTTAGTACATCAACTTCTCGGGGTCGTAACTTTTGCATACGATCTTCGTTTTAGGCGTATGATAGCTCGTTGGAAAGGTATCGTCGAGGAGATTCATTTTAGGGGAAATATCGAAAAAAAATCCTATATTGCAAACCCATTTTTCCAAAAAAACATCGTTTAGGGCCTCAAAATAGCTCCGGAAGTGAAAACTGCTAAAAATAGTAAATTACCAGAATTGTCAGAAAACTATTTTGAGTCAATTGGAAAAGGTGGGTGGCCACCAATATTGACCTCGATAAATCATGTTGAAATATTGCAGAACAAAAGATCAAGTTGCTGATATATTTACTAAAGCTTTGAGTACTGTAAAGTTTGTAAAGTTTAGAAGCATGATAGGACTTAAAGAAGTATCCCCTTAATAAGTGTATGTTAATCCTAATAAACATTAAGGAGGAGTGTTAAAACATATATTAATTAAGTTGTAATGTTTATTAGTATAGGCGGTGAGAAGACATCTAGAAGCCAAATTAAATGTGGTAATTGGCAGAGACGATGGACTGCAGAAAATATCAAGAAACTTTAAGAAAGCGTTGGAAGCTCTGGAGCCTTCGAGATACACCTACTGCATGTAAATTTTTCTATAAATTCACATCAATCGAACCCATTCTGCATTGTCTCAATTTCAGTTGACTTGTGTATTCATTTCCCTTCTCTGTGTTGTTCTTTGTTGTTTTGATTTTGTGTTCAGTTCTTCCTACTGTCTTCCTTAGTCAATAAAATGCATGTTCAATGGCATACATAAAGAATTTAAAACACATTCAGGAAAGATAATTAAACCATAACATTTCTCATGCAGTGGTCTTTCATAGTTTAAATTCTCTCTAAAATGAATTGTATTGCTAACTGCTTTTGGTGTCTTAGTAAAAAAAAAACCCGAAAATCCATCCTTGCGAACAAAAACCTACAAAATAAACTCAAATGGCAGAAAATTTAAATGAAACAATGGATTAACTCCATCGTTTCAAAGATCACCAAGTTTTCCTTTCAGGAGCAACGCCACATTGGACACTAAGTTTTCCTTTTATGAGCAACGATACATTCCACTATTCATTTTTTTCGCTGGTAGTTGTGTTAAACGTGGAAAGTAAGGTTAAGGGTAGTTGTGTTATATGTGGAAACTAAGGTAACGTTATTTATTGCGTACCTATCGTGGTCATTGGATGGCCATCATCTTGATATGTGAGATGTCTCAATTCTGTCACCTTGGTTTCGCATAGATTCAAAATACATTTACGTTTGGAACTCTTATATTATATTATAATAATAAGATGTCGTTTCATATTGTCATATGGTTTTAGGTAAAATCCCACTCTTATTGCGTACGATATTACTTCCCAGAGGTATAATTACGTTTGTATAATTTTCGTCCTATGCGAAGAGGTATGAGGTTCTAAAGGCGATAGATGCAAAGGGGAATGAGGTTCCAAAGGCGATAGATACTGGAGGTGAAGATAAAGATGCAAAATCAGACCTGTTTGAAGAAGTGAAAAACTGTCCACAACTCAAGGCAGTTAACTCTGAGGTTTGGCAGGCCGCTGAGGCTAAGAAACCGGTCGACAAGGTTGATGAGCACTTTTCTTTGCAGTGGTGGTGACATTGCTCTTTGCCATTTAACGAAGCCCGGTAAGTGCTTGATGAAACAGTTGCATTTAAAATGTTGGATGAAATGTCCATCTCTCAAGTATTTGACAAAAAACTTGCAAGCCAAGTATTTGATGAATTGTGTGTTTGCCAAGTACTTGTTGAAAATGATAGATAGATTTCAGATGATGGTTAAGTTTTTCATTGATAATAATATATTTTTTGGGTGCATTTAAAGGATGGTAGATTTTTGGGATTCGGTGACAACGAATTCTCAAGAATAGATTTGGATCTTATTAGGTTACAATCAAATAGATCAAGTTAGAATATGGATAGGGATTGCATTTAATATTCAGTTTTTTGTGTGAATGTATAAATACATGTAAGCCCGTATAGGCAAAAACGATTGAGAGTGCCAAATAGATTAAGTTAGAATATGGATAGGGATTGCATTTAATATTCAGTTTAGTTTCTTGTGTGAATGTATAAATACATGTAAGCCCGTAGAGACAAAAACGACTGAGAGTGTGAATGCACTGATGTAATCTCCATGATCTGAATAATAAGACAACCGATGCCTATGGTTGATGGACACAGCCCAAAATTTGGGTGAACCACGTGAAATCCCTGTATCTATTATCTGTCTGTGATTGTTAATTATTGCATATGAATTGTGTATTTCTGCATTGACAATTCTAACAAGTAGTATTAGAACTGGCTAAAACTGATCAAAAGTGCTTCAAATTATTGAAAAAGCAGGTCCCTCCTCTGGAAGGATGCAACAACATACTACTCATCCTTACACTTATGAAAAAATTCTGAAATTTCCGCGGTTGAGAAAAAGGCACTGTGCTTAATTTTTTTTTTTAAGTTTCCGCACTCCAACTGTGCTGAGAGGTGCGGACTCACTGCACTGGAAGAGTGAGGTGCATGCTGCGGCTCCCTTTGGTAAATCAAAAGCTACTACTCCTTAAAACAATTCGCAAGGAAATATTCGGATGATATGATTCGCAGTTTTAAGTGGAATATTATATACTGTGCATAAAACAAAGCCGCTATCTCCTTTTTAAATTGATTCCAATGGTTTTTTAAGTTTTAAATATAAAGCATGGTATAAATCAAGGTATGGGCAATTACAAAAAATTAGAATACTATATTCTATGCATAAAACAAAGGTGGAGGAGTGTATGCATAAGTGAACATTGCAAGTCAAGTGAGTGCATAAGTTAAAAAAGGTTTTTTAATTGAGGGATTAAATATAATATTTAAAAGGTGGATGGTTTTTTTAAAAAAGTGAAACTTTTTCTTTATAAAAGGTTTTTTTTTTTTATGAAACCTTTTTATATTATCAAAAAGGGTTTTTTGAATTATTATTCAATATTAAGTAAGATAATTCCTCCACATTATTTTTCAAAAGGTCTTGGGTTTTATAAGCAGTGGATATTAGGAGATTTTTTGTGTAAATGGCTAAGATGTAGAGTTCGAAGTTTGAAGTTGAAAAGTTTAGCGGTAAAAACAACTTTGAGCTCTAGAAGCTTAAGATGCACGATCTGCTCGTGTAACAAGGCGTGGTGAAGGCGCTTTTGGGAAAAGCAAAGCAACCCGCGACCATAACAGATGATGACTGGGATGAGATGGATGCAAACACATGTGTTTGGTCGATGATGTTCTGTTCAATATTGTCTCGGAGAAGACAACAACTGGTTTATGGACGAAGTTGGAAAGTCTATATATGACGAAATCCTTGACAAGCAGAATCTGCTTGAAGAGACAACTGTAAAGTTTGCGGATGAACGAAAGTACAAAAGTTGCTGACCATTTAAATACCTTCAATACCCTTATAGTTCAATTGACTAGTATGGAAGTTAAATTCGAAGATGAGGATAAGGCTATTACCCTATTGTGTTTGTTGCCCAAGTCTTGGGATAATCTAGTCACCTCTATTAGCTTTATCTCAACATAAGTTTTAGATTATGAATCTGTCGTTGGAGCTTTGTTAGGTGAGGAGATGAGAAGAAAATATAGTAAAGAAACCTCAACTTCAGAGGCGATGCTGATTAGAGGTCGAACCACAGATAAGAATGAGAGAAGTTCTTTCCGATCTAAGTCAAGACACAGAAGGGTAAAGAAAAATGCGGGTACTGTGGAAAAACAAGACATCTCAAGAAAGATTGCTGGAAGAGAAAGGAATCCGAGGAAAACTCTACGAAGGAAGCAAATTTGGCTGTAACAAATTCAGGTATGATTGATCAAGTTTTATCTGTTTCTAATCATTTACAATATCAAGAAGAATGGTAGTTAGATTCATGTGCCTCCCACCACATGTGCTCACATAGAAATTGGTTCATTTCTTACCAATCTGTTGATGAGGGTGTAGTGTTTATGGGAAATGGTATTCGCTGCAAAACTATTGGGGTTGACAGTATTAGAATCAGGATGTTCAATGGTATTGTTAGGGAATTAACGAATATTAGATGTGTAGCTGAGCTTAAATCAAATTTGATTTCATTAGGAGTATTGGATTCTTGTGGTTATAAGTATACAGGTCAAGGTGGAGCTCTCACTGTGTTGAAAGGTAATTTAGTAGTGATGAAGGCAACAAAGGTTGATAACCTTTATAAGCTGGAAGGCAGTACCGAAGTAGCATCTGAAGTGATAGATGTATCTTCTTGTTTATGGAAGAAGCATCAAGGTCATAAGAGCAAGAAAGAATTGCAGGTACTGGTAAGAGGTAAATCAATTCCGGACTTAAAATTTTTGTTTCCGAATTCCTTCTTGTTTTATATCTCTGCAAGTTATGATGGTGGTATAAAGGGATGTTGTGTGTGGGATCTTACTTCTCACAATGTCATCATTGATAGAGATATAGTATGTATGGAACAACCAAAAGGGTTGATTCAAGATCGCAACGGTAAATTTGTTTGCATGCTAGGTAATTCATTGTATGGCCTATTGGGACCCATGCAAATATACAAGATGTTTGAATCCTTCATAGTGAGTCAAATTTTTTCAAAGGGTAGGAATGACTATACAGTTTATAGTACATTCATAGTCTTGATGTTCTTTGTTGATGATATGCTCGATGCAAGCCGAAGCATGGATAAAATTAGTAAGAAAATGACTCAGGTGGACAGGACAATTCAGATGAGGGATCAAGGAGCAACAAAACAAATTAAGGGCATGGAAGTATACATAGATGGTAATGGTAAGTTGTCGTTGGAGTTCACTATGAACATTGTAAAACCAGTTTTTATCCCTCTTGCTTTCCATTATAATTTTTCTTCAAGAATAGGGCCTGTCTATAAAGAAGAAAAGGTTATGTCTCGTGTAAGTTCAATAGGAGGTCTGTTGTATGTGATGAAATGGTTAAGACCAGATGTTTCACATTCTAATGATGTTGTCAGATACGTGACAGATTCAGGTGTTGCAGTGAAATGGGTGCTTCAACGTTTGAAAAGCACAAATAATGGTTACACTAAGATGGTTTGTGATAATTGTAATGTATATTTTACAGGTGTTTTGGATAGAAGGAGATCTATCACTAAATATGTCTCACAACAAAGTTGTGGAAGACATGTTGGAGGTGGAGTGACCCAGGAAATCCAAACTCGTGCAAGTCACATAGTCGAGATCATGAAACCAATTCTATTAGAGAGGGTGTGATCCGTCAGGATTTTTCGAAATGACTATGGTTGAGTTTATTTAGCATGCATTAATTAACCATTGGGAAACTTTAATGAAAGAGCGAGAAAAGAAAACACATTATACAGCCATAAACATATATGCGAATCTGAAATACAATAAAGAACAACAAACCATAATGCACAAGTTTGATAACGGAGTTCGGCAACTTTGCCTACGTCTCCGGGCCTTTTTCTCTTGTTGGAGGCTTCTTGATTTCTTTTTGAAAGTTTATTAGTACATATTTACAATTGGCGATTGGCTCCTAGACTGATCTGGTCTTGTTCGCCATGATCTCTAGAATCTTTCACAACTTACGGCACCTGAAACGGATATACCGAACTCTCAGAAATCGTCCGACATCATCTCTACCTCAACAGCTCCTCTGCCTCAAACTGGCTTTATCTTGGCCTTGCCTCAACATCTCTGCTCTGAATTCTCTCAAAATCTGTGTCCTTGGCCTCAAAATAGCCTTGGTTAAATAGTGGGAGAGTTAGTTTTCCCTCTCCAACTTCCTCCACGAATTTAGGCTTTAAAAATGCCCAATAACCCTTAAAAAAAGATTAATTACATTAATTAAATCAAAAGTGGTTATGAAAACCCACTTTGCAACCATATAGTAGTTAGAATTGGGCTAAAGCCCCCCAAAGCTGGGCGCGCGCTCCTTTCAACAGGTTATATGGCACCATAAGACCTTGGKCTGGGCGCAAAAGTCGTTGACCGTTTGAAACCGTGCAAACRGACTTTGTGTAACTTCCCRCGCAAGTTACAATGCATTACCAMAAACCCACGCGTATTAAACTTGTATTAAAGGTTTAAAACCCATGYGCATGGTTTAACATAATAYATGTAATGCAATGTATTGTATTACAATACAATTGCGYGMCAACCGGTACATAATACAATGGTTACAATATATGCATAGTATAAACTATGGGTCGGGGCTAAGCCCCGACCCACCCCCCTTTACAATTAAAACAACCCGCAAACATAAATATATTATTTCCCGCCTTGTTAACAAGGAACAAGCAACGGATAGTTTGCTAGCGGAGTGTTTGTTAAGTCTTTGTATAGAGGAGAAGGTCCCGGGTTCAAACCCGCGGACTCTAACAATATTTTTTTACACATAACCAAATTAATCACAAATGAAGAGACACGTGTCAGCACCCGATTCACTGACAACCATCCAATACAAATGCGCCATGTCATCAAGCTGCCACATCACCATGATGGTACGGCCCTCCACGTGGCTGTACGGACTGTACGGACAAGTACAGTCAGCATCCAAATTTTTACCTGTTTGACTTGGTGGTAAAATCGCGATATCTCCTCCATACGGACTCCATTCACGAAAATAAATATACCGCCGGAATCAGGAAAACGAAACGGACGCAA
>ML776730.1:959861-986295 GCA_009831015.1 Picea engelmannii
GTGTTGGTTTCATCGGATTCCGAGCACTTTCATTTTTGAGCCTTTTTGAAGCCCTGTCAGCCTTCTGAATCCGATTTCGGATCAGGGTGCAATGGTGCTTGGCTTCTCTTGGCTTGCAGAAAAGGTGATGAACAAAAGGAAGGAGCAAGGTATCAGGTTAATTGTTGTCAAGGTGGAGATTGTTGGGATTTGGTGACAACGAATTCTCAAGAATAGATTTGGATCATATTATTCTGCGTTGGTTACAACCAAATAGACCAAGTTATAATATGGATAGGGATTGCATTTAATATTCAGTTTCTTGTGTAAATGTACAAATACATGTAAGCCCGTAGAGGCAAAAATGACTATGAGAGACTGAGTGTGAGTGAGCTGATGTAATATCCATGATTTGAATAATAAGACAACCAATGCCTATGCTTGGTGGATGTAGCCCAACATTTGGGTGAACCGCGTGAAATCCTTGTGTCTATTATCTGTGTGTGTTTGTTAATTATTACATGTGAATTGTGTATTTCCGCATTGACAATTCTAACAAGATTTAGAATAGCAAGGAATTTTTGCAGAGAGTTCCAGTCGACCATCAATGTTTCATTTTTAATTAGAAGACCAGTGTTTGTTATCTGACTATGACTTATGCAAAGATTTAACTATTCATTTGGCTTGTGATTGTGATTAGGGGGAGGAGTAGTGGGTTCAGGGTTGCCTTCATTTTACAAACTTGTATCATTTGTATCATTTAATATCATTTAAGGGATGAGGTAAAAACAACTCTACCAATCCAAATGCATTGAAGATTTCTCCTATTCATAGTGCTTATATAGTGAAACACAATTAAGAGGCACCAATTATAGTGAAGCACAATGAAGAGGCACCGTTGGTGGGTGGTGGAGTTCATAGAGTTAAAGGTGACCCATTTACATACATTGTATGAAAAAGATTCTATTATTTGCAGATTTAATGGGTATTGGACTCTTACATCAACATTGTTTCATTGGAATCTTTTGACTTGGACAAAGAAATGTGACATCTCTTTGTGCTCTAAGGGTGTTTCTCTCATTTAGTTCTATGATCAAGTGCTTGAGAATGGTCTATGGCTTTGGGGAAGTGCAAGACATTTTATAACCCGTTAATTGCCTAAATTTGATCCTAACACCATGATAGTTACTAGAATGCATGTTTGGATTTGTCTACCCAAATTTCCATTACATTTATGGTATTTATCAGTTTTTGAGGACATTGAGAATACTTTGGGAACTTACATAATATCAAATATTGAGAGAGTTGTAGCGGGTTTATGCACTATGCAGGGATTTGTGATGAGATAGACCTTAGTAAGGGTTTTTTTGAACAAAATGATTTTTCACATGGAAGAATTTTAAATACACACAAGAACACATCTTTTTCGTGCATAGTATACCATCTTCTAGGACATTTAATAACCACTTGTCCTCATGCTCTAGCTCATTCTTTTAGGAAAAAAGGAACCAAATCAAAACTAAAGAGATAAAAAAATTTGGAGTCGAGTTTGGATATTGAACTTCACCAGAATGAGGTAAATCAAGACCCACAAATTGGGGGATAAAGTAGACGAAATGGATAGTGGAATTTCCTCCTTGAGGGAATTCGTGGGTGTTGACGCCCCTCTAGGTGGAACAAATGAGATCATGAAACTGATACCACCATTTCAGATAAGGAGCTACCATCATTACCACCATTTGAGGTAAGGATTTACCATCATTTCAGATAAAGAACTAGTTCTTTCTAAGAATTTTGATCTTATTCCTTGTGACTCTCAGTTAGTTAGTTATTGTGGCTCCTTCTTCAAGAGGGTGGCAAGAAGTTAAAAAAAAAGAAGGGGAAAAAGGGAAAGATTGAAGAAGATTATTTTATAGAGGGTAAGAAATGAAATGTACATTACTAATGCAACATTAATCTTACAAGTGTATTCTACCTTGTACTCATGAAAGTGTGATATGCACACATGTACTTGCTTTTATGTGTATTGGGCTTTGAGTGCCCGAATAATGTGATTTTCATTTTATAATGAAATATAAATTGTGATTTTCTTTGGAAAAAATAAACTAATCTTGATATTTTTATTCCAAGAACTACAAAAATGATTCTCTTAAAAAAAAATTAATTTAAACCATATCTCTTAAATGCAAAATAAATAAAAACCGAATAAATACTTACTCAAAAAATCTAAAATCCAATATACTCAAGTAGTATAAAATTGTTACCATATCAATTTACTTTTCAAGCATGATGCATATAACTTGTTTAAGGAACCATTTTTAATCATATTGTGAATTAGATACTTACAAAATCTAAGAAATCATAACAAGACAATATTGCAATTATAAAGATACATGGTGGTTAAAAGATAACATGATTGGCATTGAAACTAAGTGAGTATAAATGAAGACTTTCAACAAAAATTAATGATGATGATGATTAACATCCAGTAAGACCGAATTGGTCTATCAGACCTTAAGAGGGTAAGTGATTACTTGTGATTCTTTAGAATTTTGTTTCGGTGCTCGAAAAGAATTAAGAGAAGATTTCCAAGATCACCATAATTTTGTTGAGTTAAGAGGTTACGAAGGTTGGTAGTGTGAAAAATATTTTGAAAAGGAGATCTAATATGGGTATAGGTTGGACAATCTAAGAGAAAATGCTTTTCATATTCAACCTTCTTAGTGTCACAAAGGTGACACACTCTTTCATCCCATGGCGTTTTAGGAATTGACCAACGCCCAGTTTCACTATGGAGCTCTTGAGAATTTGTTCTTATCTTAGCAATGCTTATTTTTTTCTTTACACTTGGCAAGACAAATAGATAATACTTTAATTTTTTTTTTCCTCTAACTATTTATCTCACCACATTTTCTCCTTAAATTTTGATTTGACGATTTTTTTAATAGTATCTTTATTCTGTAATGTAGACCCCCTACCTCAGCAGGGTCCACCGACCTCCCAGTCTCTGGATCACTCTTCTTTTGAGCCGAATTAGCTCTTCGGGCTCTTGCTAGAACCCTTCGAACAAATCCATAGGTCCCCCTTTTAACCTCTGGCACAGGCCTTCAACAAAATCTGTGTGCACACCCTTTTTCCTTGGCGCTCTTCTCTCTGTCTTGACCCAACATCCCTTTCGGGTTTTTCGGGGTTTCAAGACTCCTGTGAGCGAATTCTCCTTGGCTCCTTGTCCTCTTGGACTTTCGGTCTCCGAAACGATGAAAAGGCACAATGCCTCAACTGGCTCCTCCCTTAGCCTTTTGGGTCTTCAAGTTTTGTGAGTCGGAACTCCTAGGCTCCCGACTCCTGGCCTCTTGAGTACCCAGTACACGGAATGCTGAAATGATGGCCCGCGATAATATACAACCGGCTTTTCGCGATTCGAGGAATCGTGAAGCGAGCGTTCTCCCTTCTGTACTCTATTGTTCAAATCGCTGGTTGTCGAAATGCCGAAATGTTCCGGTAAGTGCCCCTTCGGGGTTTCGCGATTCGACAAATCGTGAGGTAAGGCTCCTCCTGTCCTCTGTCTTTCGACCTTCCAGTTTCCGAAATGCCGAAATCGCCGCTTCTTCTGAGACCAAAATATTTCGGGCCTTTTGCTAAAATCTTGACCACCTTCCACGGGTCCACAGCCCTATTCCAAAGGCGCGTCGCGTTTTGCGACTTCGGGACTTTCGATGTCAAGTGCCCAGCTCCTGCTCCTCCGGACAACCGAAAAGCTAATCCGCGAAATGCCGAAATCCTTGGCTGCTTTCTCCTCCAAAGGATGCATCACATTCGCGACTTCGGGGTTTTCATCCCCAAGAACTCAGATTCCTTGTCTCTAGGACTTCCGAAATCCCGAATCCCGGTATGCCGAAATCTGATCTTATCTTCGTGACCCGACAATACTCCTCCTATGCTTTCGGGAATTCACATTTTGAAACTTTGCGAATCCTGGCGCAACAATCCTTTGTCCTCTCGTACTTTTGGTATTCGAAATATCGAAGTATCGAAATCTTGAACCTTCGGTCCTCCTTCTCTTGAGCAAGATCAACGATTGTGAGCCTCCCTGATCCAATGGCTCAGATCCTTTTGGGATCTTGTGGGTCAAGAGTTCTGAACTCTCACCCCTTCATCTTCCGGTAGCCAAAATACCAAAATGCCCTTTTGGGGATTTCCCCGAAACCTCACATGTATGCACCTTTTC
Source organism: Picea engelmannii (assembly GCA_009831015.1). Taxonomy (NCBI): domain Eukaryota; kingdom Viridiplantae; phylum Streptophyta; class Pinopsida; order Pinales; family Pinaceae; genus Picea; species Picea engelmannii. Next base: position 964,069 of record ML776730.1, read on the forward strand.
ACGACTTCGAGGTTTTCACCGTGAAGTGCCCCGATCTCTTGTCATCGGGATTCCTGAAATGCCGAACCCCGAAATGAAAAAATCTGATGGCTCCACTCCTTTGCATACGAGGATTAAACCTCGTGCAATTCCTATTGGATCCATTGGCTATCGGTCTGTGCGCCCAGATCTGACGACATCTGTAGCTCTTTTCTGAGCATGTGCTTTCTTCCTTCTCCTGGGAAGATTTTTTGAAATATCAAAGGCCTCGACCTTTGCTTCCTCTACGAGCCTGATGGGTTTGGACCTCACTTTCTTTCTGAAAATGCTATCCCTCTTGAGATTTATCAAACTCTGAAACTTCAAAGAGTTTCTCGACCTTCTACTCCTTTCTTCTGTTTCTCTGTGTGCAAAGGCATGGTTCCTCCTGAGCTTTGAGACTTAGAATAAGTCCACCCTCGCACACTCCTTGTGCTACAGAGTATTTCGCTAAACTCAGATCCGAAGTATTTCTTGTAAAGAAATGCTTCATGCCCTCCTGGCGTTCTTTAGCTTGATGCACACCTTGCAGAGCCTTTCTCCACAGAGTGTTCAACATCCCTGTGAGTGTCTTCTCTTCGACACTTCTCTTTCCTCGTAACTCAAAATGGAGTTCTCTGGTGCACCCTTTGCACTCACTTAATGCCCTCCTAACAGAGTTTTTACAGAACCTTCAGTAGTTCTATTTCTTTTCTGTGCCTTCCTTTGCACAGTTCCTCATCCTCCAAGGTGTTCAGCAACCTCAAGGCTCCTTCTTGAATCTGTGAATATTTCTAGTGTGCACTCCTTGCACATTCTTTCTGACTTCGCATAGCTCAGATGCGCACTCCTCACGCTGGCTACAGAACTTCCAGTGTTCTGTTATACACTCCTTGCACGGCCTAAAGAACCCAGAAAAAAATCATAACTCAATCAGATAGACAATAAAATCTATCTATAACCTATATCTACAGTATACAGGTGACACTCAAATGCATAAACATACACAAACAATTCATGGGCAGGAAAAACTGCTCTTTGTATTAATTTCCAAATGCCTATACAAATGTTTACAAAGGATGATCTGTAACAAGTCTCAGCTCTCTCTCGAGACCTCTCTACCTGAGACCTCTCTCTATAACTCTCTACTCAAATTTATTAATTACAAAAATGAGGGCTTCTATGAGCTTATCCTCCACCTCACCGTCTCTGAGCTATCGCTATCACAGAGCGACTCTTATGGCTACATTACATAAATGGATGTCCAGTTCTGACTGATCTGGACTTAGCTGCAGGTAACCATTAAAGGAAATCTCAACCACTACCTGTACAAAGGCGTGGTCTAGCATTAAAAGCCTTACAACATTTATTGAAATTTCGAATTTCAAAATTGAGAGGGCTCGGCCTCTCCCTTTCTTCATTAAATGCGTGATGGATGTGCTGGCTGGGTGGCATGCTACTGACGTGGAGTGATGCTCCTGCATCATACTCCTCAACTGGAAAAATCATGATCTCCTGATCATGAGCTCCTCTTCTCTAGTGTTGAAATCCACCTGGATCCCAAACTTTCCCTTGGAGCTGTTCATCTGCTCCTCTCCAGCTATGCTGTTGTTGTTGCTGCTACTTCTTCTTCCCTGCTGCTCTTGCAGGTTCTTCTCTTCTCAGCTTTCCTTCACTGACTACTTCTTGTGCTGACCTCAACATCAGCCTCCTGATCTGCTTAATCTCCTCATCCAGATGCTCCAATGGCTGACTCTCCTTTTGCAGTCTTCTCTGCTGCACTTCTTCCCCCTTATCAATGGGCAGATCTACCTGATCTCCCACGCGGTATTTATTTACCTTTGTGGCACTGAGTGGCCACTTTGCTATAGACTCTAGCTCTGCAGTCTCCTTACTGAACTGCTGCTCATCTTCTTCCTGTGGCAGTTCTGCTGCTGCCATTTCTTCTGCTGGCATACTTTCAGCTTCTTCCAACTTCTCCTAGGGATGGTATGCTCCACTACCTTCTTCCAACTTAACCTGTTGGATGTGAAAACTTTGCACCATCACCCTTCTCTCCAAGGCTTCCAATTCTTCGCACAGATCAACAAAATCTGTGTTGTCTGCTTTTTCTTCTGCTGCAGGCTTCAGTGCTATAGTCATCTCTGTTTCAACTTCCTGGCTGAAAATTTTGAGCCATTCTGTTGAACACTCATCCTTTTCTCCTTGGGAAAACATCAGTGTTTTCTCCACTTGTTCCTCCATGATAGTTTCTGCTGGCTATCTCTCTTCTGTTGTTGCATCTGCAACACATGCTCTGGCCTCAACTGGGCTTCTTGGTAGGAATACTCGAATTCCCCCAATCATCAGAATGCTCTTCTGATTCTCTCCTGTCAGCACTCCTTGCTGATCTGAACCCTCCTTTGCGTTCATGAGACTCTCAGACAGTCTCATCTGCTCTCCCTTTCCCACTTGGCAATATGGGATTTCTGCCTTGCCCACCTGGCAGTTTATGAGATCTTCAGCTAATCTCATACCATAACACTCCTGGCAATATGAATTTCCACTACTGTCCTCCCGACAGTCCATGGGATCCTCCAATGATCTCATCTCATTGCCCACCTGGAAATTCAAAAATTCATCTCTGTCCTCCTGGCAATTTATGAGACCTGAAACTGATCTCTCTTCCTCATCACTGAGGGTTTCTCCAAATTCTAGCTCACAGATGCAAACCAGCTCTGTGTCACTAAGGATTTCAACATACCTCAACCATATTTTCAACTCTTGTTGATGTTTCCTGGCCAACAACTTTTGAACAGGCCATTTGGATTTCTGTTCAGAGGCCATTCGTATCTCCAGTGTACTTTTTCCTCCTGCTGCATATTCAATGTCAGCTATTCCATTCTCGCCCTTATCTCAGCGAGTTCTTTGTCAATCTCTGCTTTACTCATCTGTTGGTGGTCTCCTCTTCCACCACGCTCATGACCTTCAGTAACCATCTCTATCTTTCACCTGCCCTCCTGGCAGCGTATGGATCACTCTATGTCCGAGAGCATCTCCATCTTCTCCTACAACTCACCTGGCTGTCTATTGACCGTTGCACCCTCAAACAATCACCACAGAGAATTATTACTCTGTCTCCTTTCACCTGTTGTATACAGATGAATCTATGCGTCTGATTCCACTTGATGTTACCAGAATTTCTCCTACCATCTCTCCTTTGTCTGTGAACAAAGTAACCGTCTCGTCTTTTTCTTTTGCATGAAATCTATAGATAAAAATCTGCTCTGATACCACTTGACATGTATCAGAGTGTTTTTCTTCTCCTTCTCTACCTCCTTCTACCCTTAGTATACAGACAGAAAGTAGCTCTGATACCACTTGATCCAGATCCCCTACCTCAGTAGGGTCCACTGACCTCCCGATCTCTGGATCATTCTTCTTTCGGGATTGAAATATTTCGGGCCTTTTCCCGAAATCCTGACCACCTTCCACGAGTCCACAACCCTATTCCAAAGGTGCATCACATTTCGTGACTTCGGGACTTTCGATGTCAAGTGCCCGACTCCTGCTCCTCAGGACAGCTGAAAAGCCAATCCCCGAATTGCCGAAATCCTTGGCTGCTTTCTCCTCCAAAGGATGCATCACATTCATGACTTTGGGGTTTTCATCCCCAAGAGCTCAGATTCCTTGTCTCTAGGACTTCCAAAATCCTGAATCCCGGTATGCCGAAATCTGATCCTATCTTCGTGACCTGACAATACTCCTCCTATGCTTTCAGGAATTCACATTTCAGAACTTTGTGAATCCTGACGCAGCAATCCTTTGTCCTCTCATACTTTCGGTATCCGAAATACCGAAGTACTGAAATCCTGAAACTCCGGTCCTCCTTCTCCTGAGAAAGATCAACGACTGTGAGCCTCCCTGATCTAACGACTCAGATCCTTTCGAGATCTCATGGGTCAAGATTTTCGAACTCTCACCCCTGCATCTTTCGGTAGCCAAAATACCAAAATTCCCTTTCGGGGATTTCCTTGAAACCTCGCTTGTATGCACCTTTTCGCGACTTCGGGGTTTTCACTGTGAAGTGCCTCGGTCTCTTGTCGTCGGGATTCCCGAAATTCTGAACCCCTAAATGCCGAAATCTGACAGCTCCACTTCTTTGCATACGAGGATTAAACCTCGTGCAGCTCCTCCTGGATCCGATGGCTATCGGTCCGTGCGCCCAGATCTGATGGCAGTTGTAGCTCTTTTCTGAGCATGTGTTTTCTTCCTTCTCCTGGGAAGATTTTCTGAAATCTCAAAGGCCTCGACCTTTGCTACCTCTGCGAGCCTGATGGGTTTGGACCTCGCTTGCTTTCTGAAAATGCTATCCCTTTTGAGATTTATCAAACTCTAAAACTTCAAAGAGTTTCTTGACCTTCTACTCCTTTCTTCTGTTGCTCTGTGCACAAAGGCACGGTTCCTCCTGAGCTTTGGGATTTAGAATAAGTCCATCCTCGCACACTCGTGCTACAGAGTATTTCGCTAAACTCAGATCCGAAGTATTTCTTGTAAAGAAATGCTTCATGCCCTCCTGGCGTTCTTCAGATCGATGCACACCTTGCAGAGCCTTTCTCCACAGAGTATTCAACAACCCTGTGAGTGTCTTCTCTTCGACACTTCCCTTTCCTCGGAACTCGAAATGGAGTTCTCTGGTGCACCCTTTGCACTTTCTCAATGCCCTCCTAGAAGAGTTTTTACAGAACCTTCAGTAGTTCTATTTCTTTTCTGTGCCTTCCTTTGCACAGTTCCTCGTCCTCCAAGGTGTTCAGGGACCTCGAGGCTCATCCTTGAATCTGTGAATCTTTCTGGTGTGCATTCCTTGCACGTTCTTTCTGAATCCGCAGAGCTCATATGCGCACTCCTCACGCTGGCTACAAAACTTCCAGTGTTCTGTTGTGCACTCCTTGCACTACCTAAAGAACCCAGAAAGAAATCACAACTCAATCAGATAGACAATAAAATCTATCTATAACCTATATCTACAGTATACAGGTGACACTCAAATGCATAACATACACAGACAATTCATGGGCAGGAAAAACTGCTCTTTGTATTAATTTCCAAATGCCTATACAAATGTTTACAAAGACTAGACTATAACAAGTCTCAACTCTCTCTCGAGACCTCTCTACCTGAGAACTCTCTCTCTAACTCTCTACTCAAATTTCTTAATTACAAAAATGAGGGCTTCTATGAGCTTATCCTCCACCTCACCGTCTCTGAGCTATCGCTATCACAGAGCGGCTCTTAAGGCTACATTACATAAATGGATGTCCAGTCCTAACTGATCTAGACTTAGCTGCAGGTAACCATTAAAGGAAATCTCAACCACTACCTGTATAAAGGCATGGTCTAGCATTAAAAGCCTTACAACATTTATTGAAATTTCGAATTTCAAAATTGAGAGGGTTGCGCCTTTCCCTTTCTTCATTAAATGCGTGTTGGATGTGTTGGCTGGCTGGCACGTTGCTGACATGGAGTGATGCTCCTGCATCATTCTAGAAAATGGTGTCTTCCATGATTCCTCAATAATTTAGCCAAGACCGGGCATCTTTATGCTATCCTTGCTTGAGTCGATGGTGGTTACGACTCGATTTTGAAACAATTTTAAGAAGCCTCTTGTCTTCCATATTGTTTAACTTGTTCTTATACAAACCCAAAATCATGAGATTTAGATTTGTTGGCACAACATAACCCATTTCCAATATAAAATATTCTATACTCTTATATAAAAATACAAAGCAATTCACTAAACTATATGTCTACAAAGTTTAGAATACGAAGTTGTACAGAGAAGAAGATTATGTTATGACTATTGGTTTCCATGCCTGGCATAGAATGTGTTAGAGCTTGGTTATGTGTCTACAATGAGAATGATGATGTACATATCAAGGTAGAATAATTAACTTTGAAATTCTAATTCTAAGTTGTATTAGTAGAATTGTATCACTACAATATTATTGTGTTTGCAATGCATATTATTACATAAATTAATAATATTATTAAATTCCATATTTATACTTTTACTATATATATTATTACTTTAGTTTGTATGCTTCATAAATTAATTATATTATTAAATTCTATATATATATATTACAAGATTGAATTTATTATTTTATATACAGATAATTTTTGGATGAACTTGATATGAATCCTTTAATCATGGTCTTATTCAATGTGCTCTTGATTATTGTTTATTATAACCTTGAGATATTATTTCTATTCCAACTAGTTTGGCTTCTTTATCTTTTGTTTGGCTAAATTATGTAGTTCTACTAACTCCTCATTGATTAAAGAGTAATGCATTTTTAGATATTTGATTCCATGCCAATGTCCTTCAACAATTTTATTTTTAAATTTTTTTTGGGAAAAAATGCTATAATGTTGTACACATTTTCATGGTTTAGTAGATAGTCATAAAACTCTTGTTTTTAGCAGTTATTGAATCTAAAATGTGAGATGAGTACAATGTGATTTTTCAAAATGTGAGATGAATACAATGTGATTTTTCATTCCATACTTTCAAAGACAACATAAGAGTTATCTTTGCTAGTCTTTTTGAGACTCGGTTATGATACTGCAATGATATTTTGTAATTACTTTTAGAATTGTTGTTATAGTAAATACTATTAAAAAGGTATAGTGTGGAATTTTCAAGTTGAGAAAATGTTTAAGACATCATATAAACATTATCTTTGCTAGTCTTTTTGAGACTCGGTTATGATAGTGCAATGATATTTTGTAATTACTTTTAGAATTGTTATTATAGTAAATACTATTAAAAAGGTATAGTGTGGAATTTTCAAGTTGAGAAAATGTTTAAGACATCATATAAACATTAATAGTGATTTATAGATAACCAAGACATGTTCAACTACATTTAAAACAATTTTGGTGTATATTGGTTAAACTTCATAGATAAGTTGTGGATTGTCTATTTATTATTACTTATATGTTATTACTTTAATTTGTATGTATCATAAATTAATTATATTATTAAATTCCATATCTATATTACAAGACTGAATTTAAACAATTTTGATGTATATTGGTTAAACTTCATAGATAGATTGTGGGTTGTTTATTTATTATTACTTATATATTATTACTTTAATTTGTATGCATCATAAATTAATTATATTATTAAATTCCATATCTATATTACAAGACTGAATTTATTCTTTTATAGATAGATAATTTTTGGATGAACTTAATATGACTCCTTTAATCATGGTCTTATTCAATCCGCACTTCTTATTATTGTTTATTATAAGCTTGAGATATTATTTCTATTCCAACTAGTTTGACTTCTTTATCTTTAGCGTGGCTAAATTATGTAGTTGTACTAACTCCTCATTGATTAAAGAGTAATGCATTTTTAGATATTTGATTCTATGCCAATGTCATTCAACAATTTTATTTTTGGTGATTTTTTTTAGAAAAAAAAAAGTCGATAATGTTGTACAATTTTTCATGGTTTAGTAGAAAGTCATAAAACTTATAAACAATCGTTGAGTCCAAAATGTGAGATGGGTACAATGTGATTTTTCATTCCATACTTTCAAGGAAAACATAAGAGTTATCCTTGTTAGTCTTTTTGAGACCGGGTTATGATATTTTAATGATATTTGTGATTACTTTAAAGGTTGTTGTTATGATAAATACTATTAGAAAGGTATAGTGTGGAATTTTCAAATTGAGAAAATGTTTAAGACATTATATAAGAATTAATGGTGATTTATAAATAACCGAGACAAGTTTGACTACACTTAAAACAATTTTGAGAAAATGTTTAAAACATTATATAAGAATTAATGGTGATTTATAAATAACTGAGACAAGTTCGACTACATTTAAAACAATTTTGGTGTCTATTGATTAAACTTCATAGATAGGTTGTGGGTTGTCTATATAATATTACTTATATATTATTACTTTAGTTTATATATGCATCATAAATTAATTATATTATTAAATTCCATATCTATATTACAAGACTGAACTTATTTTTTTATATATAGATGATTTTTGGATGAACTTAATATGAATCCTTTAATCATGGTCTTATTCAATCCACACTTTTGATTATTGTTTATTATAACCTTGAGATATTATTTCTATTCCAACTAGTTTGGATTTGGATTCTTTATCTTTAGCATGGCTAAATTATGTATTTCTACTAACTCCTTATTGATTAAAGAGTAATGCATTTTTAGATATTTGATTATATGTCAATGTTATTCAACAATTTTGTTTTTTGTGATCTTCTTGGGAAAAAAATGCTGATAATATTGTACAAATTTTCATGATTTAGTAGATAGTCATAAAACTCATATTTTAACAGTCGTTGAGTCCAAAATGTGAGATGGGTACAATGTGATTTTTCATTCCATACTTTCAAGGACAACATAAGAGTTATCCTTGCTAGTCCTTTTGAGACGGGGTTATGATACTGCAATGATATTTATGATTACTTCCAGGGTTGTTGTTATGGTAAATACTATTAGGAAGGTATAGTGTGGAATTTTCAAGTTGAGAAAATGTTTAAGACATTATATAAGAATTAATGGTGATTTATAGATAACCGAGACATATTTGACTACATTTAAAACAATTTTGGTGTCTATTAGTTAAACTTCATAGATAGGTTGTGGGTTGATTATGCCTCTGAGATTTTCAATTTCCATCTTTCCCATACACAATATGGTGTTCCCTACATATTCATAACATCTACTAAGGTTAATGTCCCCAACAAACTTTTGTTTTCATCCAATCCAATCCAGTTTGAACCCTTTTTTCCCATTTCAAGCACTATAATTTTTATGATTGGACTTATTCCCATCTCATTTTGGAGTATTGAAATCCTTATAGTTAATACAATAATGTTTCCAATTTTCTCCTTTAAGATTTATTCAAAAGTAAGAGCGATTGGAAAAAAATTCAATGTTGGCCTTTTTCACCCATTAGTATGTGTGCTCCATGCAAGTATATAATTTACAAGGAGATATCATTTGTTTCATTCTAACTTCATATGCTTGATATATGACATGCTCAATTTGCACATCTTGGGGGGGGGGATTCGATTGAAATCACTTCAAATCCACAATTATGTTATGAAATGATGATATATTTAGAAAAAAAATATCCATGATGTAGGGAAGTTTGATGTATTTTTGAAGGCATGTCATACTGCTATTCCCCCATCACCAAGAATAAACATTAAAAAAATTTAGATTTTTTATGGAATAATCAATTCATGGATGACATTCATTTATTAAAAGGTATTATTGTTCAACAAAAGAGAAACCCACATTTCTTGGGATATATCTTAGCTCAATATATTTTGATAGTGCATCATATTCCTCATTCTGTGCCTTGATGATCGAGATGGAACTATCAAAAGTTTCAAAAGGTGTTTCAAGTGTTGGGTGCATAAAACTTTGATAGCATATTTTCAAGGTGAAAAAAATAGGTCTTAACAAAAACAAATTGAAAACATGGGTTGGTGAGTGTGAGATAATTTTTGTAAGATTTTCGATGGTATCTCAGGTCCTAGTCTAAGAGTAATCTTCACTCCTGCATAGTAGGGGTAGGTTTTCTTGGATTGAAAATTCATTCATGCACCCCTGTCAAATAAGAGGTATTTCCAGATGAGTGAATATTACTCTCCAAAATATTTGAATTGACATTTCTATGGCATGTTTCTTCCTATGATTGTTAGAATTTTTGCATTTATAATTTTTATTGAAAATTAAAAAATTCCACCTTACACTGGAGGTTTCATGGATTTAGTCACCATGAAATTCAGCCTTAGGGGATCATAATCTAAAATATTATTTTACAACAGTGAGAAACAAACAATATGGCATCTTACTTCAACACAACACACTCTAAGGCATCCCAAGAGAAGAGATACCAAGCATATGCCAACATGTTTCATTCCCCAGGGCACACTTTTCTAGCCATTTAACCCAAATTTGAAATCAATTTAAATGTTATATATTTATAGCAGTGTATCTAGCCTATTATATTCAATATGTTCATCAAATCACTTAACACCGTCAACCCTTAAATATGTCAAATCAACATGAATAATAAGTGCTAGAAATTACTCAAGAACCTTCTTCCCCTTCGGTTGTTATGGCCTCTGCATGTCTTATTAAAAGCATGATCGTGTACTCATGATGACAAGGTTGTTGCAANTCATCGACTACAATAAGAAATTTTTTTTAATTGATATTATTTAATAAAAAGAGAATTAGAGTGTTCTTTACTTGCTTGAGTAGTGGAGGAAAGCGTAGTAGTTTCAAATGTATTCACATGTTCATCTTCTTGTCTAGCTTCACCCTCTAGATGCTCTAGAGTTGAAATAAGAAAGGTTATAATTAAGACACCATTTGCAATTAAATATTTTTAATTGTAATCAATACAACATTTTTATAGCACATGAAATACCTCCAGTACCGAGTTGCACACCACCTTCATTGGGTGGCACTCTACCATCACTAGGTTGTTTTATGCTAGTGGGGACACTTTTTTCTTCGTTGGTTTCCTGCTTAAAACAAGCACACACATGAATTTATTGCTTAAAATAATAATTAATAGATTGTACAAGTAATTAATTATAAATAATGTTTGTTGATTTTATTTACCTGTGTGTTAGTTTGAGTGTTGGAAGGTTATGTTTCCCCCAAGTTTTTTTTGTGTTCAACCACGGCTTGAAATCCGTGCTTGAAAGAAACCTTGAGGTCTTCCTGTGTTGGAGCTTCTTTGAACTCCATGCCCTGCAAATTTGCATAAGAACATTAACTTTGCTTCTTCTTTGTAATTAAATTAAAATTGTTAACAATATATTATTTGCATGCAATTGATTTTTTTATACTTACAATTTGTACGACCAGTTTTGAGTAACCACCCAGGCCAAGCTTGTGTTTCCCATGTTTTTCAATTATGTCCTTGGTGGCTTTAGATGTGTCCAACAACTTGTATTGAAAAGTTTCAAATACATAATTAGATGTTGCAATGATGATAAAGCATCATAATTACATTACTAAAAGTGTCTCATACCTTCCTACATTGGGTGGTGTCTTTCCTTCTTTTCAGAGCATCTTCTCCTTTTCATCTTCCTGTAGGGCCTTCCACTCCCTCTCAAGAATTATTGGGGGATGCTCATACTTAGGGTTCTTTTGCATATGAGCTCTATATTGGTCCCGTAGATATTTAAATATGCACTTGCTTTTGAGGAGAATCCAGATTTACTAAAGGAGCCCTCACCAAACAAGCCAACCAACTTGTTAATGAGCTCATCTTTTAACTTGGAACTTTGTGAATTCCACCTTGTGCGTATGGTGGTCCCAAAGATATCCAATTTCAGGTCATTCATGTGTTTATAAAACGTGTCATTTCCTACAAAATAATATTATCATTAGTTTAAAATAATTTCACATTATACGTAAATTTCAATTAGATTGTACATAATAATTAATCACATATTAAATACCTCGAAGCTTTTCTATTTTCATAGGGATGAGCTCATCGTTTACCAAAAAGGTAACCTTTAGTGTTCCCATGCTAGTGACACGTGAAGATCCAGGAAAGCATGCTTCAAAATGTGCAAAGCCTTGTTCTGCATCAACATCATCTTGTGCACATTCTGGCATGTGCTCGTCAGAGCCGAGTGTAGTACTGACATTGACCCTAGATGGTGTAGAGGTCTGAGTGACTATAATTTCAGTCTGAGTGAATGGCATGGTGGTATGAGTGACTGGCGTTCCGGTATGATGCTATGTCGGTGTAGCAAGAATGATGGTACCAACACCGACCTCCGTAGCATGATCTTGGGGATCAAAATCCTGCAAAAAATCCTATATAAATAAATAGTTTTTATAAAGTACTTGTAAGAGTATAAAAATTAAAATCCAAAATAAATAAATGGGATCAATAAAGATCTTTCTTTCCCCATATATTTGAATTTTTTTCATCAAGTCTTTAATTATTTCCTTTATCTCATGTGTCCGTGGATGAATCTCAATCAAAGAAACAAGTTCTATGTTTTATTTTCTCAGAAGCTTCATTATTGTTTGGAATGGGTTGGGGGAGGAAAAAAAAATTCATCAGTAATCTCTTCCTTTGTATAATCTATGGACTTCTCTATGGATGTTGCCTTCACCCTATCACCTTGGGACAATGGTGTTTCCAACAAAGCAATGGCAATATAAGAATTTGAAATAATTGAAGAAAATCAAATGTATGCAAAATAAATTTACATAACATCATTTTAGTGGATGATTTACTTGTAAAAACATAACATCAAAATATTTACAACTTTGAGGAGTGATCCTAATGTGGTAGCAAAGCAAGGATCAATATTATCATTAAATGTCTTTCCATATGAGTTTTTAGTTCTAGTTTAGAGGATCATATTGAAGACAGTGCATGTATCTTATCTCTATTAGATGTTTCTTGTCTCTATTAGTAAATGATAATCATAAAATATAAGAGTCATTGCTTACAGGTTGGGTAAAATAGTATACGTACTGCCCTCATAATAGAAACATTTGTATCTACTCAATTCAAATTGTAATCAATCAACATCTCTTCCCCTGCAACTATTGATTTTATTGCACATACGAATACAAGATTTACTTCACGCCCCTCAAATATGCAATTGGGTTTCTTTTTTGTGGTCACAGGCTGTGTAATATTTATAAACCCTGCAATATTACTCGCTACTTTTGTCCTTCTGTCAATATACATAGATTCTCCTTTATTTTGATCATTGTCTTTTAGTTGTATATAATTTGCAGCTACACCATATCTTCACATACTTTTTGTATATTGGACTAGCCATATCCAATCTTTGTAGATGTAACAGGGTCCTACATACTCCATCAATTCATTTATTCTGCCATAACAGACCTTTATGTCATCCATGGAAAATAGCCCCAAACCATGTAATGATGATGGAGCAATGCGGTATATCCTTTTGTTGACACAAAAATCGGTGTTTATTTGAGGAAGATTCTTGGGTACCCATCGTTTCACTAGATGGTTATACCTCAAGGGCATCGTGATGTTGTTTATGCTCTCATCATCATAAGAACATGACCCCCCTTTAGCAAGAAATAATTCCATGTGTCTATGGATTTTTGTTCTGATATTCTCACCTCTAGTTGATCTCCACATGTTAGACCTACTATATGTCTCACTTTTCTCTATTCTAGCTGAACTTCCCTCACTCGACGAAGATAGATCTGACAAATACCTATTTGGTTGTATGTCCTATAATAGTCCATCAAATGAGAGAAAAAGTTAGTGAGTGTCATAAGGGTTTTGATGAAACATCTTGAGGAAACCACAAGAACATAATAATACAACTTACAAGTGACATAAACAACTCTGTGATGTAATAATCTTGAACCTCCAATATTATAATTTTTTTTTTTGTTTGTTTTGTAGGGAAATAATAAACTATTACAACAACAACAAGTTTCATTTTTCAAACAGGTTATTCATTGTTGCAACAACATGCAAGGACATCATCAACAACACCAAATCTTGTTTATATTCACTCCACAAAATTCCACCAATCATTTCCACCATTATCCCCACGATGTATAACCTCCATACAACATCAATAACCTCCATACAACATGCATGGAGAACATGTGGAGAACACCAATAATTAACCTCCATTCCTCTAATAAACTCTACAAATATTTTTAATGAAGAAGTTTATGATACATGTTGTGGTTTTTCCATCTCCCATTTCCTTAGAACATCCACAAGAATGCACAATTTCTCACACCCTCACACATGGATCAAGATATTATCAATGATAAATTGGGTCTCTTCCCACATGCCTGTGGGAAGACTTTCCTTTCTATGTGCCTAAATGAACACCATATAAGAGGATTGTGCCTCTCTAATGAGTGCGAGGCATCTTGAAGTTTCACACTCATTAGAGAGGCACAATCCTCTTATATGGTGGTTATTTAAGCACATAGAAAGGCATCCCAAATATGGCTTTCTATGCCACGCTTAAATGACCACCATATAAGAGGATCATGCCTCTCTAACGAGTGTGGCACATCAATATGCATCAAGATCACTAGAGAGGCACAATCCTCTTATATTGTGGTCATTTAGGAACATATATAGGAAACTCTACTCACATGCTTGTGGGTAGAGTTTCCATGTGGCAACTACATGGCAACTCTACCCACATGCCTATGAGCAGAGTTGTATCATCAACAAATATTCCCACAATCATGTGGGAACTCTGCACTTTTCGTTTGAAGGTTGTCAACGCATAGGTAACCATGTATTTATCCTATTGTTTCAAGGTTGTTAGGACATAGGTAACACCTTGTTGCTCATGTTTTTCCATTTATTTTCTTCCTTTTTTTTGTCATTTTCTGCATTTATTCTCACAAGAGTGAAAATTCTTGTGTGACATATTATGCCTTAGGTTAGTCAGCCACACTACACAAAAAATTATCATGAATTAAACCTACTCATTTTCCACACGAGTGATTTTTTATCAAACAAGTCCATACCACAATATCTATCAATGGTACCTTAATTTTCAAGTTTAGTTTTTCAAAATTCATTATTTTGCTTCTACATCATGGTTCCTTATGGTCTAAAATACATATAAATCTATGATGAATCCAATTTTATTAAACTCTTTTGCAAAGTAAATGTAGAAACAACAATGCTAATATATCCAAATCATGATGGAGTAACTTGTTGAAAGAAAACAACACAAGATGTTTTAAATTAAGATGTAGCATATAACGACCATGTTCTTGTAGTTCATGACCACACAACAATAAAAAATTTAGATGACCTTACAACAACTAATAATATTTTAGTCACTAAAGTACACATTGATTATCAAGCCCTCACCTATTGTCAAAGACACCCAAACCTTCACATATACAAATCAAGCTACCCCTTAACATTGGGGATTGTTGTTCATTATATTTTTGAGAACTTATGCTTGCTACAAAGTCCTCTTAGTGACTGCTATAGAGTTTCTATTACTTATGGTCATATTTCTCAATGCATGCTTATATAGAGGCCTCATTTCTAACTGATTGCATCCTTGCAAGTGCAACATTTTCACACAATATTTCTCCACACACTCCACAAGGAAAAAATGATATATAAGGGTGCCCAATGACCTAAGAAAAGGTGCCAAATGTCATCATTATTTAAGGGTTCTTTTACTATCTAATAAACTGCAGAGTTGTTACTTCATTAAGTGCTAATGGTTTAAGCCTCGTTTCTTTGCAACGTTTTGAGTGATTCTTCGTTCTAAATTGTCTCAAGTAAGAAATTGATGCTAAACATGCACCAAAAACCTCATTAAATTATGGGACATTACCTCTCATTGATCATTGTTCACAAGGTAATATCACTATTTAAAGGGTACATAATTAAACTTAACCATACAACACTTCTTTACACAGTTTAAGATTCAAAATTTATGACTCTCTCACCTTTCTGATCTCAGGTTTAAATCTAGTATATAGAATCATTGTATGTTGTCCTTGATCTTTCAGTTAATGACAAATGAATTTCATGGCCTTGGGCATATAATTTGACTAATGAACACATAGAATTGAAGACATTGTTTTAGCATTTTTCTCTCTGAAATACTTGGCATAAAACTCATAAAAAGGGTCACTGTGGGAATGGTATAATATTGAAAACTTCTCGTTAAAACTTTGTTGTTTGAATGGTATGATATTTCACTGTTGTCACATGTTTATTTGATATCACATTACATAGTCTAGACACTTATTTTTCAACATCTAATATCTAGTTACATTTGTCAAATATTGGCATCAGTGAATGATCTTTGGCACAAGTTTCTTTACACTACATGGAAACTAGATGCTACAACTCTTACCATAGGCCTGTGCACATAGTTTCCATGTAAAAACTCTCCCAATAGGACTATGTGAAGATTTTCCATGTGGAAACTACATGGAAAACCTTCCCACGGGATTCAGGGGGTAATTTAAACTATTGAAAGCATGAAAAATGGCACTTGCAGGTGTGGAACCTTTAAACTTGTGAAGAAGCTTGTTAGAATGTGCAATGTCAAAAAAAATTGTGTTCTTAGTTATGTGAGGAAGAAAACTTTTTGAAAAATAATCACAAGTACAAGGATAAGGAATAAAAACTACTTTTATGGTCTAAGCATTGACCAAGAAAGCTTATTTATGAATGAGGAACCAAACCTTATCCTTGACTGAGAAGTTGGGTGGGATGCAGTGCTTATCATGGCATTGTTTATGTTTGTTTGTTTTCTCCATATGAATGTCTTCCACTTGTCATTGCACATTATAAATTGGATTAATGACCATTGATTCTTTTCCAACTTCATTTTGCATTGATGCAAAGGTGCTCACATTGGGTGGTAGTTAACAAGCCAAATATATTGTTGTTGTAGGTTAAAATCCAAAATAGAGTTTGAAAGTGTTATTTTATGTAAAGTTGCATTGAGCACTATTGTCATTGTGTTGAATGAAATCCAAATTACCATCCCATTGGGAAAAGAAAGAAATCCTTGGAAGATGATTTTATCTTTCTAGGGATCTTGAGACAAACATAGATTCCCCATTTATATATGCATTAAATTCAGTGCATAAGAAGTAATGAAAATATGATATTTGAGCAGAATAAGTGAGATTAAGATGTGTACATATTAGATCGAGATTGCAATAAGTGTTAGCCATATTTTCCTAGTATAAATTGATGGTTTGAGGTTGGAAAATATTATCTTGGGATACATTGGGAATGCTAGGAGTAATTTGGCACACCTTGGAAGAAGCGAGGAGAAATCTCTTGATTGTGAAGCTTGTGTTCTTGAGAGACCCATAATATATTTATAACTAGTAGGTGTAGGCTTCCTTGGATTGTTTAGATCCTTCCATATTATATTCTCTTGGCGTATAATATAAACCCTTCTTGAGAGAATAAGGTTGAAACATATTAAGATGGAAGGAGCCTAGGTTTGGGTGAAGAAATAATCTTAAACATAAATATGTATAAATGTATGCTATACCTTCTTGATAATTATTGAAACATATATATTTCTTGTCGCCCCTTACACTGATTGGTGTTAAATGAATTCATGTATTCTTATGGTTTATTTGTGTAGTTTAATTCATAAAATTGTTATCCTATTTACACTAGATATTAGTAATCAAATTGAATTTGGTTTTTATACTATAATCTTCCAAAGAAAGAGTAAAAGTGTTATTGTTTGCTAAAGTGTCGATGATTATTTGACTCTTTTACGATGTGTAGCTAACATCTACACATTGTAGTCTTCATTCATTTGTGCAATGAACATTAGATATTTGAAATGTTTTCTAAAATGTCAATGCTTAGTTGTTTCTTATCACTGCAAATATACACTAGAAAGTCAATGTCACATTTTTTAATAAAAACAAATGTTGGAGATACTTCACGCACACCTAGGTTGTATTTTTCCTAACGATTTCCATATGCTTATTAGTCATTATTCAGTCTCCTATAGTTTAGGGAGAATATTCTCTTCAGTTCACACTTCAGTTTGATTAGTTGAGTGGAGTCTAGATGCCGCATTGGGATTACCACCATGCATCATTGGGATCATCACTAGCTAATGTGAATTTTCCTTTGGATCATCACCAGACTAGTGAATTACTCATGATTCCCTGATATTCTCTTCACTTCAGTTTGTTTCAATCACTTAACTGAATACTGAGAGACTAGTTAACTCAGACTATGTGGCAATTCACTCCCGTAACTACCCAAGAGACTAGACTAGGTGGCAGTTTAATCCCATAACTGCTGCTGTGTGTACAGATCACTCTAGACCACCACTATGGCACATTGGATTCTCCTCTAGTGCACATTAGTTGAGTTATACAGAGTATATCATGTGTAAATTATCATTCATTCATTTGGTTAATGATAATTCTTCCATTCTTTCACTCCTGCTTCTCTTTTCTCATATTTTCTTGGCAAATTGTGTATGTCATTTTCTATATAGATCTATTATGTGCAGATTCAACACATTTACATGGTATCAAAGCCAACACACTATTATGGAAAAGACACACCAATTTTTTTTTGTAGGTACCGAAGATTGAAGACAACAAAAAAATGGAATTTCCAAAAGAATTCATTCTTACACCGTACAATTTATTTGCATGGAAGGAGAATATGATAATGCATCTTCGAGGAAGAGGATTATACAGGTTAACCATGAACACAGAAACCTAAACAACCTCATCCATAGAAAAATCCAAGTATCTAAATCGAATGGATGAAGGGTTTGGAACTATTTACAGTCTCATTTCTCCTGATCTCCTCTTTCACATATCCTCCTATAAAAATCCCAATGAAGCCTAAAACACCATGGAAGGGATTTTCGGAAAATAGGACGAGATGAGGAGACACATTCTTGAGGTGGAATTGCTCACTTTGGATCCAAAAACCTTCTAAAATCTCCAAGATTGCTTTACCAAATATAAGGATTTGTTGTCCCAACTTAAGGCTTGTGGGGTTGATAAATCTAAGGAGGAGAAACAAATGGTTCTTACCATTCTCTCCAAACTTGGTATAGAATACTCAGTGTTTGTATCTACATTTCATTTAGTTAGGATCTCCTCTGGATCCACCTGGACGATGCCCTCTCTTGAGAACTTTATCAAGTCTCTGACACAAGAGCATAACAAGATCATAAATATGGGACAAATCAAAGGCCCAAAGGCGCATGCACTTACTGTGAAAGATGGTAGTGGTCATAAATATAAAAAATCTAAAGAAAAAGAAAAAAGGAAAGCACATGCAAATCCAAAGAAGGAAGGGTACTAAAAACCCTTCAACGATGCCTCCGGATCCAAAGGTGGAAAGGGAAGAAAAGGGGAGAGATGCACTTACTGCCATAAAGGATTCCATCCAAAATCCGCACGTATGTAGAAACAAATAGATATAATGGCCCAAATATTTAAGAAAAACAACCTTGTAGATTGCATCCCCGAGGGTGCCAAGAAGAAGAAGAAGCCAGGAGATTAGAATCCCAAGAAAGGAAATTCTATCCATGCTTTGATTGCCATCAAATCCTCTCCTGATGTTTGGATCATAGATTCAGGTGAATCAAACCACATGGATGCCACGAAGGAAGTCTATTATTCATTGGATGCATGCAAAGGTCCTCCTATTCTGATGAGGAACAAATCTCTAGTCGAGGTCACTGACAAAGGAAGAATTGAACTCACAAATGGAAGCTTCAAGAATATGCTACATGTTCCCAAAATTTCCATCAATATTTTCTTCGTGTATCAGATGAAAAAATATGGCACCAGAAAGAGAGTCATATTCATACCTGATGAAGTGGATATCTGTGACATGAAAACCAATTCTAGGGTAGCTACCAATGAGGTAAATCATCAATCTAGACTCTACACATTTTTTTAATTTATTGAACCAGATTCTACATTACTGCTTACCCATGCTGATGAAAGTAGTAGGATATGACACGAAAGGTTCAGGGATTTAAATTTAAGATATATGCAACAAATTAGAAAGAAGGGAATGGTTGATGGTCTACCTGACATCCACTTCTCCAAAGGAGTTTGTGAGGGATGTGTTCTTGGAAAACACCCTCAAAATAAATTCGACTAAGGAAAGACTCAAAAAGATTCCTCTCCTTTAGATATGATCCATAGTGATCTCATGGGCCCTTTTCCATATCCATCAATCAGTAAATCAAGATACCTGCTCATTTTTTTTGATGATTTCTCATGCTTCACATGGATTTTCTTTCTTCGGAAAAAATCATAGGTCTTTCAACACCACAAATATTTCAAAGCCCTTGTTGAGACACAGTCTGGAAAGAAAATCAAATTCCTCCAAAAAGATAATGGGGGAGAGTATGTCAACCATGAGATACCAAATCTTTTTCATGAGTTCGAGATTCAGTTGCAGCACACGGTTCCTTATACTCCACAACAAAATGAAGTTGCTGAGAAGAAAAAATAGATCTCTAAAAGAGATGGCATCTTGCATGCTACATGAAAAGTCACTTCCACAGAGATTATGGGATAAAGTACTTAATTTTGCAAACTACATCCGAAACATATCTCTCCATATATTTGTCAAGGATAAGACCCCCTACAAGGCTTGGAGCGGCCTCAAACCAGAAGTGACCCACTTTCATATTTTTGGTTCACATGCATGGTCCATGATTCCCTCTGAGAAGAGGAAGGAACTTGATCCAAAGATAATAGAGTGTATCTTTGTTGGATACCCTGCCGGTGTGAAGGGATACAAACTCATTGATATTTCCTTGGATTGGATCATCATTTAGCGTAGTTTCCAATTTGAGGAAAGTGTCTCGCATGTACCTCAACAACTGCATGCATACACTTTGTTCTTCCACCTGTCAGAGATGATGAACATGCACATGTTGACTCTTCTTCATATGAGAGTTTTGATTCAAAGGATTCAGATGATCTAGATACAGATTCCGTACAGTTAGATGCAAATTTAGTGCATGCAGATGCAAATGCAGAGACAGAGTAGAGGCCCAAGTGGGCCAAGATTACTCTTCAGGATGTAAGAGATATTGTTGGGGATCCAGTTGATACTAGGAGGACTCGATCTGATTTCGAGGAGCCTCCTCTTGCACTCACTACCACTGAAATGATTCCACCCAAGCATATTTTCTTGGTTCATTCTTCATATCCACAGTCCTATGGTGAGGCTGCTAGAAATCCATTTTGGGAATCCGCCATGCAGGAGGAGTAAAAATACCTCCTCAAGAATCGAACTTGGGATTTGGTTCCCCTTCCTTTAGGAAGGAAACTTGTCAGGTGAATATGGGTCTACAGGACCAAGAGCACAACAGATGGACATGTTAGTAGATACAAAGCCAGGTTAGTTTCCAAAGGATTTCAGCAGGTTCATGGTATTGACTATGATGAGACCTTCACTCCAGTAGAGAAGATGGATTCCATATGTTTGGCACTTTCCATTGCAGCAACCAAGTGATGGAAATTCCATCAAATGGATGTGAAGAATCCATTTATTCACGATGATATCTCTAAGGAGATGTATATGAAGAAACCCCAAGGATTTATGCAAGATTCATCTTTGGTCTATCGACTGAATAAGTCTCTTTATGGCCTCAAGCAGGCTCCGAGGGAATGGTATTCCAAGATGGAATCCTACCTTCTATCACAGAAATTTGTACGTTGTAATTCAAACCTAAATGTTTATATGCTTAGGACGACTGATTCACTTCTACTCCTAGTTATGTATGTTTATTATTTGTTGATCATCGGTTGCTCGACTTAAGCGATTTATGCAATCAAGAGGATTTTGCATGACATATTCTTGATGACAGACATGGTTCCACTACATTTCTTCCTTGGAATCGAGATCAGTCATGATGCATCAATCATCAAACTATATCAGGCCAAGTATGCATGAGATCTCCTTGATATTTTTCACATGACATACTGCAAGTCTTCCCTGACTCCTTTCCTATCAGGAGTCAGACTTGAGGATGGTGGGGACACTCCACTAGTTGACAACAAACTGTACAGACAACTAGTGGGGAGATTTTTGTATCTCACACACTCCAGACCATATCTCTCCTATGCAGTTGGAGCAGTCTCCAGGTTCATGCAGGAGACACATGAGCTACATTGGAAGGTTTCAAAGCATATCCTTCGATACGTACATGGAACCATCACCTTTGGGATTCACTATGCAGAAAACTCTACATTAGACCTCACCAAGTTCACTAATTATGACTGGGCTGACGATAGCATTGATCGCAAGTCCACATATGGTTACTCACTCAGTCTTGGTTCTAGGCCTATCTATTAGTTGAGAAAGAAGCAGGTTGTGTTGGCAAATTCAGTGGATAGAATGCAGTGATAGTTGTTGTCATTAATGGCAACAGTAGAGACAGTAGGATAAGAAGGATAAAACCCCGTGGGGATTTGGAAGTAAAAGCTCAGGAGGAACAACCTTGAAGAAAACACGCACAGCAAGAGCTTACAGAAGAAAAAGGAAGAAGAGTCAGTGACCGTTGGATCCCATCCAAATTTCCCGAAAGAACCAGGACCGTCAGATCTGTAGAAGCTGCGAGAGAGATAAATTCATCGGAGAATCGGGGATCGCGAT
>ML776730.1:986395-1055643 GCA_009831015.1 Picea engelmannii
ACACACTTATGAATTTTTTTTCCTAAGTTTTTTCCTATTTTTATTAGTCATTATTCAATCTCCTATAATTTAAAGAGAATATTCCTCTAGGAGAATACTCTCTTCAATTCACACTTCAGTTTGATCAGTTGAGTGGAGTCTGGATGCCACATTGAGATTATCACCATGCAACATTGGTATAATCACCAACTAATGCGTATTTTCCTTGGGATCATCGCCAGACTAGTGCATTACTCATTATTCCCTGATCTCCTCCTCACTTCACTATGTTTCATTCAGTTAATTGAAGACTGAGAGACTAGTTAACTCATACTAGGTGGTAGTTCACTCCTGTAACTTCCTGAGCGACTAGACTAGGTGGTAGTTTACTCCCGTAACTACTGGTGTGTGTCTAGATCACTCTAGACCACAACTATGGTGCATTTTATTCTCCTCTAGTGTGTTATACATAGTATATCATGTGTAAATTATCATTCATTCATTTGATTAATGAGAATTCTTCCATTCTTTCTCTCTTACTTCTCTTTTCTCATATTTTATCTGCAAATTGTGTATGTCATTTGCTATATCTATTCTCTGCAGGCTCAACACATTTACAAAATTAATAATAAATGGAAACATATAATTACATATAATTTTACAACACCAAATCACTAACATGCAAGGAAACATAAAAAGGTGTATCTTTAAATTTATATCCAACAAAAACCCATGGACAATTTTCTACCACATCAACTGTGTCACTAGACTTTGTTGCCTATAAGGTATTAGTCACATGCATAACAACAAGGGAATATGATGGAGATTAAAACAACTAGATAATAATGGATATCTATAAGGGAATATTAATCGAGTCAACTAGAGGAAGAAGGATCCTTACCCAAAAGGCATTCTCAAATTTAGGTAAAAACCCCTTTTTTGTTTCTACATAGTTCCGAGCTACCAAGGAAAATATTTTACAAATTTCCTCCCTATGTGAAACATCACATGGTCTACACCAAGCTGGAGAGAAAGCATCAACAAAATTGGAAGGGGAAGGATTAAAATTTACCTTAACCTTTACGGCCTTGTCATGTGGATTAAATCGTTTAGGAGGAGGTACATATGGTCTGTTAAGAGATATAGTGGGTTGTTGGTTCTTTTCCATTGTCACAATTGTATTATATAACACCTATGATAACATAATTTTATTAGATAACACCCAGGTTTAGTGCATACTCTGTCTAAGTTAATTCAATGTGACGACTCTCTAAAAGGGCCACTTGTATCACGTGTTGTCAATTTTGTGGGTGGGTCTCATCATTTCCCTTCCCTTTGAAAATTCATAACTCTTATTTTAACTTTCTCAAGGTCATGGGAATGGTGAGAGGAGCCTGGAGGAACATGAGAATATTTTTCTAATCAAATATGAAGTTGGCATGATTGATTGAACCTACTTTGTATTTTGAGGACTAATGATTAGATACAATGGTGATGCTACATGAGTATGGCCATTTTTCCAAATACTGCAAACCTTCATCCTTTAAGAAATCTACCCCCAACAACACAGATTAATGGTAGTTGGTAGAAAAGAATAATGGGACAAATTAAGTAGAAGCTTCTTCTTCATTGACTCAGAAAGTCAAGTCATCTCCCTCTAGCAATAAGTTTACCATTCTAACCTAGTTGGACTTAGATCCCAATGCCTTTATCTCTAAGTCGCTTCAACTAGTGGATTTGTTTTTCCTCCTCTCCTCCTTACTCATCAATCCTTTGTGTCTCCCTTAATTGAACCTCTTTTGATTCCTAAGGAAACCCAGAATCTTGAATTGACCCATGTATCCCCTATGGCCTTGCATGCAAACATTGATTCACTCCTAAATAACATTTTCTCTCAACCCTACGTAGTGTTGAATTGGAAAAAGACACACCAACAATAAGAGGAGGATAAAGTAGAAGAAGAAAGAATCCCAAAGAAAACTAGGAGGAAAACAAACAAATAAGAAAGGAGGAGGTAACAAATAAAGAAAATAATTTGGGGTCTCAACCAACCATATAATCATCTCTTGAAAGTGGAATCAAACACATCTTAGTGAAAAAATTAGGAAAACAATAATTGTTATAGTTTTCATTTGGTAGTATTTCTAAACTCTGATTAGTGAAATAATTAAAATAATCTCCTGCAACAATAGTGGAATGGGTAGTGGGTAGAAAATAGAAGCATTTAGGGAGTTATTAAAAGAAAAAAGACAAGTTGTCCTTTTCATCTAAGAGACAAAGCTTGAAGAAAAAGTGGCTTTAGAATTAGGGAATAAACAATGGAAATCTAGAAAAGGTGGTCAATAATAACACCTCATTTTTTCATAAGAAAGAAAAAGTTATACAACAAAGGAATACTGTTCAAGAGATAAGAGCTTAGGGGAGAAGATCACAAATTTTTGGGTTATCAGGGAGGTTGCACATGACTATTTTTAATCCATATACATAGAAGGGGAAGAAGCCACTTTGGAAGCCAGATAAACAATGCTACAAGGAATACCAAGATTAATATTATCTAGGTATAACAAAAATCTATTTAGAAAAATCGAGGAGGAGGAAGTGATACATGAGATTTGGAAATTGGGACCTAGAGCCAGAAAAAGCACCAAGACTTGATGGGTTCTCAATCCATTTCTATCATGTTTGTTGGAGTATCATCAAGCATGACTCATGTCGAATATTGAATTGGTATAGAAAGAAACCTAATTTGGGAGGCAAAACACACTATTCATTTTTGCTCTTATTCCAAAAGAAAACAATTCATCCTCATTCACTAGATTCTGGCCCATCTACCTAAGTGATTCTTCCTGCAAAATTTTGATAAAGATCTTAGCAAATCGACTGAACATGATTCTCCCAAATTTAATTTATGAAAATCAAGGTGACTTCATCCAATAAAGATAGATATATCATTGAAAACATGCTTCTAGTTCGAGAGGCTATTCACTCTAGTAGAAGCAATAATGAAAAGGGGATGATCATAAAAATACTCGTGGCCAATGTTTTCAATCAGTTATATTAATCATTTTTGTTGACTACTTTACAAAAACTTTTATTCACTGGGTTAAATAATGCATTGATGCCCATGGATAACATCATAGGTAGATGGTAGGTTGACCTCATTTTTTAAGAGAAAGAGAGGGATGAGACAATGCCTCCCTTTGTCTCCACTCTTATACATTCTCATGGATTACTCTTTGAGCAAAAGGTTGGAGCAAGAGAGAATTTTTGGAAACTTGAAAGGTATAGTGATTGTCCATGGAGCCAAATAATCGAGCCACTCTTAGTTTGATAATGACACATTTCTTATGGGGGGTTCCTTTGTCACCATAACTTACCAATTCAAGCAGGTCTTAAATCATTTCATGGATTTGTTAGGAGGAAAGATCAATAAGGAGAAAGCAAAATGTATGGTTGGAATTATTCTCCAAGGTTGTTGCAAAATATAGCTAGAATTATAGAGTTCCCTATGGTGCCTCAATGGTATGTTCAAATATTTGGAAATTCCTATAGTTTCCAAGTTCCCAGAGGTAGATGACTAGAAAGCTATTCTTCAAAAAAATAAAAAATAAAATGCAACAATGGAGCTCATAGTGGTTAAATCTAGTAGGTAGAGTGGTTTTGATAAAGTATGTGCTATCAAGCCTACTTTTTTCTTAAGGATATTATTTTCTAGCATTGATTAGAATCATGCAACAAATTGGGAGAGATATCCATTAAATTTTATGGTGAGAGGGGAATACAAAAACCAAAAATATCATCTTTTAAATTGGAATATAGTGAGTGTGACATAGGAGAGAGGAGGATTAGATGCAAAATATACCTTTCTCATGAACCTAGAATTGGGAGCCAAAATTCTATGGAAACTGGTATCCAAAGGAAGGGAGTGGTGGAAATTGATTTTACAAAAAGTACTTGCAATCTAGTAGGTTTAAAATATTAGAAACTCCAATTATTGAGATCATAGGATCTTCCATTTGAAGTTTATGCAAATCCACTGCCCCTATTATCCAAAATCATCAGTCCTAGTTTCTTGGAAATAAAGTTCATAGCAATCCAAGCATCTTAACCTCCATTTGAGCAAGTGGATGACCAATGGAGTAAATGTTTAGGGATTCTAGAAGATATTCTCTTTCTCAAATTGGTTAACAGGCTTATCAAAACCTTGGATGAGTTTCAAAAGGAGGAGATTTAATTCAGAATTTGGGGTTTTAAAGGATTTTAAGAACTTACCGATTTTGGCATCATTCCTAGTCAATATGGGGTCTCCTCTATCGCTCCAGCAAGGTAACTCTCAGTCGCTCCTCCTCTATCGCTCCAGCAAGGTAACTCTCAGTCGCTCCTCCTCTATCGCTCTAGCAAGGGATAATGATGTCACTATCTCTCGGGAGCTTGATCCTCCTTTGTTGCTCCAGCAAGGAAACTCTTAGTCGCGGAGAGGTGAGGTTATTCTCCTTTGTCGATCCAACAAGGGAACTCAGTCGCGGGGAGGTGAGGTTATTATCCTCGATCTCTTGCTCCAGCTATGGTTGTACTCTCAGTCACGAGGAGGTGAGGTAATTTGAACAATGGGGATCTAGAATTAGGAATTTGAGAAATGGGCTGGAGGTTATGCGCGTGCAGGTGAGGTATTAAGATTGAATTTAATTTAATTTTTTTTTATTTTTTATTTTTTTTATTTTTTGGTATATATTTTATATATTATATAATTTCTATAATGTAAATTATATTAATTATATATTATATAAATTATATTTTATATAATATATATATATTAAATATTTAATAAAATATTGTTAATAATATGTGTTTCCTCGTAAGAGTTTATAAGCCCAAATCTAGAGAGTGGTAGGGTATGTATACCTCTGTAGACATTAGTAGTCAAATCATTGTGTAAAAGGGGGTCCCTTGTCCAACAAATAAGGGGGTCTCATACACCAATTTGGTGTCTGGATTTGTCGTGACCTTAAAATTAGAGCATCATCATCATCATATTATATCATAAAATAATAAATATATTATAATAATTAATAAATATTATATGGTGGGCCTAATGGCTAAGAACATGTGTATACTCCTTGGAGGTCATAGGTTCAAATACAAAGGGGGGTAGGGTAGGTATACCTTTATATACGGGGAAAATAATTGGATGGGGCAAACCTATGGGGAAAACCTATGGGAAAACCTATGGCCTATGGCCTTCATCCTCCACATAGAGTCCTCCAAAACTAGCAGTTTCTTTTGATTTTCCTCCAATTTTTTGGAGATTTTTAATTTCCTCTTCCAAGAACAAACATTCAGAGTGCTAGTCAAATAGAATAAATATCTTGTCCTCCACATCGATAAATTGTTCTTCCAAAGACCAATACTTTTCCTTGGCCCAACCAATGTTTTTATACTAACCCTTTTTCTACAAATTGGAATCTTGTTGTTTCCACAGTTGTTGGGGATAAATTCATGGATTTCTATTTTCCGATTTTTACAAATTATTCATCTTCAAGTCATATTGGACTAAATTTGAATGAACCAGATGGTTTATTCTAATCTTATTCACTTGGATAAAAATTAGGGAATGATCAAATGGTTTATGCTCATCCTATTCACACTTATCCTTCTTTTGTATTATATTTAACATTAATCCTCTCGAGAGTGAAGGTGTTATGGTGATCATCATCTAGTCCCAAACCCCTAGGTATTTTCCCAAATGTGTCATCATATATTGAGACTATGAAATACCTCAAATGGTATCTAGAAGATTTCTTTGGGGTAGGGCCTACAATTAGTCTCTTGGGTCCTCTTCATTATAGATGAATCAATATTTCAATCATTTGTAGGGATACTATTGTGATAGGATTGGGATTATGTAAGAGATTAGAAGGGGGTGAAGTGTTGGTTTTGATACCACTAGCTACCTCAATGTTCCTCCTCAGGCTAGATTCCTCTTCCATAATAATCCATTTTTTTAATAGGGCAGGCCATGAGATCCTTCACTAAATCGAAACCATGAGTTATCTTTCTCTCCTTAGGAATTTGGGATATAGTATCATGGGTTAGGAAACCCTCTAAATGACTAGAGATAGGTGTAGAGGTAGAAAAACCCAAGGAATTCATTTTGATTCTACCCACCATACCCTTTTCTAAATTTACTTCCACAATGATGTGTTTAGGCCATTTTGGATCATTGATGATGAATTTGGAGGAAAATAAGGAGAGGGAGAGTGACACTTATCCAAGATCAATGAAGAGGGATATAAGGGGATTACCATTACTTTCTCATCGAACCTTGTGACTTATACTTACAGTATTAACCAACATTTCCATTCCTTTCTCATCCCGCTATGTGACTTATAACTCCATCATTAACCAACACTTTGTATGATTAGACACCTAAATGACCTTAGCATATATGAAACCCTCACTAGTTTGATGCCCATTCCTAAGTTGTGACTATAGATGAAATCCCTATGTCCTTTCGGGTTGGTGTGGCTCATACCGGGTGCAATAACTAGGTGATTTTGATGTCTTAGGTTCCTCTAGTTTGTGGTTTCTCAACCACGGGCTAGTCCCGCAGGTCACAAACACGCTAGCAAAAAAAAAAGGATGAGAAACAAGGAGCCCCAAAATCGTGTTCAACTTTGAATATGAACCACATCTTCCTTATTCCTAAATACACAATCTAACCAACCATTGGATAGGATGTGAAAAATAGGAATATAACCTATATTACGAGACCAAAATTTTCCTATCCATTCTCGAATTTTGTTTTCTACCATTATCTTCCCAATAAAAATACCAACTATATATTTATCTTTCATTGGGATTATTTGGCTAAACATAACATCTTTCCTCATTACCAACTACACCTTTTCCACCTTTAACTTAACACATTTTATTTCATCCCTAATATTTCTACTACTGGTATATGAATACCCTCAACAAGATATGAGTTTCCCATCCTACTCTTCAAAAGACAAGTCTACACTAATGAGTGATATTATAGGATATTTTTTTCTGCAAGCCTTTGAAGTAATGGAGAAACCTAACCCTTCGACTAGATATTTTGATATACTAGAGAAAGTTTTATTCAAACCTAGAGTTAATTTACCAATAGAGTTAATTTACCAATGGATAGACCACCGACTTCAATATGGATGCAAGGAGTGATAATTGCATGACAACGTCAGTATGAGGGTGCCCTCTTCACATGGATCATATCTACATAGAAGGCATGAAATAAGTCATCAAAAGTGCTCTAACTAGTAGTAATACCATTTGAATTAATCATAGTTAGAAGAGGCACTTTCCCTAGGATTCCTCAAATGAAAAGAGAAAGGAAGCCTAGGGTTATAGAATTCCAACACCTTTTCCCTATAGGATAACCTTTGATATTGGCCATTTTACCACGTGAGGGATTCAAATTCCTTTATGGTGAGTGCTTTATCAATTGCTTATAACGTCTAGGTAATAGATTACTAGGTTTGGTCCTTCCCTAGCCGCTCACTGCGTTTGGAAGTCCAAAAGTGTATTTTTTCCCTTGTTCCATTAACATATGTTTTCCACATAAATATAGACAAGTCACTAGGGTTCTCTCTATAATCCAAAATGTATTCTTCCTTCATTCAGTCCCTTCTATCACTACAAAAAACATTATCTCTATATTTGTAAGCATGATCGCTAACAATCCCATGATGTTATAATCTTGACTTATATGTGCCTTAAACATGAATTAGATGGGAGATTCAAGCTTGATTGATAATTTTAATTTTTAAGGAAATTGAATATTTATAAATTTGTTAAAATAAATAAATAAAATTATTATTTACAAAACATGCATAGATATATCATAGATTTTAATCCCAATGAATTAGTTCAACTTATTATTAATAATATTGTTGGGAGTTTGACTAGTTCTATACTAATAGGCACTGAATCACATTCCCTAGGATAGGAAAACTAGTTTACATCAACAAATTTACTAGGGATATGATCCATGATTATGGGGAAACATCCCTTAAATTTCCTTGCAAGATTTTCTTTTGAAAACAAATACATATGAAACATTTTAATAGTTATAAAAGTTTTTAAATATATATATCGTATCTTTTTATATGCAAGTGTATATTTTATATACAAATAAATCATTAAAAAATTATTAAAAAAACAATCCTATCTTTTTATATACAAAGAAATGATAAAAAATATATATACAAAGAAATGATAAAAAAAATATTTTTGTAACATGAATAAAAAAAATTCAAATATATCACAATTATATAAAACAAAAATTATTTTCACAAGTATTCTCACACATAAAAATGTGCATACTAAGAATAGTATAAGAAACACTTTTATTTTAAAAAATATTTAAATATATATTTAAAAAAGAAGTACATTTCAACCAATCGAAGAGTGTTACCATCCATTTTCACGTTGGGATTTGAAAAGAATAAATAATAAAGTCCCAAAAGATGATGCATAGTATGATATATGAGTTCTTAGCAAATAGGGCATGCACATATTTGCCTTACTATCAAGTGAGATGAAATGAAATTTATGTTCATGTTGTAATGCATAGAAACCTAAAATATCAAAATTTTACTTAAAATTAATTAATGAGAATATATAATAGTAGTGTATGTATATGTGTTATAAGAAAAACTTCATCAGAATATCTAAAATTTATGGATGACATTTTTAGTAAAATTTTGGGTGTAGGATAATGCACTTCACAAAAGGAGATTTTAATTAGGCACATACTATCACATAATTAACTAAATTCTTAATAACATTCACTTAAGAAATTGAGCCACCCATTAGGATTACAATGGTAGGAAACATCTCATATTACAACCAGGTAATTGCTAAGCAAAACATATGTAACATAATGTACCCTCACATGAATATGAAGTTCTTTAAATTATCGCATGGGACGATTATCAAAATTTTTGGTTTCAACAACATATTCTATTTGTTTGCTTTAAAAATAATTAAAAATTAATATTAAATTTTTTCTACTCTAAATTAGAATAACCAAAACTTACAAGTTTGTATTAAATACTATAAAACTATTCAAAAATTAATATGAAGAGTAATTAATATACAACATACATTAAAAATTGTTTCTTTATATATATTATTAAATCTTTCAAGAGACAAAATTGCATTCATGAATTATTTCCACCTTTTGATAATATTCAATCATGTAGATGAACTATAACATCTACAACATATCAATTTATCATGATTTTTTTGCAATGTTATTTCTTTGGCATCCATGCCAAACTATAGTATCAATTAAAACAAATCCAAGTTTTTTTGTCCTCGTCGCAATACAATGATAACGATGATGGATAATTTCATCTCCTTCAAAATTAGTTTCTAATTTTGTCGTTTTATTGTCGAATTCTTTGTGTGAGTCGTATTTGAGTATTGAAACCCTCCCATACCATCAACACATGCATCTACTATAACCATGTCAAATTTCATTGCATACAAGAACAATCTGAAAAAATTTCAACATTCATAGGTCACTCTGTGTGGGGTCAAATTAAATATTAATTTGACCCCATTCATAGGTCACTTTGCGTGGGGTCAAATTAAATAATAATTTCCACTAATTGGTAATTAATGGACAACCTTGAAAATTGTTAGATGAACCAAAGTTAAAATTGGAGATGATGGTATAAACTTGAATGAGCTTCTCTTGGTTTCAAGAATAATATATTCTCTATTGAACAAGGCCAACCATGTGAAGGTGGAAGATTATATGGTCCCTCCCTCCATCACATCACTCTCAATTCCCCAATACCCAATTTATCTATTATAAAAAATTGAAAGCAACATAGTAAGAATCAAGCATAGAAACTAAGAAAACAAAAATTTAAGGTAAATGAAAGAGAACAAATCAACTGAAAACATATAAATACATACCTCCTGCAATTCGACATTTTGATATCATTAATATTCTTATTCATCCAACTCAACATCTGTGTTATCCGCTTCATAATTGATGTTGTAAGGATCGACCATATCAACATTATCATCAATTTCATCATTTCCAAGCATATCATCATCTATATCATCATCAAGAACATTGTTTCCTACATTTGGTTCCACTTCTTCAAGTTCTTCATCTAAAACATCGTCGATATCATCTTCATCCAGAACATTGTCTAGAACATATCCTTCAACTTCTATGACATCTTCGTCTAACACATGAACTAACTGCTCCTCTACATCATATTATTCTTCAATATCATCTTCTTCCACTACATTATACTTTACTGGCCTTCCTCTTAAATCATATCTAACAACATATGAATAGCCCCCTCTACCTCGAACCTCTCGGTAAAATACTTGTTCCCATTGGCTTGGAATAACATAGGCATATAATCCTGGCTCAACATTCCTTGTATTAGCCATGGTAAATCTGTTAGCATGCTGATGAACAGTTCTATCAATATCACGTTCATTCATTCGTATCATGTACCATTTGACGTTGAATAGAACTAATTTGAAGAATTTAAAGTCACACTCAAGTATATCATCCAAAACCCCATAGTGTCGATTTTCAAAGACTTCTAGATGTTTGTCACCTCTAGAGGAAACATTAGTAACTTGAAATACCGAAGTTATCCCACTATCATAAGTTTTCATATTTTCATCCAACTTTTTGATGCGAAATTTGCGGCCATTGCACCACATAACCTTGTGGTGTTTCAACTGAAATATGACAGACACGTAAAAAATGCATTGTCAATTGATAAACATATTTATACTTGGAAATTATGAAAATTTATAAGAAAAAACACATGCCATATATATCAATATAATATTAAAAAATACTAAATAGTATGGGTGAATATGTTTGCATGTTTATCTCTTAAACGATATGCTAAATCAATGTGTGTGTGTATCAAGACCACTGCACATGAAATAGAGGGCAAGGAGATAGTCTGCATGGAGGGTAAGGATATCACTATGCACGAAACCGACGAAAAAGAGATAGAGACCCATGAGGGCAAGGAGAGAGAGATACGTGAGGGAAAGGAGATAGACTAAAACAATAAGGAGATACAAACCGAGGGTAAGGAGATAGAATGGTGAGTTCCTTTGCATTTGGATTTGTGGAGGGTTTTATTTTAATATTAAAAAAAAAAATTTAGGCGTTATGCGCTTCCATTTAACAACAAACCGACCTTCCTATTTCCACGTTACACTGTGGGATATTTTTCATTTTCTAAAA
Organism: Picea engelmannii; assembly: GCA_009831015.1. Classification (NCBI taxonomy): domain Eukaryota; kingdom Viridiplantae; phylum Streptophyta; class Pinopsida; order Pinales; family Pinaceae; genus Picea; species Picea engelmannii. Next base: position 997,659 of record ML776730.1, read on the forward strand.
AAATAGGAAACAATTGGGGCATTCCGAGAATCGAATTGGGGACCTCTCACACCCAAAGTGATAATCATACCACTAGACCAAATGCCTGTTTACATACAACCACTTTTCTGCAACCTTACCATGGAACATTCAAAATTCAACAATTTCCAAGGCAACCGATTTGTGAAAGTGGAAGTTTGTATGCTATATTTTCAATAGTGAGAATAGTTAAAATAGAAATGAATTTCAATTAAAAAGTGGATTTGAATTCACTCCTCATTTGGGGATAAGAATTTGATAATTCTTGCACCTCTCGATCATCCTAGCAAGATGACAAAAAACAAAAAGAGCCACTAGTGTCAATAAAAAATCACTCCTAGATCGAATCCAGTAACAATTATCATCTCCTTTTGGAATATTTTCATTAATATTCATAATAATTATCTAAATATCACTTAGAGGAGAGTCAGAATGAAGAGTTGAGCTTCTACTTGGAACTAGGGTTTCGACCCCATTGGTTAGTGTACCCACATTCTCATAATCAATTCCATGGAAACTCCCAGAGAATCGAGCTTCGATTCAAAGGAGTGACATTTCAAACCCTTGTAACATCACATATATAAGAACCACAAGCCACATATGACCCACATGACATAAACCATTGTCAATGTTGTTACTAGATTAAGAGATGATTCTCTCACTCCTCTACAATCATTTCTCTCGAAGAATAAAATCCCTCCACAACACAGATGCTTAGGTAGAGAGATGCAATGTCAAAATCCAAAAGTATGTTGTTGGGAGAAAATCAAGTCCCTTGAATTTTCTCAATCAAGGTGAAGGAATCTTGAACATTAATATTTTGCTTCATGAGGATGGGCCACAGAAGATGGTGCAGAAATTTGGATGCAGACTCCAACATATATACACTAGCATGGATCCATATTAACCTTGGATCTATGAAGTGCCTCACTTTTTTCAGCACAATAAATTTTCAAGTTGGCATTCCCACAACTTTGGTTTTGTGGATCTTGGGAAGAAGGAAGGATGTACAATTTTAGTCCATCTGGCTTCAAAGATTGTATGCAGATAATGGTTTCCAAAGGGATAGATAAAACTTGTTTTCTAAATAAATATTCATTATTCATAACTTGGTATAAAAGAGACACCTACCAAATGTAGATAGTTTATTCAATATTGTATACATAACCATCATCTAAATTGGATTTTTAACTATTAAATGTCACAAATTGTTCAAACTTCCTACTGCACATACCATATTCCATTATTATTGTTCAAACTTCCTACTGTACATGTCACTTTTGCATCTGTCTCATATGATACCACAAACCTCAACAATAATTCATAGTTATTTGCAAGTGTGACCACGTAGGTTCCATCATTGGGTCTTCCTCTTCTGGACTCACTTGTTCACTTTGAGGAAGTATCAAGTAGTGAGGTCATATGGCTGCCTTGTCTCATTGCTAAAACTTCTCGTAAGAAAAATATCTTAAGGGATCCTCCAAATTTACCCTACACATTGGTGGGTAATAGGCCTAATGAAACCTTGTTCTTTCATAAACCACCTAACTCAATGAGAGTATTGCGATGACAGAATCCTGAACCTACTTCTAAATAACTGCCACAAAGAAAAACCTAATTTAGTAGTAAGTAACAATTCTTCTTTTGTTGGATTATTCTCTTCTAAATTCATTCCAAAAGGGAATAATCTATTAATTCATTTATGCACAATGCTTCAATATGAATTCTTCCCTCAGATATGGTATAGGAATGTGCATTGAAATGGTAACTCGGAAGACAATCCAACTAGTAAACCAACAAGGTCTCCTCTTCATCATCAATCACTCTAATATTTCCTATTGGGTTGAATGAAATCATCTATGGATTTTCTGCCACATGCATGTCATATGTTCGATGTATTCAAATTTTACACAAATACTTGTGTCTACTGGTTTCCCTTATGGTAGTTGTATTACATTCTTAGCTATGGTATTTGAGCAACTCTTAACATCGTCTATTTAGGTGGAGTATTGAATGGGATAGTGGTATCTATTTCATCGTCCTCGTGTCTTGTATCGAATCCCGACACAAAATGAATGTTTTGGACCTGTAGTTGGGATTTGAATCTTGTAGCTTTTTAGTGACCTCCCCATCCTAATCAGGTTACTGCTAATATGTTAGCCAACCTGAGGGTGGATATGTCTGCCAAAGTCCTTTCTCAAGGATTAAGTGTCACATTTTCAAATAAGAGTTTTTCTTTTATACATTCTCTGCATGTTATGCAGTGTATCTAAATAAGTTAGGCACATGCATTAGGAAACTTTTTTTTTGGGGTAATGGAGAAGCAGTGGTAAAGAGATTGTGAGGAGTCTATGCAAGGCCTGTGAAATTAAATACTTATATTATCCATGGGATATAAAAACTTGCTAGTGTACATAAGGCATACTTAAGTAAAATTTATCTCTACCATATCAAAATAGAATAAGGTTTTCTTAAATAATGTTCCATGTTTTCCTCTTGTGTGAGAGTGTATCAAATGGACCAACTATAGTTAAATGAGTGATTTTAATTATTATGTATTGTAAAATAGGGACTACATAAAATATTGGAAAAAATGTACTAAATTATAAGTCGAGACTAGAGACAATAAAACAAGCCTACTAGTAATGAGGTGCACAAGTTGAACATGAATAAGATATATAGAGTGGGGCATGGTGGATACAAATCTATAAGAGCCACTACAACAATAAGCAATAATCCAACTAGTAAACCAACAAGGTATTGTTTCCATCATCAATCACACTAATGCTACATATTGGATTGAATCAAATCATCTATGTATTTTCTGCCACATGCATGTCATATGTTCAGTGTGTTCAAATTTTACACAAATACCTGTGTCCACTGGCTATCCTTGTGGTGGTTGTCTTACATTCATAGATCTGGAATTTGAGAAAATATTAACACTGTATATTTGGGTGGGGCATTGAATGAGATAGTGGTATCTATTTCATCATCCTCATGTCTTGTATCAAATCCCTCAAGGCAAAGGGGCTTGTTGTACTGTCAAATAAGCTATTTGTGAGGTATCCTATTGTGTCCTATAAGAGAAGCCTTTGTTGTGCAAACGTCTTAGTACTCATTATTTATAGAGATGATCCTTGAGGATAGAGACATTTATTTCTAGAGATGGTTATTTCTTCTTTAATATCATTGAGAGAAACAATTAAACCACAAAAGTTGCATTTGTTTTAAATATTTTGATGGTTGTATAGTCTCTTAATAATCTAGTTGAGACTGAAAAAGGTGTTGGTATCACTTAATAATACAGATTGTTCATCCTTGAGAAGAAAATTCAATAAGCTTGAGACCAAAAGGATCTACATAGTTCCAGATCAATTAAGAGCCATAAGGGGTAGGTTGCCACATTATGAGAAACAAACCCCTTAATATCATTGTGTTTCTTTAGGCTGTTTTGTATGTTTAAGTATTTTTTTGAAGTCTGTTTCTTCTATTTGCACCAATTTTTCCATATGTTACCTAGTTGGATTACTAATTTAATTTCCACTATAAATTTGTTCACTTTTATATTCGTGAGGCTACATATTACTTTCCAAACCTGCACTACAACATGCCTCTCCAAAAGATGATACACATGCTCCAACAACCTTCCTCCTTTGCTATCATATATATCACATGTCATAGCCTCAAGAAACAAGGGATTAGAAAGTGGCTCCAAGATAATCCTAAAAAAAAACGTTGCCTCTCTTTGTTGCACTCTATTTAACCTCCACATGATGTATTCCATTAAAAATCACATTTGGAAAAAAAATCAGCTTGTGATTTAGGGATTGATGCACTCTTTTGGAAGGGAAAAAAGTGATTCCATATATAAAATGTTGCGCATGATGATGTCCCAAATGTAATGCAGCCCTAAAAATACACCCCCTTGACAATTTTGTGTATATGTAAAGGTTATGAACTAAATATACCAATGCCTTGAAAATTTATGCATATGCAGTGTGACAACAATGGTTCTTGTGTGGCAAAAACTCTACCCCATTGATGTGGAAATATGGATGTTGTTAAACAATATAAAATGCATCACATACCTCAACATATTTAGGTTGTTGAAGTTCAAATGAAAAAATATCTATGATTTCCTCTTCATGCATCACCATCCATATCATATATGATATTTCCATGAATAAACCAACAATCCATGTCCCATCTATGTCTCCCAATCAAAAAAATAGTTCCCACACCACCATCCTCTTGGACGCCAAGTTTCTCATCACATGAGCTAGTGGGAACACTTGTAATTTCTTATTATTCCAAGGATTTATCTACAATGTCTATCCTCTTCAATTTTTTATTCTTCCAAGGATTTCTCTTCAACATCTATCCTCTTCAAATTATCATGGGATTCATCATCAAATTTAGAATTTTGAAAAGGAAAATAACCTATCAAACCCTTGTCTTGGATGGAGGATGTATTGGATACTTGAATTCCTTCATGCAAGTGTGAAACATCATCACAACATGATTCTTTTGGAATAAGAGGGAAAGTGTCAAATCAATCATTTTCCATTAATTCTCCCCTTTTTCTAGCTACTTTTTCTCATTCAATAGAGTTTAGGTACAACTGAATAGGTACCTATCAAAACTATCATCCTTGAGTGAGGGAATTTATAGAGGGAGGGGGGGAATTTTTACGTTCAACAGATCTAACAGGGAGAGATCAACTAGAGGTGAAAACATCAGAAGAAAATCCCGTAGGTGCATGGAATTGTTTCTTGTTGAAGTAGGTTCATGTTCTTATGATGATGAGAGCATACGTGACGTTGAGGTTCCTTCGAGGTACAAACATCTAGTGAGACAATGGGTACCCAATGAAATTCCTTAATTGGACACTGACTTATGTGTCAATGAGATGATTTATTGCATTTCTCCATCGTCCATACATGGTCTGGGTCTATTCTCCATGGATGGCATAAAGGTGAAAGATGGAGGAATTGTTGAGTTGATGGAGTATGTCGAACCATGCTACAACTATGGATATTGGTTGAGGATAATCTGATATATGTCAAGTATGCGAAGATATGTAGTTGCTACAAATTATATACAACTAAAATACAACAATCACAATAAAGGAGCGACGATGTATATTGATGGAAGATCAAAGATGTCAGGGAATATTGCAACGCTTATTAATAGTACAAGACCCGGGACAACAAGAAAGAACCCGATTGTATATTTGAAGGGTGTGAAGGAAATAAAATATTCACATGTACAATGAAAACAATAGCTGGAGGGGAATACTTGTTGGAAATTACGATTTGAATCAAATTGATGGAAGCATTTCTATTATGGGGGTAAAAATGTTCTACCAGTATACCAAACCTGTAATTATTTTTTTCCTTTTTATATCTTTAACATAAATTTTAATACCTCATACTTCTTATATTATTTTCTAACATTCTAAATTTTCATGCATCTTATAATGTGGCAAGGTGATCATGGGAAGGAACCGGCTAGCTCACAACAAGTAGACCGATGTTTTTCATATCAATTCTTGATTACAATAACTGAATTAACATGTTTATTTGTTGATGTAGATGAGAACATTGTCGGAGCAAGATGATGTGTGGGATGAAAAATATGATTCCATCAACCCAATGGAAACAATTCGAAAGGCCTTGAGAAAGGAAAATAGGGAATTCATTGAATTAGATAGGTTTAAGCTACTTACAGAGGATGGAAAAGAAATGATGAAAATTTTAAGGCAGGATGTAGAACAATTTGGGGTAAGCACAATTTAAATAAAATATTATTTCTGACATATATTGATTTATGAAAATTTGTCTAATACTATTATATGAAAAATATGCTAACATTTTCTTCCTATAGGCATATTTGGATATGATGGGACAACCTGGTCATGGGTTCATTGCTGGTGGCAGTGATGCACAAACCCCACATTGTCCTAGCATGATCTACATACCCGCAGAGCTATTTTCCTCTTTGTCTATGGATCAGAGGACTAAAACTCCTGGGGCCCATGAGACACCCCCACCACACATGCTAGACTATGCATGTGAGGGTCTATAGGGTGAATCTCATGAGGATATTGGTTTTGCACAACGAGAGCATTGTTATCCTAGGGAAACATGTGTTCAAATATTGGGAACACTCTCCATCAACTATTTGGTGGAAAAAAACTTGGTTCCCTTGAAGATACAACAAATCCCATGTATTTTTGAATATGTTAAATAGTTCCTACCATTTGATTGAAACCTACATCTTTCATATTATTCTAATCTAATTATCATATTATTTTTAAGGAAACACTATTTTTACATGACCTTTCATGACAAGTATTTAGATATTTATGGGCCCACCATTTTCACATGGTGGAATGCCCAGAATAAAGATTTGAAAAAGAATATTATAGACCATATGGTTGACATGTTTGGGGATTTAGTCAACAAGTCTGAAATCAGCTTGAGGGATGGTACATATTTGAAATATGTAAGATATTTATATAAGGTTCAATTGAAAAATAACTCTAAGTATGATCATCCTCTATCCATTCTCGAGAGGGAATGGAAGAATATAAAGGAGGACACAAAGGAGAGTGCATTGAGAAACAAAGGGAAGACACCACCTAGCCCTGGAAGGTAATATATGATATTTTTAATTGAATATGATGAATTTTGTTTAGTTCTACAGAAAAAATAGCAATATCTTACACGTCAAAAGAAACCAAAGCAAGACTAGAAAAACATGGGAAACACAAACTTGGCCAAGGTGGTTACTTGAGATTAAAATATCAAATTGTAATTACCAAATACTTTATTCATATTATACATATCATCATGCAAATTTTATATAATTAAATCTAGTAAGCAAAAATCCATATCTTATGCGATGCGATGTAGGGGGATACATTCAACACTGCCACCACCAAATAAGACTTGAAGCTTGGATTCAAGTTCGACTTTCAAGATGTGGTGGAAAATTGATAAAGGAAGGGATCATAAACACAATTTGACCCTTATAATGAGTTGGTGAATAAAATGACAACATTGTAGTTGTTGATTACTTGTCAAATGTATTGATGATTGATTTAATCCATCAATTAATTATGTGTCTATTTATTTTAAGCATACAAGAAACACCGGTTCATTTCACGGTGGTTGAAAACAACCCCATGATACTAGTGGTTTGCAAACCCATCACGATATGCATGTATTTAAAAAAAAATGTATAATATGATGATTATAAGTATTTCCTTCAGATGGTGTATTTGTAACCTTTATTATTTCAATGGCAGAGCATGTAGATGAGGGTGCTCAGAGAGGAGAGGAACTGACAACAATCCAACTATTCATGTCCACTACTCCTCTAGGTAGAAAACATAGTAATTATATTCGTACTAATTGAACATTGCTATGAATAATGACTAACCATTTCCTTTTAAATATTTTTGTTATTGTAGTGGATGCCCCTATAGTGAATCAACGTCCACGTCCTGCTACTAGAAGTAGTACAATGCTTGAGATGAACCATTGCCTTCTAGAAGCAGAAAAGGGCCCAATAGATGAAGGTTGGGATTGAGACGAATGTGATGATTATTTACTCATGAATTTCATTAAAAAGAAGAAACAAAAAAATAAGTGATTGTACATATTTTCAGGACAAATTTTATTAATATAAATTATTGACTATACAATTTTTTTTTTCTTGTTGTGCGTGAACCTTATATGCTATGTATGCATGTACCTTATTTCTTAAATTTACCTTTAATTCTTTTTTTTCTACTTGTTATGAATGATTGGGTATGGGGAATTGAGAGTGATGTGAGGGTGTTATAGTCCAAAATGCCACTCCTATGCATTTTTGACATTGAACTACTCATTTGCACATTTGCCAACCACTTTTGTTGAGGTTCCTAGTAAAAAAAACATATTTTGTATGATGTACGTTCCTTGATACACATGCAACACACATACATATGCGACCTGAATACCTAACATTCCATGTATACTCTCAAAAGTTGCAAAAAATATATAATTTCACGCTTTCTAGCGGAGTTTACAGGCTATTTTGGGTTGCACAACCATTTTACCTTCTGTAGCCCTTCTGACAACTAAATAACCATCATTTATCCATATATAAAGGGCCCTAGGGGGGTCATTTGGAGATATAAAATAAGAGGCAAGAGAACTCTTCCAAAATTTCTCCCTTTATCATTCCAAGCCTTTGCATCCCGCTCTGAGTTTTCATCCTCAACATTCCTAATCATTTATCCTTCTTATGTAGCCGATCCATTTCCTTCTATTGGCATGTTGGTTGTGAGGATATCAATTTGGGATTGATGGACTTGGAGTCTAATTAGAGGAACCCAGGTGAGGTTAGTGGAGCGGTGTCGGCAAGATTAAGGTTGTATCTTATTATCTTGTTTTCAATAAAATAAAATTTTCTTGTCCCAGATCTATGTGTTTTCATGTTTATATTTATAAATTTCTTTGATGAATGTTTAGACCTTTAAATTATATTGGTGATTATGCATATGATTTTATATATTGTTCTCTAAGGTTGTTTCATTCTAGCATTGGGAGGAGGCCTGCAATCCAGGAGTGAACAACAAGAGGAAAGGATCTACTACAAACGAAAGGACTTAAGGTGCATATCTTAATTTATTCTCTCTTTCCTCAATTGTCATTAGGTCTTGTTAGATTCCGGTGGAATATGAGTAATTATGTCTTTTAAGGTGTCATTTCTCTGGCTAGTCACTAGACCTTGATTAGGGGGATTTTTCCCCAAAGAAGAATTGACGAATCCGCTGGAGAAACTCTCTAGGGTCTGGTTAGGAGATTTTTTTTGGGTTGAATTCCTATGTTTTTCTGTTCTTTCCGAGTCTGTGAGAGTCTCTGGTCACCTTCCAGGTGTTTACCAATTTTCTGATTTGGGTGGTCACTCTGAATTTTATCTCTTTTTGAGTTTGTTCAATCATACGTGCACCCTGTTCTATACCCAGACCGTGTACATACATGTCCAGAGTCTAGCCTAGCCCGTGTACATCCACAGGTTGCCTGTGCAAAACACATGTGTCTATACTTTTGAAGAGTTTTCTCAAAATATTTTGATTTCTTCCAGGAAACGTTTGGTTTCTCAGGTCCTCCTGAGTGCAAGAGACCTATGTTAACTGTTGTTGGATAAGATTTCAGTCTCACATTGTTTATGAAAGTGTAAATAAATCCTCTTGTATAGTTTTTTTTGTCTCTTTATGTATTTTATCAAGGTTGAAGGTGTGCTTTTAAGCTTTAGGTTCTCCTTTGGGTTCTGGTGAATCCCTTCTTTTTGGCAGTGGTTTAGGACCTTGATCAATTTCTTGGTTGTTCTCCTTCTCTCTTGGTATGCTTTGAAAATAAAAATAGTTTTTTTTCTTTCACAAGCATATAAAAATTTAAAAAAAATGTAGTTAAGTGTAAACTTTTTTCTTGTCCCTTTCCCTTGCATTCAATTTGCAAAAAGAAAAAGATAAGTTTCTTAACTGCATTTGCATGTTACTTTTCATTTTCAATTGGTTGTAGTAGCTTAGTTTATGTTTATAAAAAAAAAAGTCTTAACCCAAATTTCCTTCTTGCTTTCTCCCCTGAAAGTTTAAGTAGTTGCAATGCATCTGGAATGAAAGAGCATTCTAGGATATATTGCATATTAGGATCTTGGTTTTCAATTGAAAAGTTTGCATTTTGAATGTTAAAAGAGGCAAATATTCATTTGTAGGACGTAGTTTTATTTCATTAGCATTTAAATAAAAATATTCTAAAATCTCATTAACTCTTCTCTCTTCATCTCTAAAATAACATCATGAGTTTCACTATTGCACCCCTGAGTAATCAAGCCACTAAAATTAACGCTTAATGTTAAAATCAATTAGACTTTTTTGTTTGTAGGGTACACCAATTAGACTAGGATTTAGGGCCTTGGATTAGGTGTGGAGAGGAAACTCTCCAAGGACACTAAAAAAATTAAGAGTTTGAGATATGGAGTGTTGAAGTCCAGTGTCATACAATTTACCCATGAACCCCCTCTAACATAGGGGATAAACATGAGGTCATGTGAGGAAAGGAATAGGAGATAACCCCTCCAAATCCAGACCAAGTCTAGTGGGGATTGTATTTGAGGGTCATTCTTGGGATTATGTTGACTGCATATAACTATGGAGCTTCATAGACCTCGAATCTGTTCAGGATCCTCAATTGTCTTCTGAACCATTTTCTTTTGGTACCCTCAAAAGGCTTCATACATATTTATCCTGCTCATATGATCTGCCTGACTGTCGACTATACCCGCTTGGTGACTGTCTGTGAGCTAGAAACCTAGTTTCCTTTTATAGGTACTCACACATGTGACTACAGGGGGTTTACTGCGGTACCTAGGACAGATGTCAGACCACACTTCACATAGTACACCTAGAGGGTGTTTCCATGTTTGAGTTACACTTGCACTGGTAAGTTTCTCTAGTGTTGGTTGGCATAACTATTCTTCCTGCCTTTATCACATTTACTTGATTTATTTTTAGGGAATTTTTAGTGCATGCTCTGTGCTTCTCCCTAGATTTACCTTAGAGTGTAGGTTTATCATTTCACAATGTGGATGATCAATAGCTCCACCATTCGTGCAGGCTTCAGGGCCTCCTGCCGGTAACTATAGAACCATCCCCACCACCGTTGAGGTGAAGTTTAGATCAAGAAGGTTCTTTCGAAGCTACCAGGCCACACAAAATTGTTCCCGATCTTGTTCCTAGAGAAGACACTCTTGCATCAGAGGTAACTCAAATTTCAGACCTTGAGTCCAAAGGATTCGTTAGGCCCTGGAACCCTCTGATAAATGACCTCTCGATGCCAGTTCTTTTTTGAATAGTCCCTCCAAAGGTGACTATTCCTAATCTTTGTCTCATTAGGTGACTCAACATGGAAGCAAATGATGTTACCTCCACTGGGAGTCCTCATACTCCTATCCTAGATGCATGGTGCCCGCTCCCCCACCTTCCCCTACAAGGAATACCTCTCGTCAAACACTTGCCACTTCTTGAAGTGGCACAGTCTCTATAATGAGTTCAACCACTATTCATACTTCAACCATATAGAACACGTTTGATGCTCCTTTCTGATATGGGATGTTGAGTTTTGACACAAGTTTGAATTTAACCTACTTCACTTTACAAACTATTTCTCTGGGAGCAGGGAGTTTTAATAATCCCTTGCAAGGGTTCCTCAGGGGAACCTCTTCTTCATACAATGAAATCCCTTACAATGGGGGTAATATTCCCCCTTTGTTCCCCTCACTTGGAGTTTATTTTCAGTAGCCATCCAGGCCCAATGCCAATTCTAGCTTGTTTAGTGGAGGGAGTCAAGGGACTTAGTCCTATACGACTCCAGTTGGGTCCGTGTCATTCTCTTTATTTGGTGATTTTGGGAATAACACCTTCTCTTCGTTCACATTTTCATCAGGGGGCAACCCATTTCTCAATCAATCCAACCCTATGCAAGGCTTTGCACCTTCACAGGGAATGATGGAAGGAGACACTTCCTTTCAAGGTCTTGGAAATCCTGGGCAGGGTTCTATACCTCTGCAAGGGATGTCTATCAGGGGAAACCCCTCCCACACTCAATGGAACCCCAGGCAAGGTTTAGTACCTATACCATGGGGATCAGCTGGGGGAAACCTCAACCAAGGATTTTGGAATACCATGCAGGGGGGGAATCCCCACTCGAGGTATGTCATCAAACTATTTGAATTCGTCAGTGATGCAGACTAGTCCACAGGCCCCTTACACTGGCCAAGGAAACCCTTTTTTTATACCAGAACTATGGTTAGCAAGTAAACTTTTCTTGGCAACCTGGTGCCAACCAAAATCTAGGTTCGTATTTTCCTTTAACTCCACCACAACCCAGGTTACCATTTCTGGAAAATATTCAATTTTCAGACTTGTCAAGGTTGTTAAATGACCTTATTTGTCATGATCCACATTGACCTCCATGACAACTAAGTTTCCCTCAGATATTCCAAAATTTGACGACAATCTTGGTGAAGATCTGGGTGATTATGTTGCAACTTTTCACTTGTGGTGCTCCTCTAATTCACTGAATGACGACTCTATAAAGATGTTATTTTTTCAACACACTCTCATAGGGGGTGTCACGAAGTGGTATATTGATCTTGATGGATAAAAATACTCTTACTTTAACGATCTGGTGATGGTTTTCTTGAACCATTTTCAGCTACTAGTGAGATACGATGCTGACACTGAGTTGATGGCCAATTTCAAGCAAACTAAGGTCGTTCATATCTATGATCATATCCTAAAATGGTGTCACTGTAATATATTGATTAAAGTAAAGGTCCCTCCTACATTTGTTCTTGAGTGGTTCCTAAATTCTTTGGTGCCTTGTGTCTCTAAATACCTCACAACTTCCAGAGTATTTTATGAGGAAGAAGCTATAATGAGGGACCAATTGCTGGAATTGATATATTCACAATCTAGAATGCTTTACAAGATTCTTCTTGATGCACAATAGTCAACCTTTTACTTGACCAAACCAATGTTTGGGCCTTATGCCGATGGTATTGTGGGCTCAGCACAAAACAAGATGACAGATCAATTGTCCAACCAAATGCAACAATTGTTGCTACAACAGATCGTGGCCAGCTAGAATTCTAGTATGGATACCCCCACCACCCTCACGTCGGGAGTACACACTGTGCAGATGAAAATCCCCAAGGATAACCAACAATCTGTGGGGAAAATAAAGGGAAAAGGAAAGAAGGGTAAGAGGGGTAATGATAAAAAGGATGCTAACAATGTTGGTGAGTAAAAAAATGAAAATAAGAAGGTTAAGTTCTCGTGTAAGATTTGCATGGATGACCACCTGCCCCATCAATGCCCTTGGATTAAGGAATCCCAGAAGCTTTTGTCACAACAATAACCTTCTATGTTAACTATTGCTTTCCCTCAAGGGCATAATTTGACACAATCTTTCTCATCCAAAAATGTGTTCGGGGGAAATCAGGGTGCCTCCACACTTAATTCTAACACTAGATCCAAAAATGTGTACATGATGAGAGCGAATGCTCATCTTCAGACCAAGGCCCATGATTGCATAATGCCTGAATTTGCTGAGAAAGGAAAAGAAGATAATGACCCATTTCCTCCTCTTCAAATCGATAAGACAATGGGAGAAACAATGAATCGCATCCCCAAAGGTGCGTTTAATAAATATTATCATAATCCAAATGCAAGGGCTTCCCAGAACTACTTTGTTGTTGAAGATATTGCGCAAAACCCTTGTGCGATGTTTTCTCTCTAGGTCCTCCAGAGTTTCCCTCACAGAGAAAAGCATTATTGTTTGCTTTAGGTGTTATTGAGCCAGTTAACTCAGGATATATCATTTTTTACACTTCCAATGTTAAACTCGTTTTCCTTACCTCGTCGCCTTCCATATAGTAGTCGCTTACACCGCGAATTCGTTGACACGAAATATTTTTTGCACAGTGGTAGACGAGGGTGCATCAACTTGCGTTATTTCATTGGCATGTTGGAAGGCTATTGGTCAACCCAAGTTGTATCCATCTCTTTTGTTGTTAACTACATTTGATGATCATTATTTTTGACTGCATGGAATAGTCCCCTCCTTCCCCATGCAATTGGAGGGGAAAACTATGTGTGTTGAGGTCGAAGTAGTCGACGCACCTCTAGAATACAACCTTTTGGTTGGTCACAGTTGGAATTACACAATGAAAATAGTTATATCCTCCATATTTCAAGTAATTTTATTTCCTCATGAAGGTAGGATAGTAACCATTGACTAGTTGTCCTTCTCTCGTCATGACCCTTCATCGGGGGCATCCATAGTCCTGATGATTGATAACCCACAACAATGTATTGTCAACTAAGGTGTTGGAATGTTTCCATATTTGATGGGAACTTTTGACTTTCCACTACCTTCTAATGATGTTAAGTTTATTTTGGTTGTCCCTGATCATCCTAAGGTTGCGATTCTCCAAGTAACTTTGTTTCGAACAAATTATTTCGACGATCCGTGGAATTACCTTCCCCGCCGGCTTCGATGGAAGGGATAGGGAATCCTGGGATGCCTATGCCATTATCCATAGATGATATTGGATACAATATTATTCAACAAACCTCAACCAACTCTGATCCAACTCCCCCCCAAGAGATAAATCTTGTTCTATAGCCTATTTGGGCTCAAGAGTCTCTTACTTCGCACTATCCTTTGGACTTGGTCTTTGCTTCTGATGAGGCAATTTCAGAGGAAATGACGAGTCTGGACAGACCTTGGGATGATATTCATCATACGTTGTAATTTTTACTTGAGCTTAGGAGAGTGGAAGTAGGGGAGTTTACTTTAACCATGAATGGAGCTCTCTCGGTTAATCCTTTGACAATGCACAAAGTATATGTCGAAGGAAACATGGACAATATATCTGAGACAATTCCAATTGATGTCTCCACAACCCTTGACGTTGTTGAGAACATATTCATCAGAGAATATTGTTCCCACGACGAGATTCAAGTGTATACTGCATTATTTAAATAATTTCGTGACATTTTCTACTGGTCTTATGGGGAAATGTCAGGCAGTGACCCTTGTATTGTCAAACATGAAATTAGAACCTATCACAATGCTAAGATGTTTCGGTATAAGCTTCACCCAGTTAACCATCGAAAGGAAGTGGCTACTAAGGATGAGGTAGAGAAATTGATTAAGGATGGTTTCATCTACCCATTTCAATTGAAGGAATGGGTGTCAAACCATGTTCTTGTCAATAAAAAGCAAGGTACAATTCGAGTGTGCATGGATTTTCGTGACCTGAACAAGGCATGCCCGAAAGACAACTTTCCTATCCCATTCATTGATCATATTATTGAGGAATGTGTGGGTTGTGAAGTTTTTTCCTTTATGTATGGTTTCTTAGGGTACAATCAAATTTAGATCAAGCCCGAGGATCAACATAAGACTACTTGTATATGTCCTTGGGGTACCTTTGCATATAAAAAAATGCCTTTTGGACTTAAAATTATTAGAGCTAATTTCCAGTGGGCCATGTCATTCTCCTTTCATGACCTCAAACATATAGTCGAAGCATATCTTAATGATATTACGTCACATTATCACAAGATATCTAATCATCCCACTCACCTTCAACTTATTTTTGAGAGGTGTCGCTACTACTGGATTCACTTGAATCCAAACAAGTGTAATTTTTGTGTCACATCGGGACGTTTATTAGGATTTATCATGTCAAAAAAAGGGATCATGGTAAATCCTATTAAGGTTGAGGAAATAATTCAATTGGCTCCCCCACACATAGTTCTGGGGCTTCAGAGTCTCCAAGGGAAATCTAACTTCTTATGACGATTTATTGCTAACTATGGTGAAATTACTAAGGGGTTCCTGTGTCTTCTGAAGAAAGGGGTCCCATTCTTTTGGGATGAAACATCTCAATGCTCTTTTAAAGCGTTGAAAAGTTCCCTATTATCTGCCTCTCTGTTCATCCCTCTTGATTATGTAAAAGATTTCTTGTCATATTTAGTTGTAGCGGAATCCACTATCAATATGGTCCTGGTTCATGAGGATGACGCACTCTAGGAACACATTATCTACTACCTCAGCCGAGGCTTAGTCAGATTGGAACTCAACTATACCCACATTGAGAAACTGGCTTTGGCATCTTTTCACACCATCCAAAGGTTTTTTCATTATATTCTACTCCATAAGACCACCGTCATGGTCGTCGTTAATAATTTTCAGTATGTGTTCACATGACAAGTTATTGGTGGGAATATTAGTCGATGGATCGTCATTCTTCAAGACTTTGATTTAGAATTTGTTTCGTCAAAGTCCAAGAAATATTTGTTCTTTGCAGAGTTAATATCGAAACTTATGATTGAGACTGGAAACGTTTCACCTGAAGAGTCATTGATCAACGATGATCTCTTCCTTATTGCGTCTTTTGACCCTTGGTATGGAGATATACTTTTGTATCTTCAGACTCTGAAATGTCCTCCCTCTGATTCTCGTGATGAGCATTGACAAATACGCCATCAAGCACAAAATTATATTATCATGGATGACACTTTGTATCGTCGAGGAGTCAACTATGTTGTTTTTCATTGTTTGACTCATGAGGAAGAAAGGATTGTGATAAATGATTACCACATTGGAGCATGTGGTGGTCACTTTTCTGGGTTGGCTATTGCTCAGAAAATCCTTTGTGATGGATACTTTTTGCCATCATTATTTAAATATTGTATAGAGGCGGTTAAGAATTGTCACCTATGTCAGGTCTTCTCTTAAAAAATGCGAGCACAACCTGCTCCTATGTTTCCTGTTATTGACATTGGCCGCTTCACTAAGCTTGGAATTGATTTCACTACATGCCACCCAAATTCTACTAGGGGGCATCATTATATCATTGTGGCAATAGACTACTTCACCAAGTGGGTCAAATCCATGCCAACGTTTAGCAATGACAAGGAAACAACGACACTCTTCATTTTCAACCAAATCATTTCTAGGTTCGGTATACCAAAAGAGATTATCACTGACCATGGCAATGACTTTCAAAATAAGATGATGGTCGAGTTAACATCAAATATAGGGTTCAAACAAGAGAATTTGTCACCCTATTATACACAAGTGAATGGTCAAGTGGAGGCTGTCAATAAGTCTCTTAAGACCATTCTCCAATGGACAAACAGTTCGACCAAGTCGAATTGGCATTTGATGTTATACTCATCACTTTGGGAATACAGACAGTTATGTAGCTTCAGAGTCTCAAAGGGAAAGCTAACTTATTATGACGATTTATTGCTAAGTATGCCGAAATTACCAAGGGTTTCATGCGTCTTTTGAAGAAAGGGGTCCCATTATTTTGGGATGAAGCAGCTCAACACTCTTTTGAAGCGTTGAAAAGTGCCTTGATATCTTCCCCTCTGTTCAAACCTCCTGATTATGGAAAATATTTCTTTTTATATTTAGTTGTAGTAGAATCCACTATCAGTATGGTCCTAGTTCAAGAGGATGATGAACTCCAGGAATACGTTATCTACTACCTCAGTGAAGGCTCAGTCGGACTAGAAATCAACTATACCCACATTGAGAAACTGGATTTGGAAACTGTTCACGTCGTCCAAAGGTTTTTTCATTATATTCTACTCCATAAGACCATCTTCATGGTCATCGTTAATCCTTTTCAGTACATGTTGACATGATAGGTTATTGGTGGGAAGATTAGTTGATGGATCGTTATTCTTCAAGAATTCAATTTAGACTTTGTTTCGGCGAAGTCCAAAAAATATTTGGTCTTTGTAGAGTTAATATCGGAACTTCCAATTGAGAGTGGCAACGTTTCTCCTGAAGAGTCATTGATCAATGATGATCTCTTCCTTATTGCGTCTTCTAACCCTTTGTATGGAGATATACTTTTCTATCTTCAGACTCTGAAATGTCCTCCCTCTGCTTCTCATGATGAGCATCGAAGGATATGCTATCAAGCACAAAATTATCTTATCATCAATGAAACTTTGTATCATCGAGGAGTCAACTTCATTCTCCATCGTTGTTTGACTCATGAGGAAGCAGAGCATGTGCTAAATGATTTCCACACTAGAAAATACTTTGTGATGGATACTTCTATCCCTCATTATTTAAATATTGTATAGAGGTGGTTAAGAAGTGTCACCCATGTAAGGTCTTCTCTCGGAAGATGCAGGCACACCCTGCTCCTATGTTTCCTGTTATTGTCGTTGGCCCCTTCACTAAGTTGGGAATCAATTTCACTACATGGCACCCAAATTATTCTAGGGGGAATCATTATATCATTGTGGTAGTAGACTACTTCACCAAGTGGGTCTAAGTCATGCCAACGTTTAGAAATTACGAGGAAACGACGACACTCTTTGTTTTCAACCAAATAATTTCTAGGTTCAGTATACTGAAAGAGATTGTCACCGACCATGGAAGTAACTTTCAAAATAATATGATGACTTATTTAACGTCAAATCTAGGGTTCAAACAAGAGAATTTTTCACCCTATTATCCACAAGGGAATGGTCAAGTGGAGGCTCTCAATAATTCTCTTAAGACCATTCTCCAATGGACAATCAATTTGGCCAAGTCGAATTGGCATTTGATGTTATACTCAACACTTTGGGTATACTGAAATTCCATCAATACTGATACAAGATTATCTCCTTTCCAACTTGTTTATGAGATGGAAGTAGTCTTTCCTATAGAGTGTCAAATTCCTTCTCTCAAGTTGGAAATGGAATTACTACCTGACACAACTTCTCTTGAAGAGCGTCTTTTCTATCTCGAGTAGCTCGATGAAAAATGTCAGAATGCAACCTTGGCTAATGAGGCTCATAAATGTCGTGTCAAGTGTCAATAGGATCGGTTAGTTCACCCTAGGTTTTTCTTTGAAGGTGATCTCTTCTTGGTTTATGATCAAGATAAAGAGCCCTTAGGGGCAGGAAATTTTAAACCCATGTGGTTCAGACCGTTTGTTATAAAGAAAGTTTTGGAAAAAGGCTCTTATGAATTGGTTGACTTTGAAGGAAATGTGTTTCCTAGGCCCATAAATGGGCTTTATCTAAAGAGGTATTATTCTTAGGTTGGTCACCTATGTGACTTATTATAAATAGTGTATATATTTCTCTATATATTTTGGTATCTTTTTGTCTTATGGAACTATAGTTTATTGTCTTTGCATTGTGGCAGATGTTAAGATAATCTAAGGTTTATGTTGGGTTCATAGATGGTGCCAACCGACACACTCAAAGTCTTTCTTCTGCATCTTGGGTAATATTCATGCCCACTGGTCAGTTGGTATCTTCTAGAGGTGCTTGTCTAAGAGAAGCAACCAATAATGTTGTCGAGTATAGCGCAATAATAAAATTTCTACGTGATGCTTTGTAACATGATATTTCTCACCTTCGAGTTCATTTAGATGCTCAAATAGTAGTGTCACATTTAAAAGCAGTGTACCATGTCCACGATCCCACCCCACACCGATGATTCCTTAGAGTACGCCCCTTGGAACATTATTTTGATTATATTACATTTATTCACGTTCCTAGGTGCTCTAATCAATTAACTGATACATTGGAAAATCATATTTTAGATTGTCATCTTTCACATATGTAAATATAGAAGCATACATATATACACACATGTAAATATAGAAGCATACACATACACACACATATAACTATATTTGTACACAATGTATTTACTCCATAAGGAAAAAAGATAAATATATATAACGTGTCCAAAAATGATGTCACAGTACAAATTGTGGGCCATAAAGCCTCAAAAGTGTCAAGTATACATCATCGGGCTTAAGCCCTCTATACATAAGAGAGATACAAAAATGGGTGCCCCCACATGCATGTGGTCCAATACTAATCTAAGATCTATGCCTATTGGCCCTACTATAGTGCACTACGACATTGGCTAGATGTCGGAATAACCAGACCCATGCATTGGGTACTCGTACTACATGAGGCTGTATAGATGGCGATAGATCCTTAATCTCTACCATGGGCACACTACACGTGAGGGTTGTCAAGTTCCTCTCTGCCCGCCTTAGTACTCTCTCAACCCATGCTGACGATGGCCCTACCTATTCTATGACTCCACCTGGTTGGGTCTTCTCTCTAGTATGGCGCCTAGTCCAAGGGAAGTCTATTGCCCGCATCGTTCCCACATATGTATATAACAAGTTTTTGAGTTGATACTGTGATGCTACCATTTTTTATTTTATTTCTCATAATAAAGTTAAAACAAAAATTAAAAAATGATAGTATGTACCTATCTGCCATGTGTTGTGCTAGGGGGCATGAGCATGTCAAGGTCTCTCAAGAAGTTAATCCCTTCATATGGATAATCCTCGATGGAAGGTATTTTCCGTTTCCACCAGTCGAAGAACTTGTCATCGTATGAATAGCGTGGCCCCCTTGCTCCCTGGCGAGGCATCAAGGTGTCTCATCTACACAGTGTTGGAAAGGAGGCTATGTGACCTTGCACACTCTCCTTCGGTCTCATGCTTGACACTCTTTCAAAGAATAATGCACATAGTATTGTCCCAAATCCAAAGTTTCTCTTCTTCCTCAACTTACACTCTATCAGTTGTGTCTTCATGTAGTTGAGCATGGTAGTGTTCCTATCAAATATCACGGGTTGCAGACACTGTAATTCACAATGCATCTGATCCTGGGAGGCCTGATGAAGAGCATTGGATCCGATAATCCTCCCAATCATGTATAAAACCACTCCCAAGCTAAGATCCTCGATCTTTTGTATAGGGACTTGAGAGCCTACTTTCTCTATACAGGCTTCACAATACATGTCAATGTAGTGGGATATGTTATATGGACCTTGAGGGAAAGTATCCAAGTTCAACAGCTCACCCTTCCCAGAGATATCAGTTAGAAAGTATATTTCCTTCATAGTCGGTTTCAAAGATTGGCCTTCTAGCATAAAGGATTCTGCATCTGGGTTCCAATACTCAACCAAGTGGTTTAGTAATCTCACTTGGTCTCTCATGAAAGAACATCGAATTTTTTTCCAGAATCCACATTGTTTTAGTGTAGTCAGGGCCTCTGGGTCCTCTTCAACCATTTGGTCTACTTCTTCATATTCTCTCTCCCTAGTCCAAGGCACATACATCTTGGATCATGCACAAATTTAGGATTTAGTGCCCTTTTTTTTATCACTCTTTTGAGTATGTATGCGCCCTGTTTTGAATATTGTCGCATATGTACACCAACTGAGAGTATCTAAACCAGTGTACATGTGCACGCTGAGTGTGAGCAACGCATGTACACTAATAGTTGTGATGAATCATAGGGCGCATGGCCCCCAAATTCCTCTAAAAATATGAAAAAATGAATGAAATTGTAGGAGGAGGAGAGGGGTACTTACTTGGTTCAAGTATGAGTCGATTCCATCCATCGTTTCTCTTCGAATGTGCAATTGAAGAAAGATGGTTTTTACTATTTTTGGGTTTTTTCAAACAGCAATGGTAAAAATGACCCCTTTCACCTCTATTTATAGACTTTTTGACACTTGTTTACCTAGTTTTGCCTTGAAATCTTCCCTATTGTTTGCTCGGTGGATGTTTTGGTTCCTCTTGGTTATCTTTTGGTCATTTCAATGTCTTATATGCTTTGGATTTGGTATTTTTAATGCATGGGTACTACTTATATCATCTTGTGATGAAGTTGTGTTTTTTCCATTTGCATATAGGATAGGTTTATACCACCTTTCATTTTTCATTTTCTTGACGGTTTCCTCTTTTCCATATGGTTGATCCCACCAAAGTGTGATACAGAACCTTCCATGCTGCTTTAGAAGTGTCATAATTAGGTGGTAGATCCTTCCTCTCCTTGGATTCCCTAGGTAGATCCTTGTGCTTCATTTTAGAATCCATGTTGTGAGCCTTTTGCAGGCTTGGGAGTCCTTTTAGTCCCACCATTCTTCTCAAATGTTCTTTTTGACCTCAACCCATGGGATTCCCCTAGAGCATGGTTTTTCTTCTTTCAAGCTCATTTAAACTATGAAAGTGACATCTAGCGAGATATTATTTATCCTTTTCGGCCTTGTTTAGATTACATACGAAAAGGATCCCCCTTGGAGTCTCCTTTAATCTCTTTTCAGACTCCCTAAAATTGAAAAGATTGACGAGCGATCTTGTTTCCCTTCACGCTCGTCAAAGTGAAATTTGAAGGCACATCTATCCGGTGATAGTTTACCCATTTTTTGGTCCGGATGGATAATTTATGAAAATGGTACACCCTAGGAGCTATGGTTCACTAAGAGAGTATTCTCATGTACACATTTACCTCTTTTTCGGGCACGAGGGACTAAATTTATGAAAAAGGGCCATTCTCCTTGGTTTAGGTTTATCTCCTTTTTGGGCCATGGAGATTATTTACAAAAAAGGAAACCCTTGGAGTCTTCTTTAATCCATTTCCAGACTCCCTAAACAAGAAAATATTGTCGAGTGACCTTGCTTCTTTCACACTCATTAATAGGTGCAGAAAGAACATATATTTGGTCCAAGTTTACTGTTAAGCCCTAAATAATGGAAAATTACATATTAATTGGGGAATATTACATTAATATTTTTATTTTATTTATGTCGGCTTGGGTCCATTAGTTTTAATTGTACCTCCTAGTCTCCTATATATACCAAGGAGACATTTTCATTTGGAATCATCTTGTAGTTTTGAATTTATGTGGTGTATAAGGAGGTTTCCCCCTAGAAGAGTCTTATTATCTGAAATTATCTCTTTTTTAAGGTTTGGAGTACTTATTCTGGTATTGTTATGCTATTTTTATATTTTTTTCCTAACATTTGGTATAAGAGCTCAAGGTCTTGGCGTTTCGCTACTGCATATGAGACACCTTGGAATTTTCCCTATAACTTTTTTTATGGGACGTTTCTGAAGGAATTAATAGGGGTATATTTAGTAGACTGATCAAAGTACTTGTGGTTAAAATATCATCTTCTGGGGTTTTATACTTTCAGAGATATAGCCTGTGGAATATCGAGTTCTTGAATCATCCTGAATTCAGTCATCACAGAATTTTCGCTATAATTTTTTTTATGTAATGATTCATACCATGAAACTCAAAGGATATTCATAGGAATTATCAAGGTATATATGTAAACATTCATCTTCCGGGTCGTCCTAATTTTGGAGATAAACCTTGTGTAAGATAGGGACTAGTCTTATTAACTAGTCTCAAACATGTGTTCCAGGTAAAACAATGATATCTTCTTAATGAGTATCCAAATTAAGTGAGACCATTTGAATTGGAAATTGGATAGTTTGTAGTATTTCTGGTGCAAGTTTCAAAATAATATATCACATATTGTGTTCTTGGCATGCTTTACAAGTACGCTCTCCTGGAAAGGTAAAAAATCAGCAAGGTGTGGGGAAGTCACCATAACCTCCACTTGGCACATACAATTTTTATCAAACCTATGGAATTGCAGAGAGGACATATCATAGAACTAAAAAATGAAATTTTAGACCTAGAAGGGCCAAAATTGTATATATACAACATAAGAAAGGTCGACTAGCAAAACAACCTCCAAGTTAGGGTTTAAAAGGTGCATTTTTTTGGGGGGAAATTTGCATATCTTTTGACTATAAGATCCAATTGGGATGATTCAAAAAGTAGAATAAAGTGGGACAAAAGGAGTATCAGATAAATTTTAGAGAAACTTAGAGATTTTTATAGGTACAGACGTGTTCTGATGTCTCTAAATGTAGGATCTTTCGTTACTGGTCAACGCTACAAATCAACGATAGTGTGGTTCTTCCACGTACCTAGAGTATATTAGAAGTCCCCTTTTGAACAGTTGTACATCAGAAAAAACTACTACATATTTGATCTCCCACGTTCCTGGCATATATCGGGAGACCCCCTAGAATCCTGAGACTTACCGAGTAAACCTTTTGGTCGTCTTGTTGCTATAGTACACTGAGAACAACACTTGGGGAGATCACTCTCTAGTACTTGGGTAGTCGGATAGTACGACTAAGGGAATGGTCAAGCCTCCTTAGTTAGTGCCCTGAGATATTGGGCTGAGTACTATTGTTGGACCCTGCACGTATATTAGAGAGCTATAGCACCTGAAACTCCCTTGTCTGTGAGGACCTCTGCCTAAGACAATTAGGAATTCCTACCTTGCAGTGATACTTGGACAACATGCCACCAAAAAATGGAACTTCTACACCAAATAATCCTTCAGACAATCCTACTTGGACTCTTGATGAAGGTGAAGAAATGCGTGGGGACATAAATGATTTACAAAAGTAGGCAGTAACAAAATATGAACTACAAGGGATGATGGATTCAATTGAAGATAAGCTGGAAGTGATAATGGATACTAAGATGGATGGTTTAAAATAGGAGATCATGGAAGGATTGAAAAAGTTGCTAATAGAGAGGCCACTTGAAAGTGACAATGTATCACATTAAATTTATGATGAGGACACAAGGAAGATGAATCACGACTGGAGAAACTCCAACTTTGGGTTGAAGACCAACCACTTTCCTAAGATCGATATGAGGAAATTTGATGGGAAGGATCTAATCACATGGATACTCCATATGGAGCAATTCTTTGATCTACACGATGTGCCACACACACAAAAGGCAAGAATTACATCTTTATATTTAGAACCCAATCAATTTGTGTGGTATCGATGGATTTTTTCTCAAAAATAACCTGTCACTTGGACAATTTTCATGGAAGTAATGATAGCACACTATGAGGATACAAGGAATAATACCTTCTTCAACCAATTGATAAATCTTAGGCAAAAGGGTTCAGTTGTGGAGCACATTTAGAACTTCCAAAGATTGAATATAAAGGTAATGGATATTCTAGATGAGCACCTGATTGATGTATTCATAGGAACTTTAAAGGATAACATTCAACATGAGGTTCGCCTTTGGGAACCCAAATCATTGGAGAATGTGTTTAGGGTGGCGAGAAATGTTGAAAGTAAAAATATGTCTATGGCTACTAGAGGGACCAATCCTAACATATATGAATAATGTTCATTATTCTAAACCACCTAAACCTAGAAGGTTGACACCTCAACAATTGGAGGAAATAAAAGAAAATTTTTTATGCTTTAATTGTGACAACAAGTACAGTAAGGGACATAAGTGCGGTGAGAAGAAATTATTCTACATAGATTGTGAAGAGGAAGAAGAACAAGAAAAAGAACCATCTCAACATGAAAACATAGAAGACATTTCTTCTGAAGAGTTGACTCCCACCATATCATGTAATGCATTGGCTGGAATTATCACTTCTCAAACCCTCAATATCAAAGGATATATCAAAAATAAAAAGGTAATAGTCCTAATTGATTATGGTATTACTCATAATTTCATTCACTATAAATTAGCCAAAGCTCTCAATTGCTTTATATGTCCAATGTGAGAGTTTCAAGTAATGATTTCAAATGGAGGAACTATCAATTTCTCAGGAAAATTCCATAAGATCAATATTACTATGGGGGGATATGTAATGAATAGTCCAATGATTTCTATACCCATGGGTGATGTTGATGTCGTACTAGGAGTCCAATGGTTACAATCATTGGGAACACTGGATTTTATTTTTCAAGAACTTTTCATGAATTTTTCATTGGAAGGAAAGGAAATCGAGTTAAGGGGTATACAAAGAAACCAAGTAAGGTGATAGGCTCTATTGGCATGGAAAAATTATTTAAAAAGGGGCATCAGGGTGTAATTGTACAACTATACTCACTAGATGTTCAAACATCGAAGCCATCTATTCCCCTAGATCTCCAAGGGATCATTGATAAGAATTCCAAATTATTTGAATATATTCCCAGAGGTATTCCACCCACTCGTAATCATGATCATGCTATTCACATAATTCCTGGGAGTGTTCCTCCTAACATTAGGCCTTACATATACCATTATGCCCAAAAGAGTGAAATTGAGTGTATGGTTGAAGAAATGTTATAGGATGGAATTATTAGACCCATCCAAATTTCTTACTTTGCAACAGTGGTAATGATACTCAAGAAAGAGGGCTCATGGCGTATGTGTCCATATTATAGAGAGCTCAACAAGATCACCATTAAAGATAATTTTACCATTCTTGTAATTGATGAATTCTTAGATGAACTACATGGAGAAAGCTACTTCACAAAGTTGGATCTTCATTCATGGTATCATCAAATTAGAATGAAGGAAGAAGTTATTCCCAAAACAACATTCCAAACTCATGAAGGCCATTATGAATTTTTGGTCATGCCTTTTGGCCTTACGAATGCACCTTCCACATTCCAAGGGTTGATGAATTCCATTTTCAAGCCCTTCCTTCGAAAATTTGCATTAGTATTTTTTGATGATATACTAATCAATAGAAAGTGTTGGGAGGATCATGTTCGACATGTTGACAGGGTGCTACAACTACTAAAGGAGAAACAACTATATGCCAAACCATCCAAATGTTTCTTTTGGGTGAAGGAGGTAGAGTAATTGGGTCATATTGTATCTCATGAAGGTGTCAAGGTACACCCTAACAAGATTAATGCCATGATGGGCTGGCCAATTCCCAAAACATTGAAGAATCTTAGAGTATTTTTGGGTTTGATAGGTTACTACCACAAGTTTTTTTGGAGCTATGGAAAAATATAAGCACCTTTAATACATTAACTAAGAAGGATGCATTTTCATGGACTCTATAGGAAACTCAAGATTTTGAACAATTTAAAGAGGCGATGTGCAAAGCTCTTGTCTTGACCACACCAGACTTCACGAAAACCTTTATTGTGGAATACAATGCCTCAGGAAGTGGCATTGGTGATGTTCTAATGCAAGAAGGAAGGCCCTTGCTTTTGAAAGTCGGCCACTCAAGGGAAAGGACTTACACAAAACTATTTATGATAAGGAAATTATGGAAATACTACATGCAATGAAGCAATGGCGCCCTTACCTAATAGGTAGGTAATTCAAGGTAAAAATAGATCATGACAGTCTTAAATACTTCTTGGAACAAATACTATCTTCATAAGAACAATGAAAATGGGTGACTATGATGTTGGGTTATGATTTTGAAATAATCTACAAAAAAGGGAAGAAAAATGTTGTGGCAGATGCACTCTCAAGAAATGATGAATATGTTGAGGCCTTTGTCTGTGCTATCTCAATCATCTAACCTGATTGGATAATAGAATAAAGGGATGAATGGAAGAATGACAAAAAAGTGTGGACTCTCATTCAAAGGTTATAGTAGGATTCCAATGCATAAGATACATTTACATGGAAAAATGATTCACTATGGTACAAAGATCTCTTATATTTATGTAAGAACTCCCAAATCAAACAAAATTTACTCTTGTAATTGCACACCTCTTCGGTAGGAGAGAACTCAATATTTTTGAAAACCTATCACTGGGTCAAGAAGGAATTTTTTTGGGATGGCCTTAAAACTGATGTTCAAAGGTTTTTGGTAGAATGTTTGGTTTTCCAACAAAATAAGGTGGAAACAATTAAGACCCGAGGTATTTTACAACCATTAACCATCCCAAGTCAATGTTGGGAGGAGGTTTCCATGGGTTTCATCACAGGGTTATGAAGTCTGAAGGAAAGAGTGTCATCATGGTGATTGTTTATAGACCATCCAAGTATGCACACCTTTTTGCACTCTCTCATCATTTCAAATCCTTTACAGTTGCCACCGCATTCATGGAGACAATTCAAAAGCTACATGGAATCCCAAATATTATTGTAAGTGATAGAGATCCCATCTTCATTGGACATTTTTGGACATAATTATTTTCTTGTTTGGGTACTCAATTGGCTCATAGTTGATCTTATCATCCTCAATCTGATGGAAAAACTGAGATAGTGAACAAATGTCTAGAAGGCTACCTTCATTTATTTGTCTTTGATAAACAAACACAATGGTTCAAGTGGTTACCCTTGGCAGCATGGTGGTATAGAACTTCCTTTCATACTGCAACAAAAATGACACCATTTATGGCACTCTATGGATATCACCCACCATCCATCACTTCTTATCTAAACGAAAAATATAAGGTTCAAGTAGTGGAATATCACATCGAACATCAATGACAAGTTCTCCAACTCTTAAAGTACAACCTGACAATGGCACATAATCTCATGAAACAACAAGAAGATCATCATTGTAGTGAAAGAAGTTTTGAAGTAGGGGATTGGGTATTTTTAAGACTACAACCATATAAACAGATTTCCCTCAAGCAAGCTAAGAATGATAATAAATTATCACCAAATTACTATGGACATTATAAGGTGTTGCAAAACGTTGGTACTATGGCATACAAATTGGAGTTGCTTGCATCTTCACGAGTACACCTAGTTTTCCATGTTTCATGCTTAAAGAAGGTTATAGGTGACAAGATCCTAGTTCAAACTATATTTCCAGAACTTGACGAGGAAGGAAAAATCATATTGGAGACTGAAGATATCACTGACACAATAATTTACCATCTGAGGAATAGATCCATTTCAGAGCATCTCATTAAGTGGAAGAAACTATCTGTTTAAGATTCCACTTGGGAAGATGAGTCTTTTATACAGAAGAATCCATAATTACTCAAGTGTTGCGGAAAACACTTGTATAAAGGGGAGGGACATGTTAATACCTAAATAGTGGCACATTACCCCTTAATTGGGGCATATTACATTAGTATATTTATTTTATTTATGTCGACTTGGGTCCATAAGTTGTAATTGTACCTCCTAGTGTCCTATATATACCAAGTATACCTTTTCATTTGGAATCATCTTGTATTTGTGAATATATGTGGTGTATAAGGATAGTTCCCCCTTGAAGAGACTTATTATCTAAAATTATCTTTTTTTCAAGGCCTGGAGTATTTATTCTGATGTTTTTATGCTATTTGGATATTTTTTTCCTAACATTTACTCTTTTTTTCGACCAATAGATTAACTGGGAAAAATGAATACCTCGGGGGATATGTCCCATCGGGCGAGTTTTTCCATGTATTAGTCTATCTCTTTTTCGTTCATAGGGAACTTAACTTACGAAAAATGAACTATAGTTCTCCTTGGTATACGTTTAAACCTTTTCTAGACCTCAGAGACTCAACTTAAAAAAAAGGTACACCCCAAGAGATTCATCTCGCTGGGAGAGTATTCCCAAGTATTATTTTATCCTTTTTCAGCCTTGGGGATCTAAATGTACAAAAAAAAAACACTTTGGAGTCTTCTTTTAGTTTTTTCAGACTCTCTAAATGTGAAAAATCACCGAGCTTACCTTCTGTGGGCTCATAAAACTTTACATTGAAGGAGTCTCCTTATGTCAATCTATAATATCATTGTGTGTCTCATTCTTGTGTCTTTGGCATAATGTCAGCTCCGTTTTGTTGTTGATGAACTTTTAAATCCTTCCTTAGGTGCAGGCCTGGAATCGTTTTTTCCTTTGCAATTTGACACCCTGACCCGTGGAGGAATTTTCTCAAGTGTCATTATCTTGCACACGTCTTCTTGAACTGAGCATCATTATGTTCCATGCACTTGGAACTAGTTTTCTTGCTTCTGACACTCATTCCTCCTTTGTAACGTAGTGCTCTTTTGTTCTTTTTCAAGCTTGTTAAATATATGAAAAAGACAAAAAAAAAAATATTCCAAAAAGAGGGGACGAGAAACATTCTCTTTTACTGGAAAAAATCTAGTCACCCTTGGACAAAGCACATACTTCAGTTTGTTCTGCAAGCATTGGGATTTATTATGACCTTAGGAAGTTGTTCTTGTTACATGGAGTTGTGTCCTCCTCCATTTGGTTACTCTTCCAAACATATGGAGAGTTTTTGGTGCCTCTTGTGCCACATAATTATGAAAATAACATGCTTCCTGAGTCTTTTCATATGTTGTGCTCTTGTCCAAGGGAAATTTTTTTCAACCTAAGTAGACCATTATGCAACAGGTATATGGACCTTCACTAGTCATCCATTCTGAAACTCCTTTCAAGTTCACATTCAGAATCAATGAAGTTATGTTCCTGATGTTCGAGATCCTCCATTCTTTCCATGACAGCTTGTCGAAGACCTCAAGATAGTGAGTCTTACACTCCTATTATACTCCTACCTAAGTTTTGAAGATATTGAAGATATTGCTCGATTCATGAAGCTATCATTTCCAACTATAGGAAATGATGCCTCCTGAAGATTCATATGACATTATATTTGTATATCTTTCGATGATTTTGAGATGTAGATACGTTTTGTATTATTCGCTGCTACAATTTTTATTGTCATACATATTAGTCATGTATCCATTTTTACTATATATGACATGGATCTACAGTGTACTTGATTGGTATCCATGCTTAGTTTGTCCCGAGAATGGGTATTCCCACCTCGATGATTATTATTGTTCTTTTGCAAATGACACGCTCATGAATGCTTTCTTCGGCTCACTGAACTTGGTGCCTTCCCACTTTATTAAAGATGTTGTAATGTATTTCGGCCATTAGTTTCTCTTCTAATCTCACACATTAGGGGGCATCTTCTATAGTCCAAAATTCCACTCCAATGAATTTTTTTCATTGGCCTACTCATTTACACATTTTCCAACAACTTTTGTTGAGATTCCTCTTTAAAAAAACATCTTTTTGTATGATGTACGCACCCTGATACACATGAAGAACGCATACATACATGACCTAAATACCTAACAACCCGCGTATACTCTCAAGAGTTGCAATATATATATAATTTTGCACTTTGTGGCAGAGTTTACGGGCTATTTTGGGTTGCACAACCATTTTACCTCCTGTATCCCTTCTGAAAACTGAATAACCATCATTTCTCCATATAAAAAGGGCCCTAGGGGGGGGTCATTTGGAGATATGAAAGAAGAGGAAAGATAAACCTGCCAAAATTTCTCCCTTTATCATTCCAAGCCTTTGCATCCTGCTCTGAGTTTTCATCCTCAACATTCCCAATCATTTATCCTCCTTATGCAATCCATCCATTTCCTTATATTGGCATGTTGGTTGTGAGGATCTCACTTTGGGATTGGTGCACTTGGAGTCTAATTAGAGGAACCTAGGCGAGGTTCGTGGAGTAGTGTCGCCAAGATTAAGGCTGTATCTTATCATATTCTTTTCAATAAAAGATAATTTTCTTGTCCCAAATCTATGTGTCTTCATGTTTATATTTATAAATTGTTTTCATGAATGTTTAGACCTTTAAATGATCTTGGTGATTATGCATATGTTGTTATATATTGTTCAATGAGGTTGTTTTAGGTCAAAATTGGGAGGAGGCATGTAATACAGGAGCAAACAACAAGAGGAAATGATCTACTACAAACAAAAGGACTTAAGGTGCATATCTTAATTTACTCTCCCTTTCCTTAATTGCATTAGGTCTTGTTAGATTTGGGTGGAATAGGAGTAATTATGTCTTTTAAGGTGTCAAATTTGCTCTACCTAGTCACTAGATCCTAATTAGGGGGATTTTCCCCCAAAGCAGAGGGGGGTGGGGGAAAATGAGCTTCCATATTCATGTGATTGGTCATGTTTAGTAGATAATAAATTATTCTTGAAACCAAGAGGATCTCATTCATGAGGTATTCCCCTTTAGTATTTCTAGAGTGTTGTACATGTTTAATTATTATTCAGTCATATAATTTTTAATTCTCTTTGTCCAATGAAGGATCATAGATATTTAGTTCTTGTTCAGTCATTTAACCTATTATTGTCTTTAATAAATGCAAGTTTGAAGGGTGGTCACCTCCACGATCCAAAATGCATTTTCGACAAGGTACAAATCATTTACTTCTCTTGCGTCATTAGTTAGTTACATTGTTAGTTACATTGTGTAGTATTTATTTCATGAATTAGTTAGTTACATTAAACTCAATGATGAGGATTCTTCCAAATATGTACATAAAAAAGTTTTTTTTAATTAATTTTTGTACAAAACACATAGACATCAAATTTCCTTTATATGAGCTAGGATGAAGATTACATGTAATATGAGTTATAAGTAAGAGATATTGAACTCTGTAGAACTTCCATGTTTACACGCAGTAGATCCATTAATAAGAAAATAACACCCCTTTGATGGTTGTGTCTCACATACAATTATCATGAATCTTAGCTTTTCTATTTGTACTAGATATTGATACATCATGTGGGTCATCATCCATAAATGAGATCCAAGTACCTAATGAAATTGGTTACATCATGATTTGAATTATGGCTTATAATTTGTTGATATTTCTTCCTATTTAATTGATTGATTCACCTCGTTGTATTTTCATTAATTGCACATACATGTCGATGAAGGTTTAAGTACTTGATTTGTAGATATTGTTGTTTTTATAACATGTTATTTTTATAACATGTTATTTTTATCTATCTCGGGGCACTATTCTATTCTCAAGCTTAACACAATTATGAAAAGGTCTTGCAACTGTAATTGTGATTGTATATGTCATTTCATAGTCTTCCCCCCCAACAATTCACTATTTAGCATTGATTTCAGGGAAGTATGATCCCTTTCTTTCCATCTCAGAATTTCACATTTCTCATTTTCATTTAATAAACTGAATGCCTAATTCTTTGCTTGAGCTTATTATTTGTCTCACATGATGTCATACACAATCACTTTCTACTTTTCAACATGTTCATGGGAATCTCACGCCAAGGGTCAATTGATTTGAATTCTAGTGGCATAAAGTTTGTCTGTACTAGGAAACATTTCTAATGCTATATTTTGTTGTGATATATCAAATATGGAGCGCATGTATTCTCTAGTACACAAGAAACTTGTGGGAATATACAAGTGGTCTACATATGTTTGTTTTGGTTTACTAATATGTGTGTGTGTGTGTGTGTGTGTGTGTGTGTGTTCTCTCTCTGTATCTCTCTACACAAACATGTGTATAAATAGATGTATCTTGTTTGATGTACAACAATGTGTAAATATTTCCCATTTCTCTGTGGTTGACTAGTTGAAGGAAGAAATATGTTTTCCAAAAGTAGATCTTGAACAAGTACATGATGAAATTTACATTGGAAGAGTTCAATCTAATATTACCCTAAAAGTCACAAGTGCATTTAGAGTTTTTTTCATTTGAGTTATAAACTATGCATCCACCTTTGAAACTATGAAAACTTATGTCTCATAACTTCTTGGAAATTCCATATAACTCTTGCAACATGAGTAGAGTTTAATTACAAAAACAAAACTTATGGATTACTGCATGCTAGAAAATATAAACATCACTAGTGAATTTTCATTTGGACTATGATAATTTGAAACATTCACTTCATTCGATAGAACATCACCATCCACTGGCTAGAGTTCTTTTATTGTTATACAACTTTGATTGCTCAATAGGGGTGATCTTGTCGATGCATTTATTTATGTAATGGTCATTGCGCATAGTAGATACTTTTAGAATAAGTAATAAATACGACTATATGCATAATTAGTGACTCAATTAAGGTAGTTAATGGAATCTTGGTCCTCTGTCTCCATTATGGGATTTGAGATGTATTAGAATCACATTCATCATTTTTTTCGAATAATGAAGTGAAGTGACTATTATCTCCTATGCAACTATATATTTTTGGTGTGTAAATTTGATATGATATTAGAGCCACAACAACAAAGAGACAAGGAGAAAGTGGGTGAGGACCTAGGTACTGCACCAACCAAATATAGATCAAGGGACTAGTTGCAAACGAATTGGATAAAAGAGAGCAAGTCAACATTGAGATACCGTGTGTTTGGAAATTAAATTCAACTCAGAGGTATTCTATTTTTGGCTTATTATTTTAGTTCGACCTTGATCTATTAGATTACTCATGTTTTTAACTAATACTTATGCTATTCGTGGGAGGAAATATTGGTTTTGGTGGATAGTTTGTAGTTTATTGTGTCCATGAGACTGTAATGTGAATTTAAGTTCATAGAATTAAGGGTTTGTAGTCATTCTGCTACAAGAAAAGGCCATGACTAGGCCATAGAAAGTTTGTGTGCAAAGGAGATGATACATATGAATAGGAGTAGAAATTATATATATAAGGAGGGGAAACCACACACACTTAAGAACCATAGTGTCAAGGATATCCACAGAGGGAAATAGTGATAAGAGTTGGGGTTGTAGGGACATGTTACAAGATTTTTTGTTATAAAAACTGAGGTTGGGTTGTGTCACATGTAGAAGCTAGGAGTCGTAGGTGATAGGAAGATGCATGCCATGTTGTTCATTGGCAAGAGTAATGTGTCTTAGGTACACAAGATCACATGACTGGCAATGAGAGACACAATGATGACCACACATGGCACATAGAGAACATACAATTAATTTGTAGGGATGACATGTGATTGAAGGTGTAGAAGGGCTGCAATAATTAGGTCAACTATTAAACAAAAAGAAGATTCGATCATAGTGCAACTAACAAGTAAATTTTGGAACAATAATAGGCTTGTAGCACAATCAAGATAAATTTGTTTTTCCATTTCTAGAAATTTTTTATTGTGTGAAGGAATGTTTGGAAGATAATTCACTAAGGCATTTGTTGAGTTGTTTGCAGTAGTAGGGATGCCATTGAAATCTATACAAGTCATAGTACTATACTTGGTCACATTGGTTGTGGAACAACAATAGAGATATACTTGATCACTTTAGTGTGTGGGACAACAATAAGGATATCAAGAAATGAAAGTTATATCAATGAAGTGTAGGTAAATTATTCAAATTTGTTTGTTGGAAGGTAATCCAGATTTTAGTATAAATGTTTGTTGGAGACAAAGAATGATGTTTTTTTTAGTATAAATGTTTGAACATAATAGTGTTGGGAAAACTTATCTTTCCACCAATATCTTTCCATCACAAGCTTATAGAATGATAAAACTTAAAACTGACTTAGACAAATCAGCGATCGTAATCCAACTCACTCTTGCATAGAGAACCTTCCTATTACTCCCCATACCTGGCTGAGTGCACCTTTGAGGAAGCCTATAATGTGTGTTCACTGAAATGTAATAGAAATCAAAATTGGTATTTCATTAAGGTCCCTAGGTGACTGAATTAGTGAATGGGACTAGATGAAGAAGGTACAACGAACTTTGGACAACTTGGTACATCTGAAAAAAATAATATCTAAGCCAAATACTTCATCTTGTGGAAACCAATTGGCATGTACTACCAATGATTCATTCTAAAAAATCCATTTGACCACTATCATACTATGTATTCACAAGTACATTTACAATAATTTTATCAGTAAGCTTCCTATAGTGTTGATAATGATTTGAATCTACTTTCCTTGAACCATTCTTCCACCTACATTGTGAGGATCATTAAAACTAAACATACTAAGCATTGTTTACTGATACAAGAGCTTATGACACTAAAAGAAATACATGTTTTGAGTTTTGATGGACAACAACAACTTATACACTAAAAACAATACATGTTTTATGTTTTGACGAACACCATAAGCTTATATAGTAAAAGTAGTTGTCATTTTATGTCAACAACAATGGAAGTTTAAAGCTAGAACATATGTAGAGAATTCACCTTGGAACACTAAAAAGATAATGAAATTTTCCTCCACATCGATGCAAACTCATCATTTTCATCTTCATCACTTTCCCTCTGCATGTCTCTCTACCATGGTAAATCCATTTGGGAATCATCAACAAAATTAGTTCCCAATATTGTTCCCTCTGCAACCTTTACAAGTTCTCCAATTTTACTCTCATATGATTTCTCCATGTTATGGAGAAGTGAATGTCATGTGTCATTAGTAGCATCTTCCAAATCTTTTGTATTTTCCACCATAAAGGTTAAATCATCCTTTCTACCATGTTTGACCACCTTTTTCACATCTATAAGTGACTGTAGTTATTTCCAACAATCATTACTTTTCTCTTATAAGTTCTCTATAACCCTTTCAAGTGCAACATCCACATCTTTATCCAATGAAAAACTAGTGAATCAGAAATTAAAAACCTACAACATTAATAAAAATATATATATAACCTTGATCTCTCTATATATACACAAAGAAAACTTGAAGTATCCTTGACCACTCACTAGGTGGAGGTATTTGGTAAGGCTGAATATTATCAAAAGGAGGTGGGTAAATGGTGGATATCAAATAGGAAATACAAAAATTAGGATAATATAATTTACCCAACTTAGTTTCTTTTGGAACCTTTTAGATATTCTACTTCCATGATTAGTAAAATGTATGGAGAAAAGGACGATTCTCATTTCAATGAAGCTTGGGTCCCATTGATCCATGAGATAGTTAATAAAGGATCAAATTTTGAACTTGAAATCTATCCTTTCGCTTAAAATTATTGATGCAATAACCATGGTTAGATAATCCCCTCGGGATGATCCTTGGGGAATCCACATGGATTATTTTTTCATATATGTCATTTTCGTAGTTAATCCTTTTGCAGAACTTAGGTTGAATTGGACTCCAAATGAAAGTCCTATGAAATTTTGTTGTTAAGACTTATGGGAACAATGAATTGGAAGAAAAAATATACGTTTTTTTATAAATAATAACCCTTCATTGGACCATCGACGACCACATTCATTGATAGTTTGACTAGTGTCATGTTTTCTTCCTCGCCTAGTAACTGTTGGAAATACAACCAATTCGTTAGAACTGTGTCGTTAGTTCAACGGGATCTTGATGATATTTTGATGAACATTCATCGATGGTTTTTCGTAGCTTAGTTTCTCTTCTGATGGACTACAGATGAAAATGTGATGGATTTGTGAAGAACTGATGGGGCACATTCATTGATGGTTTCTCACTCTTACGATGGAAATTATTTGATCTTACGACATACTAGTGATGACAACGTGATGGATTTGAGAAAAATTGATGGGGCATGTTTGTTGTAGGTTAGTTGCTCTTACAATGGACCAACGATGAGAACAACTTGTATTTGGGACCCGCATAGGTTGATGGTACGACATATGTGTTCATCTTTATTGTGACGAAATCATGATCATCGTAATTGTGATGGAAGTGATGCGATGAAAAATGGGTTGTATCCTTCGTTGTACTTGATACATTGTGGCGACGAACATGCATCAGTAAATTGTTAGAAAATGGGCCCAATGTAGTAGTGACGATGTTGTGCACTGAGGATGTTGAAAAATTATAGAGGAGGGGGAATGTAACATCCCCATTTTAATACCCATTTTAATTTATGCATAATGTAGATATGAATGTGGTTATGGGCAAGTGATGTAATATGCAAATGCATTTTCTCTTTTTAAATAAATAAAATGTGATACCAATTGCTGGGAATATGGATAGAGATGGGGGACGAGTTTTCCATAAGAGAAGAGAGTGTTTAAGAGGAGTCTAAGGGGGAAATTAATTATGGGTATTAATTCAACCCATTTCCTAAATTTTATTATCATTTGGGATACCTTCTAATTTGTGTTTGATTGTATGAGAGACCAATCATTAAAGTCATGTAAGAGGGTGGGTTTGATAAGTCACATCCCATAGTTATTGGGAGCATGGGGTTTGAGTACAATCAGCTTGGGGAAGTGTGTGAGTCAAGAAAACAAGCCAAAGCGGAGGAAAATTTGTATGGGTAGTGACAGACATGTTTTACAAATTGAGTTTTACATGAAAAACAAGTGGAGATAAGAGAAAAAAAAAGAGCACTCAAGATAGAGAAAGAAGGCTAGTTGAATCTTGGATCATGTTGAATCACTTTGGATCACTACAGATATGAATATTGAAGAGCTAGGTTGTCATGCCTAAAGAGGGAAATCTTGTGTGATTTGCACTATAACAACAAGTGCTTTCTATTGTTGCTGGTAGTTTTTCCTGGTAGTGATTTCCCTTGAGTTCCTAGTAGAGACATTACTAGTTACATGTTCCAAAGAGACCCTGATAAATTAATTAGATGTTCAATGGAATGAGAGTAGTGAAGGGGTACACTCCTTGGGTTGGGCAAGTTGAGAGGAATAGAGCTAGAGAAATTTTGGGATAGTTGTAGCAGAATACCAGTGGGTTGTGGGATATTGAGTTGTGAGTGGACTGTGAGAGGCACCCTTTTCTTGTGGATTCCTAGCCCTAGTGATGCAAGAGCATCGTTGGAAATCACATGGAGCAAGACCTATCAACGTCAAGGAATATGTATGAAATCTCAATGCTGGCAGTCACAACAGATATTTTGAAGTCCGCCTTAACTCAGCGCCAGAATTAATCTTTGGGGCATGCTTGAAATCAGGTCGGGAAAATTTGGAGGCACGCTTGGACGATTACGAGCAAAGTGGGAGACTCCACTACGGGTATGGAATGTGATTGGTTGAGATAGTCATTAGGCTAAGTTATAGAATAGACAATTAGCTAGGGGAAACCCTAAGAACCCTCTATGATAAATGATCCGGAAATATCTTTTAATGACTGTGGTTGAGTTTTTAATTGCATGTGATTATTAACCATTTAAGAAGCTAATGAAAGAGGATGGAGATGAGAGAATATATCACAGCCATAATAAAAAATATATATCTGAACTGAACCAATAAGAACAACAAACCATAACAAGAGAAGTGATAATGGATTTCGGCACAAAATTGCCTATGTCTCCGGGCCTTTCTCTCAGCGGGGGAGGCTTTTTTTATTTTTGTTCAAAGCTCAAAAAGTACATTGAAGCAGTGCCATAAAGCTACAATAGTAATCTGGTCATGTTCTTCCAGATCTCTAGAACCCAACAGAATAAACGACACACAAAACAGATGACTGGAGCTCCCAGAAATGGCCCATAAGCGTCTGCTCCTCAACAACTTCCTTGCATAAAAATGACTTTGGCTTGGCTTTGCTTCAGCGTAAATCTGCTCTGACTATCCTCTCATGGCCTCAAATAGGCCTGGTTTTTATAGATCTGAAGTTGGTTATCCATCCCCAACTTCCTCCCAAAATCTGGGCTCAAATCCCCCTTCAAATGGTCCAAAATCCCCCAAAAATCCATTTTTCTGGGCTAAATACCAGTCATAAATCCCCAAAAATAATTAATATATGGTTTAAAAACCACTTTTTGTTTAATTATTGGGCTTAGCCCCCTTGAATGGCACACACTCCCTCTCTGTGGTCATATGACTGCATAAAACTGTGGGCTGGGGCTTAGCCCCAGCCCCCTTCCACCCACATAGTAATGTATTACGTTTTAAATAAATTTAAATGTGTTTCATATAATAAGAACCATATGTGGCATGTTGGTGTTTGACTATTTCTCAAAGCTTGGGCTTGGTGGGAGGTAGTGGATTCAAAACCCATGGACCCCAAAACATTTTGAAACTTGCCACAACTGCTGACTGGTGCCACGTGGCTGCCCATGCCTGGGCCACGTGGCATCACCTCATTTGCCCGAAAATTGACAAGTGTCACATGCCACGTGTCCAAATATGATTTGATCTGTCATCTACCCAGTCACCCTGCTGCCTGTGCTACCACATGTCACTTCTTCCACTGCCACGTGTCACCTCCAGAGAGTGCCACGTCACCTTTTGACTATTGACTTTTTTTTTTTACTTTTTAACTTTTTGGAAAAACGGTCATAGTGTGATAACTCTCGCATACGACACCCATTTGAGAAAGTGAATATATGGCTGGAATCTGCGCGACGAGCCGGTCGTAATGGAATTGGTTTTGTTCGATTATGAGAACTTTCATTTTTGAGCCTTTTTGAGCCCCATCAGTCTCTTGGATCTGATTCTGGATCAATAAATAGAGGTTTTGTACACCCGAATGAGGCTAGTTGGTAGTTGGTTGGGGTAGATGAAATCTAGATACAAGTTAGGAGGATTTTTTCAGGGTTCCAATAGTTTTTGTTGTTCATTTTACAGTTGTAACCATTTTCATTTTGGAATATGACAGAGGAAAATTGATCCAATGCATGGTGTGGACATTGTTTGCAATTCCTTGTTATTATGTTTTTATGAGTGAATGAATTCCGTTATGAATACATGGAACTGTGAGTGTTAGAATAAGTTTCAATTGTTTTTCTTCTGCTGAAGTAGTGCAAAGTGTGCACACATAACGCAAGGAGTGCGTTAATGGGATCTGTTTTGATTATGAAGCTCAGAAGAGATAACAAGAAACTTTCCCTTTGTAAGGAGTGCAAAGAGACTGGTGCAAGGAGTGCACGGTCACCTGTAAGAACCCAAAACCTTGCGTAAATATCTGGTGCAAGGAGTGCACAGATCTGAGATTTGACTAAGGGTCGAAGAGACTTGCAAGAAGTCGAAGAACCAGTAAAGGAGAATGTCGAGATGGAGAAAGGAAATTATCTTTGAGGAATCCTTAGGATCTGAGTTATCGAAATCCATGAAATGTAAGGAGTGTGCAGGAAAATCGAAGTCTTCATGAGATCAAGCTCAGGATGAGTAACCCTTTTCATAAGTGTGAGATCCAAAAAAATCGAACTCGTCGAAGGAGCAAAGGTTCGAAACCTTTGAACACCTGGAAGATCTTCTAACTCTGAAGATAGTGTGAGCACAAGGGGGAAAAGATCTCAGTCGTTCGGTTCGAATGTTAGAGAATCAGAACCGTCCATCAGGAGGGACGTCTGGCGAACGATCATCGTTTCACTTACTCGCACCCTCGAGAAGTCAAAGGGAAGAATGCTAAGAATTCATGAAGCCCGAATCTGCAACTTGATTTGAGTCGTTGGATCCAGGAGGGATCTGGACCATTGATTGTCCAGGGTGAAATATCAACATTTTGGGGATCGGGGGATCGGAGGTGATAAGTCTTTCGACTTCGCGAAACAAAAAGTTCCTAAGTCCTCATGACTGACGGATCGGAGGAGATAACTGGACCGTTAATCCAATGCCATTGTGATTTTAGCTATCGGGAGAACAGAGGTGGGGAGGCTCCAAAGTTGCGAAATGTGAAACATCGATTTGATCACAGCCATTGATCAAGGGAATATCTGAGCCGTAGATCTCAGGTCATCGAAATTTTGGCTATCAGGTGAACGGAGCTAGCAACACTCCTAGAATCATGAAATGCGAAACCATGACACGCCTTTCACTAAAGCACGTGGTCACTGCCAGTGGTCACAATAGGGAAAGGGCATAGCAGAGAAGAGTTAACGCCTGTTTTGTGTTGAGGTTCGAGCAATGCTCAGGAGAGTAGCCGCGGGTCTCACACGACCTAGACATTTGGGGGAAGGACCTGTGTAAGAGCATTTGGGGTCTAGCAGAGACCCAAAGAGTCAATCAAACTCAGTTTATTGATCGATCCTAGACCAGGAGGTCGCGCAGCTTGTAGGAGATGAGGGGGGGTCTGCACCAAGTGGTATCAGAGCTGATTTTCGTCTGTAGATTTCAGGCGAAGGAGAAAAAGGACTCAAAGTTTTACTCTGTGTGTAGCAGACAGTTGACACAATGCCACCAAGGAGATGAGTGGAAACACCTTTGGCCAATCGAGCTGTAGAAAGTGAGATGCGAGAACTTCGTGCAAGATTGGATGCAATGGAAGCAGTGCAGAGACGAGCACTTGATGCTGGAGACGTTAGCGATGCAGAGAGAGAAAAAGCTGTGGGCGAAAATGTCGTCAGAGAAGCTCCATGAGAGGATATTGCTGAAGAACACTTGTTGAGAGTAGTTTCCAGATTGGGAGGCAGAGCCAAGATAGAAGTCCCAATGTATGAAGGTAATTTAGATGCTGAAGATCTATTGTATTGGATAATATCCATGGAAAAACATTTCGATTATGAAGACGTCGATGAGGAAAGAAGAGTGAGACATGTTTCCACCAAACTAAAGGGACATGAAATGCTATGGTGGGATGAACTGCAGGCTGAGAGAAGAAGCAAAGGTAAACAAAAGATAAAAAGATGGGATAGAATGGTAGCCAAGTTGAAGGATAAGTTCATGCCCAAATATTATCAGATCAATCTGTTCAAGAAAATGTAGAACTTGAGACAGAAAGAGATGACATTTAAGGAGTACACAAAAGAGTTCTATAGGATGAACATCAGAACTGGACAAAGAGAGAGAGATGAAGAAAAGGCCGCCAAATATATAAATAGCCTAAGGTATGAAATCCAGGATGAGCTCAACATGATGGCAGTAAGGATAGTGGAGGATGCTTATCAGTTTGCATTGAAGGCAGAGGAGAAGTTGGCCATAAAAAAAAGCTAGGGAGGGAGGGGAAAAGGCCTAGTCCCAAAAAAAACAAGGGGAGTTACCCATGATAGAGCGCATAAGTCTAAGGATGAGACTGAGAAACCACATAGTTACTCAGGAAAAGGAGGAAGTTCTCGAGAAAGACAGGGCGGTGGAAGAATTTCTTCTAGAGGAAGAGGAATAAGAGGATGAGGAGAAGTAAGATGTTATGCATGTGGAAAGACATGAAACATGTCTTGGGAATGTCCCAAGAAGAGGAAAGAAGGAGGAGGTGAAGTTCACATTTCAGAAGCACAAAGAAGAGATGTTGAAGCAGAAGGAGCAGAGGATGGAAGATCTCTGATGTTGAGGAAATTTCTCTTAAAACCAGAGGCAGAAGTTGAAAGGCCGGTGCAAAAGAACAATCTCTTCAGAATAGCTTGCAAGTCTAAAGACAAAGTATGCAAGGTTATAATTGATAGTGGGAGAACTGACAACTTAGTATCCACAGAGATGGTGGAGAAATTAGAGCTGGAGACAAATGCACACCCAAAGCCATACAAAGTCTCATAGTTGCAGAAAGGACACCAGGTAATGGTTACTAAAAAATTCTTGGTTGAATTTAAGATAGGAGGGTATAGAGATGAAATCCTATGTGATGTAATTCCCATGGATGTATGCCATATCCTTTTGGGAAGACCATGGCAGTTTGACATGAATGTCATTCATGATGGGAGGAAAAATACATACACATTAGAGAAGAATGGTAGGACACACATGTTGCTACCAATAGAGGAGAAGAAAGTGAAAGAGGAGGCAAGCACAAACATACTTCTCATGAGTGGGAAGGAACTCCTAAAAGAATTCAAGGAAGAACAGGAGATGCAGTTTGTTGTGGTGAGGAAACCCAGAATGATCCTTACAAGTACTTCAATGTTGGATTTTCTTAAAGAAGTTCAGGAATTGTTGGATAATTTTGCTGACATAGTGGTGGATGAGCTGCCTAACTCATTGCCACCCATCAGAAGTATCAGTCACCATATTGATTTTATACTAGGAGCAAGTCTGCCAAACAAATAAACATACATATTAACACCTCGAGAGAATGAGGAAGTGAAGAACCAAGTCCATGAATTGTTAGACAAGGGTTTGGTTAGAGAAAGATTGAGTCCATGTGCAGTACCAACTGTGTTGAGTCCAAAGAAATATGGAGGGTGGAGAATGTGTACAGACTCAAGAGCCATTAACAAGATCACCATCAGGTATAGATTTCCTTTACCAAGAATGGATGATTTAATGGACTGCTTAAGTGGAGAAAATTTCTTTTCCAAAATAGATTTGAAAAGTGGATATCACCAGATTAGGATCAGAGAAGGTGATGAATGGAAGACTGCCTTTAAGACGAATGAAGGTTTGTATGAGTGGCTTGTTATGCCATTTGTCTTAACAAATGCCCCAAGTACTTTTATGAGCCTGATGAATGAAATACTGAAATATTTCATTGGCAAGTTTTTGGTTGTATATCTGGATGATATACTAATCTTTAGCAGGAATAAAGAGGAGCATTTGAGGCACCTAACATTAGTAATGAGAAGGCTATAGCAGGAGAAGCTGTTCATAAATCTGAAGAAGTCCTCTTTTATGAAGACATAACTCATCTACTTGGGTTTTGTGATCTCTTCAAATGAACTGAATATGGATCCAGAGAAGGTGAAAGCAATCAAAGAATGGTCATCACCAAGGAGCATGTTTGAGGTAAGAAGCTTCCATGGATTAGCAAGTTTCTATAGGAAGTTCATTAGAGACTTCAGTGGAATTTGTGTGCCAATGATGCATACAGTGAAGAAGAAGCATAAGTCTTTTAAATGGATATAGGAGGCTGAGAGGAGCTTCAATATACTGAAGGATAAAATAATAGAACGACCAATTCTGGTCTTGCCGAATTTTGAAAAGACATTTTAGGTGAGATGCGATGCAAGTGGAGTTGCAATAGGAGCAGTTTTGAGCCAGGATAACATACCTATTGCCTATTTCAGCAAGAAGCTGAATGAGACCAAGAGAAAATATGCCACGTATGATAAGGAGTTTTACGCCATAATTCAAGCCTTGAATAAGTGGAAACATTACCTTGTCCCACAAGAATTTGTCTTGTATAGCGATAATCAGGGCTTACAATTCATAACCAGGCAGGACAAACTGAATCAATGGCATGCAAAATGGGTTGCGTTTATGCAAAATTTTACTTTTTTCATAAAACATATTGCTAGGAATGCTAACAAAATTGTTGATGCATTAAGAAGGAGATGTTTAATTTTGCAGGAATTCCAGGTGCAGACCTTGGGGTTTGAACACCTTAAGGACATGTATTGTGATGATACATATTTCAAGGAAGCATATGAAGCATGTGCAAACCCTGTGCCGAGAGACATAATCCAGTGGACATAGTACATGATTCAAGAGGGATTTTTATTTAAGGGAAATCAGTTGTGCATACCAAAATGCTCAATGAGGGATAACCTTTTGAAGGAAAAGCATAGTGGAGGATTGGTTGGACATTTCAGCCATGATAAAAAGTTTGCACAGTTGAGCAGTTCATACTATTGGCTAGGTATGAGAAAATAAGTGATAAGGTTTGTTAACAGATGTATAATCTTCCAACATGCAAAAGGAAAAAGATAAAACACTAGATTGTATCAACCATTGCCAATACTAGAGAGGCCTTGGGATGCAATAAGCATGGATTTTGTGTTAGGACTGCCAAGAATGCAAAGAGGATTTGATTCCATATTTGTGGTGGTGGATAGATTTTCAAATATGGCACATTTTATCCCATGCCAGAAGACCAGTGACGCAATGCATGTTGCAAATCTATTTTTCAAGGAAGTTGTGAGACTTCACGACCTACCCAGGAGCATTGTCTCGGACAAAGACACAAAATTTGTTGGTCACTTTTGGAGAACACTGTGGAAGAAGACGGGGACATATTTGTCCTTCATCTCAGCTTATCACCCTCAAACAGATGGATAGATTGAGGTGGTAAATAGAAGTTTGGGAAACTTATTGAGGAGTATGGTCACTGAACACCATAATCAGTGGGATCAGATTTTGCCACAATTAGAATTTGCATACAATGATTCACCAAACA
This sequence comes from Picea engelmannii, assembly GCA_009831015.1. Classification (NCBI taxonomy): domain Eukaryota; kingdom Viridiplantae; phylum Streptophyta; class Pinopsida; order Pinales; family Pinaceae; genus Picea; species Picea engelmannii. The sequence continues at coordinate 1,042,596 of ML776730.1, forward strand.
AGAGCACTGGAAGGAGCCCGTTCCAAATATTGTATGGAATGCAACCCAGGGGAGTATCTGATTTGAGAGACTTGGAACAGAATGAGATCAGGAGAAGAATATTTTTCTGCAGAAATGCATAAGCTCCATAGCCAGATCAGAGGACAATTGCAGAGTTCTAACCAGGTGTACAAACACAGAGTTGATCAACATCGCAAAGAAATTCAATTTGAAGTACCGGATCAGGTTCTAGAACAAATCAGGAAGGAAAGGTTCCCTAGGGGAACATATAATAAGTTAAATATGAAGAAGATAGGACCCTGTAAGATCTTGAGGAAGTTTGTTGCAAACACCTATGAGATTGAAATTCCAGATGATGTGGGCATATCGCCCATATTCAATGTTTCAGACTTGTATCGTTACAGGAAAGATGATATAGAGGAATCATAATATCAAGAGAAGATTCAGTGGGATAAACAAATGCCTATAGCAGAAAAAGCACAGATGGAGAAGATTGTTGCTAAGAGGATTGGAAAAAAGACTAGGAGGAAGACCTATTTTGAATATCTGGTCAAGTGGAAGGGGCACCCAATAGAATATGCCAATTAGTAAAATGAAGCTGCTATCCAGAAGCATGGAAATTTAGTGCAGGAGCTCATGGACAGGAGTCCATGAAATTTTGTCAAGGGGAGTATGATGCAGGAGCATCGTTGGCAATCACGTGGAGAAAGACCTATCAACGTCAAGGAATCTGTACGAAATCTCAACGCTGGTAGTCACAACAGATATTTTGAAGTCCGCCTTAACTCAACGTCGAAATTAATATTTGGGGCACGCTTGAAATCAGGCTAGGAAAATTTGGAGGCACTCTTGGGCGATTACGAGCAAAGTGGGAGACTCCACTATGACTCTGGAATGTGACTGGTCGAGATAGTCATTAGTTTAAGCTCTAGAATAGACAAGTAGCCAGGGGAAACCCTAAGAACCCTCTAAGATAAATAGAGGTTTTGTATGCCCGAATGAGGCTAGTTGGTAGTTGGCTGGGGTAGATGAAATTTAGATAGAAGTTAGGAGGAGTTTTTCAGGGTTCCAATAGTTTTTGTTGTTCATTTTATAGTTGTAACCATTTTCATTTTGGAATATGACAGAGGAAAATTGATCCAATGCATGGTGTGGACATTGTTTGCAATTCCTTGTTATTATGTTTTTATGAGTGAATGAATTCTGTTATGAATAGATGGAACTATGAATGTTAGCATAAGTTTCAATTGTTTCTCTTCTGCTGAAGTAGTGCAAAGTGTGTGCACACAGAACATAAGGAGTGCGTTAATGGGATCTGTTTCGATTCTGAAGCTTAGAAGAGATAACACAAAACTTTCCCTTTGCAAGGAGTGCAAAGAGACTGGTGTAAGGAGTGCATGGTCACCCGCAAGAACCCAAAACCTTGTGTAAATATATAGTGCAAGGACTGCACAGATTTGAGATTCGAACAAGGGTCGAAGAGACTTGTAAGAAGTCGAAGAACCAATAAAGGAGAACCCCGGGAGGGGGAAAGGAAATTATCTTTGAGGAATCCTTAGGATTTGGGTTATTGAAATCCCTAAAATGCAAGGAGTGCACGGGAAAATCGAAGTCTTCACGAGATCAAGATCAGGAGGAGTAAACCTTTTCATGTGTTAAAGAGATCCAAAAAAACCAAACTCATCGAAGGAGCAAAGGTTCGAAACCTTTGAACACCTGAAAGATCTTCTAACTCTGAAGATAACATGAGTGCAAGGGCGAAAATATCTCAGTCATTCGGTCTGAACATTAGAGAATCAGAACCGTCCATCAGGAGGGACGCGTGGTGAACGATCAACATTTCGCTGACTCGCACCGTGGAGAAGTCAAAGGGAAGAACACTAAGAATTCGTGAAGCCCAAATCCGCGACTTGATTTGAGTCATTGGATCCAGGAGGGATCTGGACCATTGATTTTCCAGGGCGAAATATTGACATTTCAGGGATCGGGGGATCAGAGGTGATAAGTCTTTCGACTTCGTGAAACGTGAAGTTTCGAAGTCCTTGTAACTGTCAGATCGGACGAGAGAACTGGATTGTTGATTCAGTGCCATTGCGATTTCGTCTATCGGGAGAACGAAGGAGGGGAGGCTCCAAAGTCATGAAACGTAAAACACTGATTTGATTGCAGCCCTCGATCAAGGGAAGGTCTGAGTCGTAGATCTCGGGTCATCGCGATTTAGGATATTGGGTGAACGGAGGTAGCAACACTCATAGAATCTCGAAACGTGAAACCGTGACATGCCTTTCACTAAATCATGTGGTGACCGCCAGTGGTCACAAGAGGGAAAGGGCCTAGCAGAGAAGAGTTAACACCTGTTTGGTGTTGAGGTTCGAGCAACAGTCAGGAGAGTAGTCGTGGGTCTCATACGACCTGCACATTTGGGAGAAGGACCTGTGTAAGTTGGTTTGGGGTCTAGCAGAGACCCAAAGAGTCAATCAGACTCAATTTCTTGATCGATCTTAGACCAGGAGGTCGCACAACCCTTAGGAGAGGAGGGGGGTCTACACCACCTAGTTTGGGGGTGACTTTTTGCTCTGATTAGGAGCAGTAAGTCTATGGTTGGGTGGAATGTCCTTCCCAAGCAACTGGTTGCACAACTGTTTAAAAAAAATATGTTTTATTTGTTTTTCTATGTTAATTTATGAGTTTAACTTATGTGTGTTTTATTATATCCATGAGAATGAGTTATATGTTGTTGTGATGAAATTGTTAGTTGCAATTACGTTTTTAACTAGTATGGAATGTTGCATGAGATTGATTGTCATGTTGTTCATAAATCGATGTTTAAATGTATATGTTAATCAATTTTTAGTGATAACTATAATGAATTTCGGTGTAGTGCTCGAATCATCGCACACGCTGGAAATAATTGGCGTGCACATAGTACAAAGCATGTTGCATGTGTGTTGTGAATAATGGTCATGCACAATACAAGGGAAGTTGCACACATGGTTTTCTTAGTGAGGAGGTGGCATTCATGTTCACTAGAATGATGTAGATGCATTTAAATAATTGTTATCTACAATGGTTAAATTTTTGTATAATTCGTAGCTGATAAGCTACAAAAAGTTGAATAGTAGAAAAAATTTAAATTTATGTGTGTATTCCGCAAGTAATGTTCCTCGGTTAATATGTGGGAAATTATAGTATGCCTTGGCCCCATCCAAAATTTCTAATCCTCAAAAAGTTCTTTCCAATGAGCTATCATGTGCCCCAAATGGAGGTCATATGCAAAAGTTATTCCCCTGGGAAGTTGACATATTAACTAACCACCTTGGGGCCCATAATACTTTTGGTGTTTCATCTTCCAAGGTTAGGATTTTTATGTTTAGGGTTATTCCTTTAGGATTAATGATATAATTCTCTTCTCGACCTCTTTGTAATCATATTTTTGTGAATGATCATAACCGACATCTATTCTCTTCAAGGATAAGCTACCATCATTCTGGCTAGTTTGTGTTTTACAATATTCTAATGTTTTATTAATTAATAGAAGTTGGGTTTCATTGTATTGTTGTACTCTCTACTATATTTTTATGTGTTCCATTTCATTCTCAATATAATTTGGATCATTAAGACAACCCAATATCAACCTTGCATTTCTTAACCAACTACTCTACTCCTTTTTTAATACCAAAAGCCATTAGACTAGGTTGAAATCTTCTTGACTACTTGTAATCATCCCACAAATAGATAATATATTATATGAAATAAAAATTTATATTTCTCTTGGATCTATAAATAATGAAAAACATACACCACTGATCTTACCTGTTGTTAGCACGTGAAATGTTCAACAGTAAAAAATTCTGATCTTAGTCCATGTAAGAGTCTTGGTGTCATGATAATGTTCATCATCATGAAAGAAATAGGAGTCAGCATTGGTATCCTAAACCATGGAAATTTTCAAGTTTGTTATACCAAAGGAGAAATTTATAGTTTCCTCTTGCAACAGTAAGCTTATCCACTATATTACTGTGCGCTGCAAACTGTGCACTGTGAAATGGCACTGCGAACTCTATGTTTTCTGATAAATAAAACCCTTTTTAGTTGATATTCGTCTAGGGCTGAGGTTTTAACTAGTAAACTCATATGTTTCTCCTTAGACGTGGAAAATATTGCAAGTCTTTCACAAAAATCTAGTTCAATTCGCGCTACAAATTGGCATTGTGAACTTAACCAACGCGTTGCAAACCCTTTGTTTTACACATAGCTACTTCAATTTATGCTTATCTGTAGTTTTCATCCAAGTTGGATTTATGTTCTTCTTTTCTCACCTCCTAATTGCATCTTTTTCATCCTCCAACTGTTGTTGTGCATACAATTACAACTTAAGTAATGATCTTGGGTCTTGAGCTAAATTTAACATCTTCATATGATTTCTCCAAGGTTACTTCATGTTTCAAGAGGTTTGTAGCAGGATCTGGAAGTTTTTTCCCAACTTCTTATGAAAATTTTTAAAGTTTGGAATCATTTTGGAGGTAAATAGGAACCTACATGAAAGTTCCCAACATGTGTTGTGAAAGGCGCTGCGAACTGATAATTTGGGACAGTTTGTAGCAAGTAGCACACAACATAGTCATTTTTTAATCATAACTTTTAAATGCCGACCTGGGTTCTTCTGAAGTTTTTTGTGGAGATGAATCATAATATCATGGACATGCTGGAAAAAATCAGCATGACCCAGTTTGTATTTTGGGAGAAATTTTGAAATCGTCACCTACAAGAAAGTTCACAGCACATGTTGTCAAAGGCACTGTGAACTCTAACAGATTGATAAATCCGAGTTGTAGGAGAGTTGGCACCTATCTAAGGGGGTGTGAATGGTTTCCTAGGAGGTAGTTTGACATGAGGGACATGTTTTGTATCATCATATTAAGTAGCATGACCTTTTTCAAAAGGCATTTATCACAATAGACAAGATCCAAAAAAATAGGAATTTGTTATGTTTTTGTTGGAATGTTTTGAAACAAACTCCTAAATGGAGGAGGATCCTATGTAGCTCCTTGGTTTCGACCTCATTAGAGTAGAGAGAGATAATTCACTATATATGAAGGGGATTTTGATAAGGAAAGGGTTGGATTCATGATCCAAGAGAGGAGAGAGTTGGAGGAGTAGTTTAGTTTCTCATTTGTAAGCCTGAGGGCATGTTTGTAATCATCATTTGTGCCATTAAAGATTCATGAGAGTGGTTTATCAGATTGTATTCTTTGTTTTCCATTTCTCTCATCATCCTGTTGCTTGAATATATTTCAATTTTTTAGGATCATAGTTGCCATTGATTGATGGATTCATGAACAACAGAGGATCTACTATAGCTTTCCCATTAAATCATTGTTTATTGTTTAATCAATATTTAATCTATTTTCAGAAAGGCTCTTTGTAAAATGGGTGTTCTTACTTTTGTCATATTCTCTATGATTCGACTCATAATTATATATCCCTTTTGTCTGGTATATAGTTTGATTGCCTTTGATCTATAGGATGTTATGACTCCATGCCCAATGGAATGCCTCTACAGATAGTTTGTTTCCCTCTCCCTTTCTTACTCAATCTTGTTGATCCACTCAAGTATAAACCTATTTTAAATCATTTATATTTTGATGGGTACTAGGCTTACACCTACAACAGTCTAGGTGTGACTTCTAGTGCTAACACCTATCATCTCAAGCATAATCGACTAGTTCTTAAATTAGCAACTGTTCAATACTACATGAATCCTATGGGATCTACTCAAATTGTTAACAATGGTATGGATATTCTCTTGACCAACTCCTCTATCTACATGTGGACATTCTCTATGAAAATTTTCCCCTCCACATGTCCAACACCCCCCCTATAATGTTTCCTCCAATTCCAAAACTATGTAAAGGTAGATCGACTACTCTATAGAGTCTTCTATGGTATAACACTTCCATGTTGCATTGATGACCCATATGGTGGCCTCTATCCTCTACAATACTATCTATGGGTCCTCGTTACATGCTCACATGGTGCATCTTTGCACCCTGCCACTGGTCTAGGTGTACGAATTGAATAAGCACCCCATATTTGTCCTCTTGAATCTAAAGGTCTATATGGTCTTGATTGACCACCTCCTATATGTTCCTCCTCAACTGTAACATACCCAACCACCCACGGGCTGGCCACACTACTTCAAAAATTACATTTCAAAACTGATTTTGAATTCTAATAAATTTTTAATTAATAAAGAGGCATGAAATATTCACATGCATAGATCAAGATTCATGGTACAACATAAAATGAATGAATATAATTCCATACACATCAATAACCAGGAAGAATGCATATTATAAACATGAATCTAAGAGATAATAATTAATACACAGTGGAAATAAATATATAGGTAAATGAAACCATGATAGAGAGAGATTATCTTTAATGAAACAAATCACCAACTAGATGCAGACCAAGGACGTCCCACCCAACTGTAGACATTGTTGTTCTAAGTCTCAACAATAGTGTCACCCTCGAGATAGGGATATGAATCCACAAGGACGATTCCAGGGTGTCTCTTAGCTCCCCAAACCAGTCATCACTCAAGCTCTCCTAGGATTCTCATCACATGGTAATCCAAAGTGCACCAACTCTCTTCTCTCCAGCCTGCACAACCCAATAGAATAGAGCCCCTTCTCTGCTACATAGTCCCTAAGGATACCCACCTCCTTCCAAGGATACAATGAATCTGGTCAAGAATCTCCATGTCGGGACACTCATGATTCACATTTGTGAGCGAAAATTAACACATGTCAATGCATCTCAGACATGCATGAATTAATTCATGGATGGAATACATCATCAGTCATTACAGCCAACAAAACAATGGATCCTCTCCAACATTTTTTTTTCTTTCCCAAGCCAAAATCAAAATGAATGAGGAATTAAGAATGGGTGAAAGAGTGAATGGAGATTCTAAGAAATGAACAATGAGCACTGAGTGAACCCCCCAATAGCCCAAAGATAGGTTTATATATTTACATGGAAATCGATAACCACATGACCTTCCCCAAGAAGATCATGTAACCACTTCTCTCAATTAAAAAAATTATGGGTAAATAAAATATAATAAAAGACTTATCCCCTTAAGCTCCCTCTCTCATGGAACCATATCCCCTTATAAATCTTTTCCTTATCCATCTATAATCCATCAATACATTTTATTATTAATTATGATCAAAGCATTACATTTCCTAGGCTCGCTAGCCTCTTTTAATTGTTTGGGCTCTCTGGCCTTTCATCAAATAAACAAATACATTATTTAAATATGGGGAATCAAAACTGGGGTATTACAGTCCCCTCCCCCTTATTTTGGCACTATCCTCAGTGCATATACAAAGAAAAAATTCAAAATTATTCAAAATGTTGTGGGTACTCTGCCCACATGGCATCTTCATGATCCCAAGTAGCATCTTCAGGACCATAGTAGGTCCACTAGACTTTTACCAGCTCTATAACTCGATTCCGGAGCATTTTGACTTTTATGTCCATTATGCACACTGGATGGACCTAAAAGTCTCCCTCTAGATCTACCTAAATCAACTACCAATCAATAAAATGGTTAGGATAATGTACATATTTTTTTTATCAAAGAGATATGAAATACATTATGCACATTCATGGAAGCAGGCAATGCAAGCATGTAAGCAACTGGCCCTATTCTGTCCAATATCTCAAATGGACCACAGAATTTGGCTGCTAGCTTTGTACAACTACCCAACGTCAATGATCTCTTATTGGGATTGACTTTAAAAAGAATATGCTCCCCCACTTTAAATTCTCTAGTTCTCATGTTCTTGTCTACATAAATTTTCTATCTATCTTGAGCTACCTTTAAATTTTGCTTAATTCTAACCTTCTGGTCTTCCATATCCTTGAAAAATTCTATCCCAAGTACTACTTTTTTTATTGGGTTGTCCCAACTCAGTGGAGTATTTCATCTCCTACCATACAAAACTTCAAATGGGATCATTTTCAATGAATCTTGATACCCATTATTATAGGCAAACTCAACCAAGTGCAAGTAATCTTCCCACTTAGATGGCTTATCCATCACATACATTCTCAACATGTCTTCAATTACTTGGTTGACTCTCTCTATATACCCATCTGAATGTTGATGGTATGTTGTGCTAAATTTAATATTTGTACCAAAACCTTTAAGAAATTCCCTCCATTAATTTGAAGTAAACTTTGTATCTCTGTCTGAAGCAATTTCCTTAGGTATCCCATGCAACCTAGAAATCTCCCTCATGTAAATTTCTGCAATATTAGTTGTTGTATGAGTCATTTTTATGAGAACAAACTGAGTAGTGTTTGTCAATTTATCAACCACTACCATTATTGAATCATGTTTCCTTTTTTTCCTAGGAAATTTAGTTATAAAATCAATGGTTACCACTTCCCATTTCTTCTCTAGATTTGGTAATCGTTGTAGCAAACATGTTGGGTTCCTATGCTTAGCCTTCACTCTCTGACATTCCATACATATAGCAATGTAGTTAGAAAAATATTTCTTCATTCTTGGCCAACCTTCTTTAGTATGTCTTTTAACATTCCTCCAAGTTTCACTCCTTGAATCATTCCTTAAAAGGATTTATAGAGAAAATGGTAGACCTTGTTGAATTATATCCTATTCTAGAGAGAGAACTTGTACGGAATTCCACATACTCAATATTTAATATATCATTCTGAAAATATCACAAAACAAAACAGTACTGCAATGTTTCCATTTAAATTGGTCTCATATCATTTTGATTCTCTATGAAGAAGTTATGACTATTTTACCGATAACACCCGTTTAAGACTAGTTTCAGGACTAGTCAAAATCCTTGTCTTCCACATAGAGTATATCCAAAATTAAAACGACCCAGAAGCTGAAATTTCTACCACAAGTACCTTAATATGTCTTCTCAACATCCTCTGAGTATCACTATCTAAATCATTCTATAAAAAACATTATAGTGAAAATGGTAAGATGACCTGTAAATAGTATACCTTAGAACACATCATCAAAAACTTCATCCTCCCTTGAATTTTCGGCCTTATTTACCTCACTTGGACTTATTTTCCTCCAAAATGTATTCTCATAAGTGAATACATAGAAGTGATTTGCAATTGACTCTTCTCTGTGTTTTAATGGGAAATTTATTAATGACATGCAACTCATGATGGCATGCAACTCACATGCAACCTGTTATCTTCTTTTTACTGCCACTTTACTTTGAAATGAAACTTTGTTCAAGGGTTGACATAAATGAAAACCAATCTAAAATTTCGACAATATTTTTCGATAAAGGCATGCAATAATTAATTATCCCTGCAATAATTAATTAATCTTTTTCGATAATTAATAAATCCTTGCAATAATTAATATTTCAACAATTAATCTTTCAACAATCGCATGTTGCAACCAAGTTGATTGGTCAAGCTTCTTTATGACCTTCTAGAGGCTTCTATAATATCCTTGAGGGTCCTCCAACTTCACAGATCCGTATATCCTCAACCGTGAGGAACTACGTGGCGTACCATATATCACCAGAAATGGCATGACGCATACTATCCATCTATGATAGTCTTACCTGCAAGTATACTGACCTTCATGTCTTGGGTTCCATGACCATATATCAAGGGAACCTTTCAATTAGATGTCCACCATCACCAACACATGCCTCTACCAAGAATGTATCGAAGTCACCAACATACTATCACAAGATATGTGCATGTACCATACCATGTACCAAACCTATACCGTGCATCAACCATGCACCAAACCTTAACAATATGTCAATATCAATGGTATACCTCTAACATGACAACCAACTTTCCAACAATCTAGTCCATATATTTGGGGCTTCCATAATTCTCTAAGGGTTGACATTAATCTCCAATATCACTCTCCAAGGGTTGACATCAATGACAACCAACTGTCCAACAATCTCCCCCTTTGGCATTGATGGAAACACCAACATTGATGGAAACACTTAGACATGGAAACACCATGCTCATGCTCCTGGTGTGACCATCGATCCTCATAAATTTTTCTATCTCTCCCACTTTGATATCAATGGAAAAGGGTATCTCCCTTGGGGTTACTCCCCCTATCTTCATGCCTATGTTCTTTCTCTTCACATGTTTATGTTATTTCTCTATAGATCTTTCTCTTACTCCCCCTTTGAGATCTTGGAAAAAAAGGTTAACTCTCTCTCTGGGGATACTCCCCCTATTCAATATTCATGTTACCTATGAGTCTCCAAACTAGATGGCTCAGAAAAATATCTACTCTGATATGGAGTAATCTTTCTCTTCATCATTTTCCTTTTCATCCTCTTCACGAAGTATGATATATTTCTCTTTGCCTCTCGATTCATCATGATTTTGCATTGCTACAATTCTTGTGAGTGTGATCTCTAGGACCTATGTTTCATTCACCTGTTCTTCTTGTTTTCGTTTCTTCTCAAAACCTTCTTATATCTGACATCTTCCTTTTTTCTTGTACATTTATCTTGATCTTGTACTGTTGAAAATTGTTACGAGGAAAGTCTCTCTATGGCATGGGGTAAACAACAATAGACAAAATGACACGTATAAATAAAATCTAATCCCAAGTATTATATATAAATGAAATGCTAACAAGACAAGGCCAAGAGCCTACCTCGTCCAGGCATTTAATGAAGACCATTGTTGAGCATTCAACTCAAAGCTTTATACCTACAAATTGTCCTCAACAACCAATATACGCAAGCATATGGTGAAAATATATAATGTTAGCATATAGATTAGCATAATCCATTAACATACATGAAAAATACACCCATGGAATAATAATTCGAATATTTGTAAGATATCAATTGGACCAGAAAATAGTATTTCTATTAAAAAAATCAGCAGAAGTATATAGGTGACAAAATTATGTAACGACACATATCAGAACCGAGAAACTAAATCCCTCCAGTTGGGCCTCCACCACTTCAATCCTCCACCAAAGGAAATATCATATAAAGGATCCAATGAGGTTCTCCATCACAACGAAGGAAGAGCTTGGGGGCTGAGCAAGGGGTTCATACTTTCAAGGACAAAGGGATGCAGACTCAATATGAAGTGAAATTTCTCCATAGTGTCTTTTCTCTCAAAGTTGAATTGTTCAATTTCTCAAGGCTTGGATATAGCTCAATTTATATCCTTCAAATGGAACTGAAGGGTTGAGTCGGAGAATTTCTGGTATATGGAAGGTCAAGGATCATGGATTTCGTGACATGGCATGGAAACCCAACATAATTTTTAATTTTGAGCACCAAACCTGATGTATGCGGGTTGTAGTGGAGAAACCTACGTATATGCTTGTTGTCTAACTGATAGGGAGTGCATATGTGGAAAAATGTTCCTTTTTGGCTCTGGAAGGTACAAAGGGGGACTTCAAGTCTGCATAGGGAAATGGAAAGGCAATCCAAGCAAGTTGCATGGGGTGAGGCAAAATTTGTTTTAACAGATGCCCCCTAATGTGGGAGGTCAAAGGAGTATCCGTGATGGCCGAAATACATTATAATTCCCAGAAGTAGAGTAATCGAGACTCGGCTAGAAGTGATAGTTACTCATGAGAATATTACAATCCATAATGACTTTGTACACATGGTTTCCAATCTGAATTACACTGTAGATCCATGTGGAAATATATCAAGTAGTTGTTCATGGCCGTGAATAGGAAATACAAAGTGCCATAGCTTGTCATAGTCATGAACAAGGCACAGTGGAATCCAGTCCCAAAATCAATCTAAAGATACCCATATACAATGGAGTACAATCTAATCTCCCATGATCACCGAAGTTATATAGGTACTGGTCCAATGAAAGACAACAATATATTAGGAATGTTAATACTGTAACCTAGAGGTCTTCTACACTATTCGTCAAAGGTGCAAGTCTACATCATATGAATAGAGGAGTTGAGTTCGAACACAATGAGACTTCATTTGATTACCGGTCATTAAGGTATACCGTTAACAAACGTGAAACAACCTGCCAATAATGAAAGTAGGTATCAAGGCACTGAGTGCATTCTACAAGTGTGAATAAGGGTGTTGAGGTCGAACACTTGAATAATCCATAGATCAAGAGACATTGATGCATTTCCAACTGTCGATGGCGAGAAAACTTGTCACTGATGACTGCAAGCCTCTAGGTAATCATAAGACTCTAGGTCTCATTTCCAGAATATACAAGTTGAAGTCGATGGAAGGAGACCCATTGAAAGGAGAGAATTAGGGCATCTTTCATGAGTCAACACGAGGTACAAACCAATAGCTTGATTAGGAGGAACTTAGACGAATAGGATGTTCATGAACCAATGACCCTGTGCATCTCCCGCATGCACTAGATGCAAGTATTGCATGAAAGAGACCCTTTGAATAGAAGCCAATAAAAAAAAATTCCGACAAAGGTGAGGAAACCACCAATAAGGCTAATGGAATCCAAGAAACTATACGAATCCCAATGTGTGAATATATTTCTTGCCGTCAAACACAAGGGAAACCCCCCAGTCAGCGACCAATGAGGAGATGCCAATTGTTAGGTTCTAGGTTACCTACCCATAATGAAAGTAGGACCAGGGTGCATGGTAGGACTATAGCTTCACGCGACTCTGAGATGTACTGAAGGTATGATTGACATGCAAATTCAAGAGTTCAGAGAAATGGCCAACACATGCTTATAGACTTCCTTTGAACAAGAGCATGAGACATATGGATAACTCAGGCAACATAGACTTGATGGTAAAACTTCGTGATGTAGGAGGCATCAACAAACTCTCCATAGGGACTGGAAGAATAACTAGTCGGAGGAGTAAACTCTAAGTAATGAGCTCAACTTCCTAAGGTCATGCTAAACCCAAAATTTGGATGACAGTGGACTCAAAAGTTTGTTCTCCATTCAAAGGAGACACGATTGTGTTGGTTGTGGAGCCTGATTATCTTCCTGATTTAGAGGTCTTTTG
>ML776730.1:1059482-1154117 GCA_009831015.1 Picea engelmannii
AGTTACAACGGGTTTTGCTGTAGGTTGTATCCCTTCATTTGCTGGATAATAATAAAGGAAGGACCTGGAAATTTCTCTGGTGGACGTAGCCCACACTGGGTGAACCATGTAAATCTGTGTCTCTCTTGTATTGTGTGTCTTCTATGTTTTGTTTCTACATTTGTTTTATTTTATTGCTCCGCGGTCCTGTTTTTCTAACATATTGTTGTCGATATGAGATAATATTATTTCCTCACCTATAATTTTTTGTTTTCATAGGAAAATAAATGTTATGATACACGAGAGGAAATGAGTTTCATGAGTAAGCAACTAGTTCCAAACGGTGGAACATACCTATGCTCAATGCAAGGAAGTGCATGCGGGACATGGAAACTTGGGGGGATGTTTCCTCTTATGATATAGGGTGTCAAGATGCAAAGGATATATAAAAGGTGGCCAGTGATGAAAATTGTTGAGGTAAGAGGCTTATAACGAGAAAGAGGGAACCGGAAATAGGCTCAATACTGCAAGCAGGATAATGGAATTCGATTACAACTTAACTTCCATAGAATGTCATTTTTTGTAGATTTAGTCCCCTAGGCCCGAAAAAGTATAAAATAATTTCGAGGATAACTCTTCTAGCCAATGGTGACTAGAGTATTCCTTTTTCTTAAGTAGTCTAATTGATTCGAAAAAGGGTTAAACTTACACCAAATAGATGTCCTTTCAAAGACATTTAACGAGTGTGAAAGAGACAAGTTCACTCAACAATATGTTTCTCTGTTTAGAGAGTCAGAAAAGAGCTTAACCAAGACTCAGGGGTGTTATCGGACTAATCGGTAGGTGCAGACACTAACAGATCTCCCTATATCCACCTGGATCTAGAACAAAATAGGACAGGACATGACTCTTTCCCTAAGTTTAGACCATTGAATTAGCTAATGGGAAGGAACAAGTAACATACCTTTGTATCGCTTCCTAGGGTCTCTGTTGCTGCCGCTTCTCTCCGGTGCTCTCGTGAAGTCAAGACCAAGAAAACACAAACCAACCAAAGTGAATATAGAAAAATATATTCAACTGTCAACTTATGTGTATGAACAAGGAATTACACAATAAAGTGAGAATAGCTTTATGGGAAAAGGACATGCCACTGTATCATATTAATTGAAAGTAGAAGACTACAACCTGATTGCCTTGATGTCGCAAGCTTCCTTTCGGTGGCTCTTGGCTCCAACACACACACTTGCTCAATCCTTGTATGAAGAAGATCAAATCCTCTTGATAGACTTGCCAGAGTCTCCAAGCTCCTGTTCAAGCTAGGTCCTTCACACAATTATTTCATCAATTCTCCAATGAATCTTTCTTAACCTTTTCCATGAGAATTCCCTCAATATATAGGATAGAATGAGATGGTTACTTGGATAAGAATGCTCCCACAATATCAAGGAATCTAGTACAAGGATAACCATTCGAATGCCAACCCATTCTTCTAGAAGATTCCCTTCTAGAACCATCGAGAATTCATATTTTTCCAAGCTTTAGAGCAAGTTCGCACCCTAGCTATGCAGCACAGTGTGAGAAGTTCGCACCCTAGCTTAAGGCAGCCTATGAGAATGGGTCATTCTCGCACCCTGGTATATTAGCAACCTACGAACTCTCTTCAAAAGTATGCTTTCTGGGAAGAGATGAATGCCAATTTTCTCAGGAGAAAGTTCTTATGAGGAGCCTGAGTACACCATCATCAATACATCATCATGATGAACAAAATCATGGGTAGCAGAATGCCCCCCAAAGTATGATGCTGGAATCAGTGACAGCCGAAAGACTTTGTAAGCTGCATGTGTGTGTCAGAAACCAGGAGCGCACCTAATCAAAAACCTGCGAACAACGAAGCATCTGCAAAATATCATATATATTAATTCTGAGGTAGGCATTCCCATACTCAAATCATAGACGGATGACATTGTAGACATAGGTCATGGCCACCAATCATACAATGTGGATCCATGCCGTCAAAATATAGCATAGCCACCAGGAATACACTGCGGATCTATGCGAGAAAATTCAAATTAAGACGACATAGCCACGAGACATACAAAGTGGATCTATGTGTTGCAAATTATACATATTCCATCGCAACCTAGACCAAGAAATGATATTCAGGGTCTTCAATCTAGTTGCCCAAAAGTACGAATCTAACCATGTGATTACATGTGTCGAAGTCGAACATGGTAGAAACCACTTGATTACTGGTCATTGATGAAATCGTTAACGAGTGCGAGGTAAATCACCATTGATGTCAATGACTCCCAAGGTACTCTAGTACAATCCTTCGAATGTGAATGAATGAGTTGAAGTCGAACATCCGACAGAATCTTTTGATCAGGGGTCAATGATGTAAACCCACTGTTGAAAGTGAGGAAACCTGCCATTGAGGCATGCAAGTTCCAAGGTACCAAATAATTTCTAAGTCTTGTTTCCGGATAATGAGCTGAAGTCGATGTAAAAAAACTCGTCACAGGAGGGCCTTGATGTATCCCCCATCAATGACATGAAATGAGTAACAGATTTTGAAGGTGAAACAGAGTATGATGTAAGTTGAATTGGACACAGGGAAGGCCGACACGAAGAGAATGGACAACTGCAAATGGCCGACTCAATAGAGGTTTAAGATGAACTTCTCTTGAACATATGAACGACACGACCAATGATTTGGCAGCATTGACTCAAAGACGACACAAGGAATGACCTTGTAGTAAATCAAATGAGAGACGAATGGATTTCCCAAACTGGCTTCAAATAATGAATAGTGGGTGTCATGTTCAAGAGCGACACTTATTGCCAATCAATATGAAGATGAAAACATATCCCTTTCCCAAATTTCCCCCCACCATTTCTGGCGAGTACCTCTTTATTTTTACACAAGCTTGAGGAGGATAACATATTCTTGTTGATATAAGCTTATCCTTCGGATAAGTCCTTCGGAGTATGTTTAACGAACCCTAAGAAGGAGTGGTTCGGTCCCATTACGGGTCTGTCGATGTTTGTTTAACGAGTCCAAAGATAGAAAACTCGAAGGTTTTTCATGATTATAGAGTCTGGAAAAACACTTAAAAGAGAACTCTCTCAGTTCCTTTTTTGTAAAATAGTCTGATGAGACCGAAAAAGAGATAAATTATCGCCCAACAGATGCTTTCTTCAAATACTTTATTGAGCGTGAAAATAGCAAGGTCGCTCGGCTATCTTTTCATGTTTAGAGAGTCTGAAAAGAGATTAAAGAGGACTCCAGGGGGGTTCCTTTTTCGTATAACCTTGTTGAGCCCGAAAAAGTGATAAAAGTATGCTCGATCATGTTCTCATGTATTTTCGAGCATGAGAACGGACAAAGACCCAGCTCGAGGTTTTATACAAAAACCATAAAAAACAATCAAAACATGTGATGAAGAAGAAAAAATATGTCTGCATCCTTGTACATGACCATCAAAGTTGTTACGCCTGCAAAAGTTATACTCAAAAAGGCATTAGGGTTTAGGTTTTAATAAATAAATAATTATAAAAAATTCAATAACATGTTAAAAGTCAATATAAAGAAATAAAAACTCTTTTTACCATATCATTTTCACTTTACCACTATTTGAGCCCAAAAACCCCTCTTTTACCCTCGAAGTTCGACGTTAGATTGCGGGAGTTACGAGCATCCATTCGACGAGCCGTTAGCGATAGTGATGTAGGCTCTTTGTCCTCTATTCTTTCATGGTTTAAATTTTCATTTTCATTGGTAAAAACACATTTTTGAGTTGGTTTTATGAACCATTCTTGTGCTCAATCATTCTCGCAGGTGGGCTACACGGGACCTGCGAGAATGGGTCATTCTCGCAGGTGAGCCTACAGTAGTCTGCGAGGTTCTCGCACTGTTCCTAAAGGGCACCTGCGAGAACTGCAAAACATAATTTTTTTTTGAAGTTTTTCTCAATGAAAGAAAACCAAATTGTGAGTAAAGTTATTAATCTTCTTTTTGTGCTTCTTATGCAGGTAGTTGGCCATCACAATGGTTCTGGAATGGCGTGAAAGGGAGCACGAAGAAGACAATGCCATTGCCGGAAATCATCCACCTACTATTGCCGCTTTGAGGAACTTTGGACTTCTGAAGTACTTTCGTATCCTAGGCATGAGGGCCCAAATCAGGTTATTAGAGTACCTTGTGCATATGTGGGATCCCGATCAGCAGGTATTTCATGTAGGGGTTCACACATTGTCCTTAGATATTGAGGACATTTACTTTTTGACTGGACTATCACGGCGTGGGTACCACGTGAACCTGACTGGTAGCAGAGGTGGTGGGTTGCCCATGAGTGAGTACTGCCTCTTACACTGTGTTCCCGAGGCAGAGAGGAAGAAAGGGAAAGTGGCTATTTGGGGAGTATGGGATTTGACCCTCCATACTATCTTATTCACCATTGCTCAGATGGCTGGGAGCTCCGCTCCTCACATGGTGCTCCAGAGTTACTTTCAGTATGCTATAGAGTGTACTGAACCTCGGGTTTTTAACTGGGCAGATGTTGTGCTTCGTAGTATGAAAAAGAAGTTGACCAAATGCAGACGAGGCAACCTGAAGCAATTTGGGTACGGATCTTTGTTGGTGTCCTTCTTTCTCTAGAGGGTTCCATTACTGAGACTACAGGTTGAGTGGAATTTGCTAGCTCAAATAGATCCAAGAATGCTAAGATGGTGTCAGCTGATGGCTCGACACGTAGCTGGACCAGTTATCAAGTATGATGATACCTTCTTCGACTGGCTGTGACCACAGATGTTGATGGTCGACGATTATGCTTATACTGGGTTGGATTTATGAGGAGATACAGACTTAGTCCTGCCGGAGGATGCTCGGTGGGGGGAACTTGGTAAGAAGTACACATTTTTCCTTTTTAAATGTTTTTTGTGAATTTTTATCATATGCAAATGTTTTTTATATGTTCCTCCAAAGACTAAATACAAAATTCGTTGTTGATGACACAAATGTTGGACCTTACCGACCTCCTGGTACTTCTCCCATTCAGCAGTGAGGAGAGGTAGTGCCAGTGCCACAATGGGACGCCGAGGATTATCAAGAAGTGGAACAAAACCTAGAGGGTTTGAAAATGGATATTCCAGACATGCCTCTTGGAGAGGTTCCATGATGCTATCAATGTCACACAGTAGGAGTGTCAGAGTCCATAGGTTGACTGCTCTGTAGGGTTGCTCGGGAAATCGTGTGTTACCGTGAATGTCATCCATGACATCACTTTGTAGAAGTTGTTGTTCCTGAGTTTATGTTTTAAGGCTATAAAACATACCGTCAAGGCATCCGTAAATGATTTAAAGAAATTATTTTGGAATAAGAAATCAAAGAAAGATCAGAGCAGATTCAGTTTCTCAACTGTCTCTGTCTTGCTTCCTATTGTTCTTGGATGCTAATGTCTCATTCAATAGCAGCCCATGACCGTTCTAGTTCTACCCAGTTGGTTGTTGTCTGTAAAATAGTATTAAATAAATTTAAGGCGATGCTAGTTTGATCTTGGAGTCTGGGTTCAATGTTGGGTTGTCTAACACTTGGAACAGTCATGGAGGATACATCTTTATTTATTTATAAAAGGGTTTTAATCGATTTGTTACTTCAGATTTCCAGAGATGAGATCAAGGAAAACAATTTTAAAATCTAAAACAGTAATGTAAACACATTCAAGGCCGTTTCCTGGTTTTGTAACAATTTCGAGAATTATAAACAACAAATAGACACTACATAGAAATATAAGGCTTTAGTCAAGAAAGAATCTTATATTTCAATAGACTGTGATGAAAGAAAAATGAGGTTTCTAACAAGAGTTAAGTATTAAGGAGCAAAAGTTTTACAGGTCTTAAAATTACTAAAAGTAATTTCAGAGGAAAAACTGTAAATCATTTGACATCCAAACCAATCCGAAATATAAATCAACAATGTATATAACTTCAAATTGATTTACTTGTTAGAGAAAACATTAAAGAAAGAATTCAACAAAGTACACTAAACATGGAGAAGACACATAGCTACAAAGTTGCAGGATCCAGAATCTCGTTTGTGATCAATATTCTGATGTATTTCAAAACTGATATTACATTTTCCCAAAAAATTTACTAAGATCCTGGGAGCTTCGGGTATCTCATTTGCTTCAAATGAGAAAAATCTCCTTTGTAATTCAGGCAACCGACTTTCTATCAATCTTTCTGTGAATTTAACAGTTTCCAACTTTAGGTTTGAAGTCACCATCCACTTGTTGATCTCTGTAATGTTGATTAATTTGATGTTTGAAATCTCTTCTTTCTTTTCCTCCAGCTCTTCTCTAAACCTCAGCTGGTGCTTGGCAATATTGACTTCACCTAACAATCCTAAACAACCATCTGTTCCGATATTCAATGAATCTCTTTCAAAGAGATCAAAGATTCCTTGGCAATCTTCATTAACTTCTCTTGTGATTCGTTTATATTCAGCCAATTTTGATTCCCACACTTTAATCATTATATCTCCTTTAACCTGCTCAAAAATAGATAATTTCTGAGTCTTTCCAATTTCTTCCTTTGATGAGGAAGCCACTGCTTTCTGAAATCTTGTCCTAGCTACTTTCACCTCTCTTTCTTTATAGAACACATTCTCCAAGGACTTATTTGATTCCTGAAAATAATTCTGGATTACTTCCAGATTCAAGAACACTTTCTGTTGTTCCTCCTCTATTCTTACATATATCTCCGATGCCTGTGTCCTGAAATTTTCAAGTTCTACTACCTGGTTAACAATAGATAAAATCTTATCTTGCAAATTTTTGTTTTCCTCTCCCAGCTTTCGAACCTGTTCCTGTGTGACCTGTATTAAGTGTTTTGCCTCATCCAAGTCTTTATTCAATTTCTGGATCTCTTGCATATCCTTTAGTCTAGCTTGTTCTAGACCTTTCTATGTTCCCCAACCAATATTTCTTTCATTTTCTTTTATTTTGTCTTGCAACTGGATTATTGTTTGATCCTTCTGTTCAAGCATAGTTGTTAAATTACCTACAGAATACATGTTTGTTGATGCTATAGCACCCATTTTACCTGCTAATTCTGTAGCAAACTCTCCCTCCATGAGTTTCTTTCCATCTATGATAACTCTATGCTTTTTAATCGTTCCTTCTCCTCTTGGATGTATTTCCTATTTCAAGACTGCTCTTCGCTTTTTGCTAAAAAAATAATCTGATGGGGGAATTTCATCTCTTGAAATCGGCTCTAAATCACTGACATATAAAAATCCTTCATGGGGAATTCCGAAAGTCGACTGTAATGGAGTTAAAGAGGTGATAGGACTGCCAAGTTCTTTTGAAGTTGTTCCTCTTATTTTTTCTAGAATTGTTTCTGGTTCTTTTCCCTTATCCATTCCTGATTCTTTTGTTTGAGAACCCTCTGCGTCTTGGGAAGGTTTCTCAGTATTCTTCGACTTACCTTTGTCATTTGGTTTACCCTGAGTATTAGTTTCAAACCTTGGAGGGGTTTCTTCCTGTTTTGGCGATGGGGTCGAAATTTCACCCTGTAAAATCTTAGGCAGGAAGCTTCGCCTATGGATTTGAAAAGATGCAAACCCAGCCTGTGAGTCAGGTGGAAAGGCCTGGACTCTGTTCAACACTTCTTTATAAGACTTAACATCTTAAAAAATATCATCATAAATAGAGACTTCATGTTCATATTGCTTTAAATTACAATGTATCTAATGCCTACTTATTATTTGGTAGGGGTCATATTTTCTGTGCTCAATATTAACTAGCTTCACTTCTTCCAATGACTCGGCCTTTACCTTATAATGGCCTAAATTTGATAAAGTAAATTTCCCGACATGAACAGGGAAAGATGGCCATGCTTTTTTCTGAAGTGCTTTTAATTCCAACCCAATACCACCCTTGGCTAACTGATGAGCTACTTCTCTGCATACCAATCTGTCTGGTAAGAATTGCAGGAGTGCATGAGGGGGAATGGAACAACCATAAACCCTAATATAGGAAAAAATTTCCTCAATAAACCAGTCGACAACTGATTTAAGACTTTCTATGACTGCCTCAGAAATGCGAGGGGTTTCGCATCCAAAAAATAATTTGTGCATAGGAATAATGACAAAATGACAAACTTCGTAAAATGCTTCTTTAGCATTTTCTTCCCAGAGGGTTGAGTGGTATTTATGAACAGGCTTTGGGCATGAAACATTCCAACTCCAATTCATTAATGGAAATGGGGTCATAAAACAAATGGCATCCATAATATATGCAGACATATAAAAAGACATTGGTTGTCCCTTTGACTTGGCTGCTTTATAATTTAAAATTTCTTGCGTCAGGTTATCCGATAAAATTTTATGCCAGTTAAAACCATTTCCATTTGAAACTTCTTCTAAGAAGGGTACCCAGTCTAGATGAAAGTGACAAGGATATTTTCTCTCGAAAAGTCTGCATAACATCATGGCTACATAAACCATATATTCGTTTAAGGAATTTGTAGCATAAATCCCATGATTATCAGCCCTAAACTTTGCTTCAGACCTCGCCCATCCTCTAATTATGTCAGGATATGTCTGGTCTGCCTCAATACATTCCTTTCTCTGAAACTCAACTAAAAATTCAGCATTAAAGGTGTGTTTATGATTCGGTGAGAGTTTATACATTACTTGAATGTGCTCAGGCCTGAATGAGCCGACGATAGATCCTTACTCATTCTGAATGCTCCTTGTTGGGATATCTACCTTATCCAGAGCCCAGTCGACCATCTCAGTATATGCCACCAGCCTCGGACGTGCAACAACCTTATGAAGTTCAGACTCAGCAACGTCCCGTAGATGATTTTTAGAATCAGGGTCTGCATATTTTAACTCATCCTCTAGCAATTCAGAGATTTTAGCCCATGCTTTGATGGAGTGTATGGCGTGTGGAGTAGTATCCGAGATAATATCACCTTCCTGTAGTTCTTCATTTTTCTTCGGTGATTTTTTAGGTGCCATAGCTCTGTGTTTGAATTGAGAACCTGTCATAGAAAGTGAATGAATAAGCTTAGCTTTAAAATGAAAATACAGACGTTTCGAACATTTACTTTGAATATATCATAAAAATAATGAGATTTGTACATCTGTCGCGAATTTAAAGCTCTTAATGCAAAAAAATATTTTTGGGGACTTGCATTTAATGTCCGTACTTAGGCGTTTTCGGCATTTTCAAATAAAAAGAGAAACCTACTTAATCGGACAACGAGGCATTAATGAACACTCGAAGAAAGATTAACTTTAAACCTATTTTGGAAGGAGGATTTATTAGTTTTAATAATGAATTAAATCTGAAAACATCACTTTTCGAGGTTTCAGAAGTCTTGATGTCGAAAGGTATGTCATCGGAAAAGCCCGATCGCCGAAAATGTGAAATCGTGAAATAGCGATGTTTTATTTAAGATTTAAATGTTTTTAGCATGTTAATTAATCGAGATTAGGCCCTTTCGAGATTTCAAAAATCGGGATTTCGGGAAATACGATGACATGAGACGTGCTCTCACGGAATCGCGAATCCCGAAATCGTGAAATCGCGATGGCTTGTTTCTTTTTCAAAATAGGTTTTAACTTATCTTAATTAAATGAATAATCATGATTAGGTCCAAAACATCATTAGTTTAATCTATCGGGATTTCGGAAATCGGGGTTTCGGGAAATATGATGACAAGAGACACACTCTTATAGAACCGCGAATCTTGAAATCGCGACGTAATTATATTAATTTTAAACCTTTCTTATAAGAGGTTAAACTAATTCATTTTTTAATTAAGATTTAAACGTATCGAGGAATTGGGAATCGGGGTTTCATGATTCAATTTACATCAATCATCTGTTTGCGGAAAACCCCGAATCCCGATTTCTTTAATTTTTAAATTTAAAGAAAAATCACAAAATTTAAAATTACAATACGTTTTAAATAATTTTTTCAAAGGGCGCTGGAAAATTTATATTTTTGTAAACTTTTTCCGTTCGTTGTCCAAAAGTAAACAATAAAAAGGCATCGCGAATTTTAGAAATGACAAAATTCTTGCTTGAGGAAAGCCGAAACCTTAAAAACAAAAAATCTAGGCCTTTAGGATGAAAATTTTTAAGATCTGTTTCAACATAGGCTCCAACTGGGGACCTCGTCTCCCTGTGGGACGAGGAGAACATGTAGACTCAGTGCCTTCATTGGGTAAATGGTTTCAAGGGTTTATCACTGATAAACTGTTTAAAGGAGAGGAAAAATAGATTCTATAAAACCTATGAAAATCTTTTCAAAACTTTTAATTTGCTTTAAACTCTGTTGTAGTCTTCTTCATAATATTCTCTTTCTCATTCTAAATTTAAGTTAATATTAAGATGATTAAAACAATCTTAGGAAACTCAACAGATTTGTAAATTTCAGCTTGCATCAATCGAAATAAAATTTTTAATTTTTAATTTGGGAGCTCTATTTTGACTTCAGATGAGTATCCGGTTTTGAAAAATTAATAACTAGAATAGATAAGTATGACAACCTTACAGACACCTCATATATTTCTTCACTGCCAGTGGGCCTGTTCAGTACCCCGGTGAAGTTATCTGTCCCTCTTTATTGAATTTCCTTTCACCACTTCGAGTGCTAATTTTATGCTCAGATATTACTTCACTGTCAGCAGGCCTGTTTAGTATCCCGGTGAAGTTATCTGTTTATTTTATATTTAGACGAGGGAAATCATTTAAATGAATTTCCTTTCATCGTCTGTGGGACTAGATAGGGGCAATCAAATATGAATTTCCTTTCACCATCTGTCATATAGTTAGCTTGTGCATACAAAGCGGGGGCAATCAATGATATTTAATATACCAGGGGTGGTTATCTGTGTAAAAATTTATAATAGAGGTTTGTCAACTTGTTTTGATTATTCTAGACCATTTTTTCTCAACTTTCAAAACCCCTCAGTCTGTAGAGAAAAAGGGAAAAAATATTTTCAGGGGTTTTCTTTTGAGAAAGCTTAAAACCTCAGACAAATTGTTAAGAAACTTAAGATAGTCAAAATCAACTCACACATAACCAGTTTTAGTCAGAGAATAAGAACTATGAAAACTGACCTTACTGAATTTAATGATTTGTTAATTTTCTAGGTTAATACATAATCTCTCCTACTCTGATAAGAAAGTACGAAAACCTGAAAGATGGTATCAAGGGTATAAATGGAGATTTTCAACAATCTGTAAGCCAGAAAACCTAGGTTATGATTTTAAAAATAACTCTTTGGACTCTCTGTTTTTTGTTTTGTTTTGTTTTTTTAAATAAGTTTTATATAAGCAACGCAAAAATTATATACATATATATTTTATTTATTATTTATTATTTATTTATTTATTATTATTATTATTTTTTGTTATAAAAACTTAACTAATTTTTATTTTATTTTAATTTATTTACAAAATGAGAATGGGTTTTCTAAAAATGAAAAATAAAACGGTATATACAATGAGATTTTTTGTGAATTAATTATTCCATATAATGCTTTAAAAAATGCCCATTAACAGGGGCATTCAAGATCTTACCATCCAAATTTTCAAGTAGAAATGAATTTTTTCCTTCAGAAGATGCTACCTTAAATGGTCCATACCAAATATGATCGAATTTATCATCTTTTCGTGAATCCTCTTTTCGAGCATCCCACCTCAAAACCAGATTCCTTGGGAGAAAGTTCCTGTCCTTGGCTTTACGATCAAATAATATCTTCATATCATCTTGGTACTTCTGCAACTTTTCATCCACTACATCCCTGTGCTGCTAAACTTCAATCAGCTGGTTTATCCTTCTTGTGAGAGGATTTGGTTCTTCCTTCTCATCTTGCCATAGTTTCATCACAGGAAGTGCTAGGTTTATGGGCAACACTACATCAGTTCCATATACCATTTGAAAGGGAGAAGTACCGATAGAATTTTTTGTGCCTATCCGATTTTCCCATAGAGCATATTTTAAATGTAAGTGCCAAGATTTTTTATTTTCATTTAACACTTTTTTTATTATACTGATCAAGCTTTTGTTTGAAGATTCTGCCAGACCATTTCCCTGCGGGTAGTATGCTGTGGAATGACCCAACACAATATTATATTTCTGGCAAAAACTAACCATAGCCATTGACTTAAAAGCCTACACATTGTCTGTGACTATCTTTCTAGGACAACCGAACCTAGACAAGATATTTTCTTCTAAGAAGTCTATAACAACTGAATCAGTGGCCTTCCTTGTTGGGATGGCTTCCACCCATTTGGTGAAATAGTCTGTAGCGGTCGTAATCCATCTATGTTGGGCACTTGAATGAGGATTTATCTCACCTATGAAATCAAGTCCCCATTGCTGAAAAGGGGCTTCTGTCTTGACTGGGACTAATGGCATCACTGGTAGCTTATGTTTTCCTGCAAAGAATTGGCAAGGGATGCAAGCTCGTACCTTAGCATTAACATCTGGGAAAAGTTTAGGCCAGTAATAACCAGCTCTCAGGATTTTATATGCTGTAGCTCTCTAAGTGTGGTGTCCTCCATAGACTCCTTCATGAAATTGAGCTATAAATTCTTCTGTTTCTGATTCAATCAGACAGACTAAAAGGAAACCAAGTGGCTCTTTCCAGTATAATCGTTTTTCAGAAATACAGTATTTAACTGCATGCAAATTTAGCGTTCTATCTTTGGATGGAGACAAGTCAGTTGGACATTTCAAAGTTAATAAGTATGTTACTACATACTTGTACCAATTTGACGACGCAAATTTCTCCTCGATCCTGTTTTCGACTATTTGGTCTTCAAGTTCATTCATGTCTATCCATCCTTCTTCCTCCTAAGCACTGTTCATCCCAAGAGACCTGAAATTGGATTCAACTAAAAGTTTAGCTAAACCCTGTCCCTTTACCAATTTGGTCGGTTTAACCTCCAAGTCGAACTCTTGAATTTTTGCAAGCCATCTTCCTCTTTTACCATCACTGTCTTCTTGAACCAAGATATCTTTTACAGCACTAGTGGGTACATATGCAATCACTTTAGAAGGTAAAACATAAGTTCTGAAAGCTTTCAATGCTTTTACCATAGCATACACTTGCTTTTCCATTATATTGTATTTGAGTTCAGCATCTTGGAGACTTTTGCTAAAGAAGGCTATCGGTTGTTCGAAACCTTCTTCGTTCTTCTGAAGGAGTACAGCAGCAAGCATGTGTTCAGAGGAAAATGAAAAAATAAGAAAATCTTTGAGATAATCTGGGTTCGCTAGTACTGGTGCTTCACTTATAACCTTCTTAATATGGGCAAAGGATGCCTTAGCTTCAACTGTCCATTTTACTTCCCTATTTTTTCTGAGCATATCTGTAATCAATTTAACAATTTCAACGAAGTTAGGAATAAATCTTCTCAAGAAATTTATTTTCCCTAAAAATGATTGAATTTCTTTCACATTCCTAGGAATAGCTATTGTATCTATAGCCTCTACTCTTTTAGGATCAATCCTGATTCCATCTCGGGATACGATATGACCCAACAACTTTCTTTCCTGCATAGCGAAATGAGACTTTTTAGGATTTAAGGATAGACCAAACCTGCGACATTTTTCAAATGTTTGTTTGAGATGAATCATGTGGTCTTCATCCGATTTTGAAAAAACAGTAAGATCATCCAAATAGATGACTACAAACTTGTCCCATTCATCGACGAAAGCAATATCCATTGTGCGTTGAAAAGTAGCTCCTGCATTCATTAGTCCAAACGACATTTAATCATACATAAACGTGCCCCAAGGAGTAGTAAATGTGGTTTTTTATTTGTCAAGATCACTGACAACAATCTGATTATAACCTGAAAATCCGTCAATCATTGACATTCTATTAGCCCCTACTACTTTTTCAAGAACATGGTCCATTTTGGGTAGAGGATAATTATCTTTAAGAGAAGATTTATTAAGATTCCTGAAATCAACACATAATCTGATTTCCCCATTTTTCTTTCTAACTGGGACCAGATTAGCTATCCAATCAGAATATCTTAGGGGTACAATTATCTTAGCGTCAAGAAGTTTTTTAACTTCTCGTTCGATAACAGGTAATAAAATAGGGTTAAATTGTCGGAGTTTTTGTTTAAAAGGTTTGACACACGGTTTGAGAGGTATTTTATGTTCAATTACAGAAGTGTCATATGTTTTCAGTTCTTCATACGACCATGTGAAAACATCTTTATATTTTCTTAACAGCTCTGTGTATTTGTTTTTGTTTTTTGTTGATAAATATTTGGATAGTTTAACCATTCGGGGGTTATCTTTAGTTCCTATATTACAATCTTCAACCTCCTCTGGTTGGGGTTGTAGAGTAGTTTTAGAAGGGATGTCATCTTGATTAAAAAGTCTTTCCAAAGGGATTAGACCCTTGGGGATTTGGTTTTTCTTGAGAAAAAGCATTCGGTGGTTTGCAATTTTATCATGAAATTCTTTAGAAACCTCCCCTTCTTGCATGATCCAAATATGATCATTTTGATTTTCCTGATCGGTATGCATTTCTGCAAATTCATCTAATGATTCTAGAAACTTTCGAAGCTGCTCATTGTCTTCAAAAACCTACCATTGTTGTATATTATTGGGTATTGAAGGGCGATGTCTCATTTGTATATGATATTTTAAATTAAAATCAGTCGGGGGTGTAAAAGTTGATGCAGCTTTGGCTAAAGCATCAGCCTGTTGATTCTCGGATCTTGGGACGAAATGAAAATTCATAGATGTGAAGAAGTTCTCGATTAAATCCCAGACACAGTTCCTATAGGACCGTAATCTAGGATGCTTAGCCTGATATTGCCGTTTCACTTGTTTTATAATTAACTCTGCGTCACCAAATACTTTGAGTTTCTTAATTTTCATCTTTCTAGCAGCTTCTAGTCCTAGCACTAAAGCTTCATATTCACATACATTATTTGTACAATCTATATTCCACTGGAGCCTATATGAAAAAGGAATAAAAAATTGATCATCGGGAGCGATAATAAGTACTCCTACCCCGGCTCCAAGATAGGAGGAAGCACCATCAAAATACATTTTCCATACACCAGTACTATACACATTTTTCTCTATTTCTTTTTTTTCAATTTTTTCTTCTATACATTTATCATCTACATCTACTTCAAAATCATCATCTAAAGATAATATACAATTTCTTAAATCTTGGTCGGCAATATAAACTAGATGATTGTTAGGGTTTTTCGGGTCACCTACAGTAAATGCTAACCTAGTCTCTTTGTAAAGACGAGTGAATTGGCCTCCAAAAACTGGAATTGTAGCATAAGTCATATCTAGTTGGAGAGATCCTCCAAGCTTAGCGCCCCATGATCTAGATAATAGAATACCATATTTTGGAGGAATGTCAGTGACTACTACATCCATAAGAATACTTTTAGCAGGTATTTGAGCCAAACCTACGACTAGGTCTTTAATCATACCTATGCATTTTACTTTCCTCGAATCGAAAGAATATAAATCACCATAGGGTCTTGTGATTTTAAGACCAAGTTTTTCCATTATTGCCTTTGGCATAACATTTTGGGAAGCACCGGAATCCAACATACAGTTATGGAGAAGGTGATAAAAAAGGGTTAACGTAATATAAAAAGGAGCCACGGTATCTCTTGCACCTTCGACGTGTGGACCGAAGACTAAGATAGGTTTTTCATCCTCTAAGTTGATGGCGTTGGCCTGACTTTCATCTTCGAAAAAATTAATCATTTTGGCGATTTGTTTTCTGTATACAGGATTTTTAGCTAACTCAACAAGGGGAATAGGAATTTTGATTTTATTTATTTCGTTTTCCAAATTGAAGTTTCCTAGAGCCTTGTCATTTTCGATGTTCGGGGCTTCCATACTTTTCTTTTCAGTTTTACATTGAGATGAGACCTTATTTTCTTTTATAGGAGTTTGTGTCTTCACAGGGAGTGTTCCTACTAGTTCTGACTGTACATGTTTCTTATCAACTGTGTTTCTTTTTGCAGACTGTTTATTTACAACTTCTGGAGTTACCTCATCGGTTTTGTTTCTTGGCAAATTCTTTTTTGTCGGAACATTTGGGAGATTTTTGTTTCTTGGTCTCAAATTATATTTTCCCTGTAGTTCAGCAATAATATCATCTGCAATATTTTGATATGTGAAATCACTAGTCATATTATTGCTAACCTGTTCTTCCGATGTACTTTCTTTATTTAAAGATGCTTCATAATCTTGTCTAGATAAATAAGGGGATTTATTGTCATCGCCAAGGTTACTAATATCTTCATCGATTTCTTCAAAATCTCCCAAATCTTCTTCTCCAATATATTTTTCACTTTTAAAAGGTGTCTAAATTTTTTTATCTTCATTTTTAATTATTTTATGTGGTCCCTGAGGATCAGGATTTCTATAAAAGTCTTTTCTGGGGAAATTATCTCTTTTTGATTTCTCTAGTTCCATCTTTGAGATTTTGTTTGAAAGTTCTTTAATAACTCTAGCCATCTCTTCGATTCTATCTCCTGAGGACTTTCCTGATCTTGAAGGCCCACCTTGCTCTTTAAATTTTTTATTTTCTTTGTTTCCAGTTTCAGTCTTTTCTTTAAGTTTTCCTGATGCCATCATATATGATTCAATCTCAATCGCATCGTCCTGCATTTTTGTGAGTTCTGTTGATCTTCTTTCCCTCAATAATAAGGCAAAGTCAGGATCAAAGGCACCAACAAAAGTCACTTTTGCTGCAGGTTGTGAAGGTTTAACCTCAACTGGAATTTTATTATACAACTTATTGAACCTCTGTGTGAATTCTAAAACTGATTCAGAGTTTTTCTTTTTAAGGGCTCCAAATTCTGTCAAGTAGTAGAGTTGATCCTTCCTCTCTCCCCATTGTTTAACAAATGCACTTTCAAGTTCTTCATAGGATCTTAAAGAGCCAGCTGCTAGGGATCAGAACCAGGTCCTCACCTGTCCCTCAAAAGTTTGAACAAGGAGTCGAGAATAAACATCTTCATGTTCTATTTTGAGTATGTCAGCAAATTGATCAAAAATGTTTATATGTTCTTGGGCAGTCAAATCGCCTTCCCCTGTAAATTTCGGAAGACTTTTCATATAGTTCTTGGGGAGATCATGAAGAGGAACAGGAAGAATGAGGGGAGCATATCTAGTAGCCACTTTAGCGAAAATCCCGGGAAGCAGTACTTGACCACCTCCAGGAGCACCATCTCCAGCTCCAACACCTCCTTGTGCAGCCATGGTTAGATTTGGGACTGAAGTTTGGACAGTGTGAGGAGAAGATTCTCGAAAATCTGGAGAAGAAACTTCAGGAAATGAGAAAGTATCAAATGAGGGGGGAAGTGAAAGTGATCTTTCAAGAGTTTCCAATGAGTTTGATTGTGTAAAGTTAGGCTGATCTATAGTATATATGGATAAAAAGATTTGTTTAAGTGATTTTCGTGATTTTAAATTTTTTTCCGGATCGGAGGCTGGCGAGGTCTGTTTACTATCCGTGTTTTTTCTGGTGTTCTTGCAGCTACTAACCAGTTTATTTATTGTGGAGTCACCAAGTGAAAAATATTTTAGCCTTAGAAGGTTTTCTGTTCTTGTTGATTATCAACAACAGAAAATGTCAATGTCGTTCTTCCCAGGGAAAAGATTCATTTCTTCGTTCCCCGACAAAGGCGCCAAAAAGATGTTGTTCTTGATTTTATGTTTTAAGGCTATAAAACATACCATCAAGGCATCCGTAAATGATTTAAAGAAATGATTTTGGAATAAGAAATCAAAGAAAGATCAGAGCAGATTCAGTTTCTCAACTGTCTCTGTCTTTCTTTCTGTTGTTCTTGGATGCTAATGTCTCATTCAATAGAAGCCCATGATCATTCTAGTTCTACCCGATTGGTTGCTGTCTGTAAAATAGTATGAAATAAATTTAAGGTGATGCTAGTTTGATCTTGGAGTCTGGGTTTAATGTTGGGTTGTCTAACACTTAGAACAGTCATGGAGGATAAATCTTTATTTATTTATAAAAGGGTTTTAATCGGTTTGTTACTTCATATTTCCAGAGATGAGATCAAGGAAAACAATTTTAAAATCTAAAACAATAATGTAAACACATTCAAGGCCGTTTCCTGGTTTTGTAACAATTTCGAGAATTATAAACAACAAATAGACACTACATAGAAATATAAGGCTTTAATCAAGAAATAATCTTATATTTCAATAGACTGTGATGAAAGAAAAACGAGGTTTCTAACAAGAGTTAAGTATTAAGGAACAAAAGTTTTACAGGTCTTAAAATTACTAAAAGTAATTTCAGAGGAAAAACTGTAAATCATTTGACATCCAAACCAATCCGAAATATAAATCAACAATGTATATAACTTCAAATTGATTTACTTGTTAGAGAAAACATTAAAGGAAGAATTCAACAAAGTTCACTAAACAGGGAGAAGACACATAGCTACAAAGTTGTAGGATCCATAATCTCGTTTGTGATCAATATTCTGATGTATTTCAAAACTGATATTACAAAAATGGCTCTCTCCAAAATTTCTGAAGCCCTTTCTCAGCCTCTAGAAACT
Organism: Picea engelmannii; assembly: GCA_009831015.1. NCBI lineage: Eukaryota > Viridiplantae > Streptophyta > Pinopsida > Pinales > Pinaceae > Picea > Picea engelmannii. Next base: position 1,078,084 of record ML776730.1, read on the forward strand.
ATATTTATACATTTTCATCAAAGTTTCTCGTTGGTCATTAACCAACTTCCTAATATTACGGTTACATAAAAATAATGTCAACCGTTTACAATTTCTTTTTAATTTCTAATAATAAAAACATTTAAAAAAGGTTTCAAGCTTGCGTTGACGAACTTTCTTTTTCTGCATCAACACAATGAACACATTTTCCCAAAAAAATTACTAAGATCCTGGGAGCTTTGGGTATCTTATTTGCTTCAAATGAGAAAAATCTCCTCTGTAATTCAGGCAACCGACTTTCTATCATTTTTTCTGTGAATTTAACAGTTTTCAACTTTAGGTTTGAAGTCACCATCCACTTGTTGATCTCTGTAATGTTGATTAATTTGATGTTTGAAATCTCTTCTCTAAACCCCAGCTGGTGCTTGGCAATATTGACTTCACCTAACAATCCTGAACAACCATCTGTTCCGATATTCAATGAATCTCTTTCAAAGAGATCGAAGATTCCTTGGCAATCTTCATTAACTTCTCTTGTGATTCGTTTATATTCAGCCAATTTTGATTCCCACACTTTAATCATTATATCTCCTTTAACCTGCTCAAAAATAGATAATTTCTGAGTCTTTCCAATTTCTTCCTTTGATGAGGAAGCCACTGCTTTCTGAAATCTTGTCCTAGCTACTTTCACCTCTCTTTCTTTATAGAACACATTCTCCAAGGACTTATTTGATTCCTGAAAATAATTCTGGATTACTTCCAGATTCAAGAACACTTTCTGTTGTTCCTCCTCTATTCTTACATATATCTCCGATGCCTGTGTCCTGAAATTTTCAAGTTCTACTACCTGGTTAACAATAGATAAAATCTTATCTTGCAAATTTTTGTTTTCCTCTCCCAGCTTTCGAACCTGTTCCTGTGTGACCTGTATTAAGTGTTTTGCCTCATCCAAGTCTTTATTCAATTTATGGATCTCTTGCATATCCTTTAGTCTAGCTTGTTGTAGACCTTTATGTATTCCCCAACCAATATTTATTTCATTTTCTTTTATTTTGTCTTGCAACTGGATTATTGTTTGATCCTTCTGTTCAAGCATAGTTGTTAAATTACCTACAGAATATATGTTTGATGATGCTATAGCACCCATTGTACCTGCTAATTCTGAAGCAAACTCTCCCTCCTTGAGTTTCTTTCCATCTATGATAACTCTATGATTTTTAATGGTTCCTTCTCCTCTTGGATGTATTTCCTGTTTCAAGACTGCTCTTCGCTTTTTGCTAAAAAAGTAATCTGATGGGGGAATTTCATCTCTTGAAATCGGCTCTAAATCACTGACATATAAAACTCCTTCATGGGGAATTCCGAAAGTCGACTGTAATGGAGTTAAAGAGGTGATAGGACTGCCAAGTTCTTTTGAAGTTGTTCCTCCTATTTTTTCTAGAATTGTTTCTGGTTCTTTTCCCTTATCCATTCCCGATTCTTTTGTTTGATAACCCTCTGCGTCTTGGGAAGGTTTCTCAGTATTCTTCGACTTACCTTTGTCATCTAGTTTACCCTGAGTATTAGTTTCAAACCTTGGAGGGGTTTCTTCCTGTTCTGGCGATGGGGTCAAAATTTCACCCTGTAAAATCTTAGGCAGGCAGCTTCGCCTATGGATTTGAAAAGATGCAAACCCATCCTATGAGTCAGGTGGCAAGGCCTGGACTCTGTTCAACACTTCTTTATAAGACTTAACATCTTTAAAAATGCCATCATAAACAGAGACTTCATGTTCATATGCCTTTAAATTACAATGTATGTAATGCCTACTTATTATTTGGTAGGGGTCATATTTTCTGTGCTCAATATTAACTAGCTTCACTTCTTCCAATGACTCGGCCTCTACCTTAGAATGGCCTAAATTTGATAAATTAATATTCCCAACATGAACAGGGAAAGATGGCCATGCTTTTTTCTGAAGTGCTTTTAATTCCAACCCAATACCACCCTTGGCTAACTGATGAGCTACTTCTCTGCATACCAATCTGTCTGGTAAGAATTTCGGGAGTGCATGAGGGGGAATGGAACAACCATAAACCCTAATATAGGAAAAATTTTCCTCAATAAACTAGTCGGCAACTGATTTAACACTTTCTATGACTGCCTCAGAAATGCGAGGGGGTTCGCATCCAAAAAATAATTTGTGCATAGGAATAATGACAAAATGACAAACTTCGTAAAATGCTTCTTTAGAATTTTCTTCCCAAAGGGTTGAGTGGTATTTATGAACAGGCTTTGGAAAGGAAACATTCCAACTCCAATTCATTAATGGAAATGGGGTCATAAAACAGATGGAATCCATAATATGTGCAGACATATAAAAAGACATTGGTTGTCCCTTTGACTTGGCTTCTTTATAATTTAAAATTTCTTGCGTCAGGTTATTCGATAAAATTTTATGCCAGTTAAAACCATTTCCATTTGAAACTTCTTCTAAGAAGGGTACCCAATCTGCATGAAAGTGACAGGGATATTTTCTCCCGAAAAGTCTGCATAACATCATGGCTACATAAACCATATATTCATTTAAGGATGCTGTAGCATAAATCCCATGATTATCAGCCCTAAACTTTGCTTCAGACCTCGCCCATCCTCTAATTATGTCGGGATATGTCTGGTCTGCCTCAATACATTCCTTTCTCTGAAACTCAGCTAAAAATTCAGCATTAAAGGTGTGTTTATGATTCGGCGAGAGTTTATACATTACTTGAATGTGCTCAGGCCTGAATAAGCCGACGATAGATCCTTACTCATTCTGAATGCTCCTTGTTGGGATATCTACCTTATCTAGAGCCCAGTCGACCATCTCAGTATATGCCACCAGCCTCGGAAGCGCAATAACCTTATGAAGTTCAGACTCAGCAACGTCCCGTAGATGATTTTCAGAATCAGGGTCTGCATATTTTAACTCATCCTCCAGCAATTCAGAGATTTGAGCCCATGCTTTGATGGAGTGTATGGCGTGTGGAGTAGTATCCGAGATAATATCACCTTCCTATAGTTCTTCATTTTTCTTCGTTGCTTTTTTAGGTGCCATAGCTCTGCGTTTGACTTGAGAACCTGTCATAGAAAGTGAATGAATAAGCTCAGCTTTAAAATGAAAATACAGACATTTTGAACGTTTACTTTGAATATATCATAAAAATAATGAGATTTGTACATCTGTCGCGAATTTAAATCTCTTAATGCAAAAAAATATTTTCAGGGATATGCATTTAATGTCCGTACTTAGACGTTCTCGGCATTTTCAAATAAAAAGAGAAGCCTACTTAATCGGACAACGACACATTAATGAACACTCGAAGAAAGATTAACTTTAAACCTGTTTTGGAAGGAGGATTTATTAGTGTTAATTATGAATTAAATCTGAAAACATCACTTTTCGGGGTTTCAGAAGTCTTGATGTCGAAAGGTATGTCATTGGAAAAGCCCGATCGCCGAAAATGCGAAATCGCGAAATAACGATGTTTTATTTAAAATTTAAATGTTTTTAGCATGTTAATTAATCGAGATTAGGCCCTTTCAAGATTTTAGAAATCGGGATTTTGGGAAATACGATGACATGAGACGTGCTCTCACGGAATCACGAATCCCGAAATCGCGAAATCGCGATGGCTTGTTTCTTTTTCAAAATAGGTTTTAACTTATCTTAATTAAATGAATAATCATGATTAGGTCCAAAACATCATTAGTTTAATCTACCGGGATTTCAGAAATTGGGGTTTCGGGAAATATGATGACAAGAGACGCGCTCTTATAGAACCATGAATCTCGAAATCACGACGTAATTATATTAATTTTAAACCTTTCTTATAAGAGTTTAAACTAATTCATTTTTTAATTAAGATCTAAACGTATCGGGGAATCGGGAATTGGGGTTTCGTGATTCAATTTACATCAATCATCTGTTTGCGGAAAACCCCGAATCCCGATTTATGTAATTTTTAAATTTAAAGAAAAATCACAAAATTTAAAATTACAATACGTTTTAAATAAATTTTTCAAAGGGCGCTGGAAAATTTATATTTTTGTAAACTTTTTCCGTTTGTTGTCCAAAAGTAAACAATAAAAAGGCATCGCGAATTTTAGAAATGACGAAATTCTTGCTTGAGGAAAGACGAAACCTTAAAAAACAAAAAATCTAGGCCTTTAGGATGAAAATTTTTAAGATCTGTTTCAACAGAAGCTATGAGCTTCAGATTTTGACATTTTGGTCTTCGGACAAAACTTTTTGTAAAAAACTCTTTTGATCGTTATATATACAGACGGCTTCTACCGGTTTATCTTGTGTTGTGTGAAAATTGATATGATTGATTTATAAATGATCCAAATGTCTGTCTAATACATAGTTAGCCAATGCATCAGTTAATGTATTTAGACATCTAGGAATATGTTGATATTCAATATAATCAAAATAACGCTCCAAGAGGCGAATTCGCAAATACACCCGTAAAAAAGTAGGACTTTGAATATTATAGACATTACTTAACTGTAGTACTACAAGATGCGAATCGAGTCGCACAACCAAATGACGTATTCCGAGCGAGATAGCATCAACCAATAATTTGATAATGACGCTATACTCTGCAATATTGTTGGTCGCATGACCGAGACACACACCTCATAAGGAGACAAGTTTGTTTGTAGTGGCGTAAATTGCCCATGCAGTGGAAGAAAGGTTCTGAGTACTACGACTAGCGCCATCAGCAAAGCCAATGTAGGGTAGCGAAGACTCTGACATCTGAAAATCAAACACAACGTCACGTAAGGGAAAAGACCAGATAACGACAAAAACAAGCTATATTAACACACAAGAAGTATGATACAATAAAAATACAAGTACTCGTGCACAGACGATTTTATGCATAGTACTTCTTCAAGTACAACCCATTCCTGGGTTCACTCAAAGGGATACCATCGCAATCTACTAACTCATAAGCCCCTTTTTCCAAAACTCGTTGAACGATATAAGGACCTCGCCACATAGCTTCGAATTTTCCAGCTCCTAGCATATCTCAATCTTGTTCATAGAGGAGAATGAGATCTTCTTCGGAGAAAATGAGAGGCTTGACATGTTTGTCGTATTGGGCCTTGACACGTTTTTTTTTAGCTTCTATGACTAGGGTGGCATCGCGTCAAGTTTCGTCTAATCGCATAAGATACAATAGACGTTCTTCCTCAGCAGAAGTGTTTGGTAGGAGTTCAACAACTAGTTTTAAAGAGGGTATCTCGCATTCAATCAGGAGAATGGCTTCCAATCCATAGGCTAACTGGAAAGGTGTAAACCCAATAGCGGACTTGACGGATGTCCGGTAAGCCCACAATGACGAAAACAACATTGTGTGCCAACTTGTTTTGTGAATCCCTATCATTCGTCAGAGCATAGTTATGAGAACTTTGTTAATTGCTTCGACTTGGCTGTTGGCTTGTGGGTAATAGGGCGTTCAGTTTTCATGGTGAAGACCCAACTTTTCAGTAAGTTCGGACATCATGAAGTTTCTAAAGTGGCTACCGTGATCAGTGACGATAGCCTGGGGAACAACAAAATGAGCTATGATGTGATTAAAAATGAATAATGTTGTGTTCTTTCTAGTGTTATCAAATGTCGGCATCGCCTCGGCCCATTTCGTAAAGTAATCTACAACTACAATGATGTACCCATGCCCCCTGGCTGAGTGGGGGTGACATATCATGAAATCGATGCCCCATTTTGCAAAGGGACCAACGGAGACCACAGGGTGAAGAGGAGCGGGATGCGACCGTATCTGGTTATTATAGGTCTGGAAAGCATGGCATTTTTGAACGACGATTATGCAGTTGTTAAATAAAGAAGGCCAAAAATACCCAGCTCGTAAGATATTCTGGGAAGTAGCATACCCAGACATATGACCACCAAAGGATCTAGAATGGCAGTCATTCAGAGCTCTCTCAGCCTCGTCGAATGTGAGGCAGTGTCGAAAAACAGAGTCAATCCCTCGATGATAAGAGTCGCTCAGTATTGGACAAAGTTGGTCGGAAAGTCTAGGTTTGGAGATATATAATGATATCGCCATACCAAAGATCATCAGTGCTGATGAGGAAAAGGGATTCATCGGGTAATGAATCAGATGCTACATTTTCCGTTTCAAAATAGGGAAAGTCGCATATCAACTCAGCAAACACTAAGGACTTCTTAGACTTGGCGCATTTGAATTCCAAGTCAAACTCTTGGAGTATCACAATCCATTTGGAGTATTTACCCCCTAGCAATTGACAGGTGAGAATTTGTTGCATAGGGTTGCAGTTAGAAATCACTGTAGTCTTGCGCGAGAGGATATAGTGCCGGAAGCATTGGACGACAGCCAAGGCCAGTTTTTCGACATGTAAATACTTGATTTCAGTAGGCGTTAGACTTCGAATCAAGTATTAAATCACATGTTCATCGTTAGCATCATCCTCTTGGACGAGAACCATACCAATGGTGTAATCCGAGGCAGCAAGGTAAAGGAAATAATCGTGACTGTAATTGGGGGAAAGAGAAGTGGAGCATGCATTAGGGACAATTTCAAAGCTTCAAAAGCATTGTTGGCAATGGTATCCCATATGAACTCGGACTCCTTCTTTAGTAACCGCGTAAATCCACAAGTTATCTCGGCGTAATTTGGGATAAAACGACGAAGAAAGTTTGCTTTCCCTTGCAAACTTTGTAACTGGCGAAGTGTAGAAGGAGGAGGGAGATTAAGGATCACATCAACCTTTAAAGGATCCACCTGGATCCCTTGACGTGAAACGATAAAACCTAGAAGGCGGTTGGATTCCACGTAGAAAATGCACTTGTGAGGATTCAAACGTATACGGTAGAACCGACAGCAGATGAAAATGGCACAAAGGTGGGTTGGGTGATCGACTCGGCGCAGTGAGTGAGTGGGTAAATCGTCTAGATATGGTTGAACGATATGCTTGATATCATGGAAAGAATAAGATATAGCGCGTTGAAAAGTGGCGCCAGCATTCTTGAGATCGAAAGGGAGTTTCCGATAGGCAAAAGTACCCCAAGGACAAATAAAAACAGTCTTATGTTTATCCTCGGGAACAATGTTGATTTGATCATACCTGGAGAAACCATCCATTAGAGAGAAGATTTCACTTCCGGCGCAATCGTCGACGATATGATCAACGAAGGGGGTAGGAAAGTTGTCTTTGGGACAAGCTTTGTTGATATCCCTATAATCAACGCATACACGAATTGTGCCTTGTTTCTTGTCGATCGGGACAAGATTGGAAACACAGTCAATGAGAGCCATCGGATAAATAAAGCCAGCTTTAAGAAGTTTCTTGACTTCGAGCTTGATAGAAACCGCTTTACATGGGTGAAATGGTCGAAGGCGTTGTCATACGGGTTTAGCGTCGGGGTATGTCTTGATCTCATGTATCGCAATCTCAGGGTCGATACCCAGCATTTCTTCGTAGCTCCAGGCGAAGATGTCACGAGAGTCACCGATTTTGTTATCGGACTAATCGGTAGGTGCAGACACTAACAGATCTCCCTAGATCCACCTGGATCTAGAACAAAACAGGACAGGACATGACTCTTTCCCTAAGTTTAGACCATTGAATTAGCTAATGGGAAGGAACAAGTAACATACCTTTGTATTGCTTCCTAGGGTCTCTGTTGCTCCCACTTCACTCCGGTGCTCTCGTGAAGTCAATACCAAGACAACACAAACCAACCAAAGTGAAGATAGAAAAATATATTCAACTATCAACTTATGTGTATGATCAAAGAATTACACAATAAAGTGAGAATAGCTTTATGGGAAAAGGACATGCCACTGTATCATATTAATTGAAAGTAGAAGATTACAACCTGATCGCCTTGATGTCGCAAGCTTCCTTTCGGTGGCTCTTGGCTCCAACACACACACTTGCTCAATCCTCGTATGAAGAAGATCAAATCCTCTTGATAGACTTGCCAGAGTCTCCAAGCTCTTGTTCAAGCTAGGTCCTTCACACAATTCTTTCACCAAATCTCCAATGAATCTTGCTTAACCTCTTCCATGAGAATTCCCTCAATATATAGGAGAGAATGAGATGGTTACTTGGATAAGAATGATCCCACAATATCAGGGAATCCAGTACAAGGATAACCATTCGAATGCCAACCCATTCTTCTAGAAGATTCCCTTCTAGAACCATTGAGAATTCATCTTTTTCCAAGCTTTAGAGCAATTTCACACCCTAGCTATGCAACACAGTGTGATAAGTTCGCACCCTAGCTTAAGGCAGCCTGCGAGAATGGGTCAGTCTCGCACCCTGGTATATTAGCAACTTGCGAACTCTCTTCAAAAGTATGCTTTCTGGGAAGAGATGAATGTCAATTTTCTCAGGAGAAAGTTCTTATGAGGAGCCTGAGTACACGATCATCAATACATCATCATGATGACCAAAATCATGGGTAACAAGGGGGAGCCCCATAGGTAACGGTCATAATGCTTGTGAGTAAGAATATGGGGTTTTAATGCAAAGTCATATCGAAACTATAAGAAACTCCAAGTCCTATGGAATAACTTCTGCATGGGCACCAAATGATACAAAGGTTCTAACTACGGAACCCATGTTTGGTAAGCCTTTACAACTTAATAACAACTCTTTTAGTAATAGTAAGAAGGTTATGTGTCACTAATAAATAGGTGCGTACCTAGGGCATATGGATCACGGTCATAGGATGATGCAAGAATGAAAAATAGAGGGACAACCTATCATATATGTTTGTGAAATAATATACCTATCAAAAGCATGAACAAGTGGTATGACATTGGAAACCGCAAAAAATCCTGGACAAAACCACCGAAAACCAATTCTTTCCACTGCACTATTAGTCCATAAGGTAAACAATTAACACAAACTATATGAAGTGGGTAGAAAAAAAATCTACTAATAGTAAAAATAGACCATTTTACCATACCATTTGAGTTGTTTCACCCACATAGTTCATTTTAGGTCATTTTTTCCACAATCTTCAAGTTTCAATTACGGGAGCTACGATCAACAAAATCAGTAACCGTCTGGACCAAATATGTTTCCATCACTTTTATTTCAATTTCAATGGTTTAAATTTCAATTTTAGGCCCCATTTTTTTATTATTAGAGGGCATAATATGGAAATTAGGGCATATGCAGGTGACAGTTCATTGGGTCGCATATACGACCCCATATACCTAGGAAAAGCTAAGCATGCTCATGTATATGCATCCCTATACGTGACTGTTACCAAGTTGTCCCATGTACAAGTCCGTGAACACATTTTTTTAACGTTTTAACTTAAAAAATGGATTTTCCTTTGTAGGATGGTGATTGAATGGAGGGAGAGGGAGAATGAAGAGATATATGTAGTAGTGGGAAGGAATATAGGGGACCAAAAATATTAAAAAATATGTGGCCTTTATAAATTTTGGGCTCGAATGGAGGGAGAGGGAGAATGAAGAGATATATGCAGTAGTGGGAAGGAATGTAGGGGACCAAAAATATTAAAAAATATGTGGCCTTTATAAATTTTGGGCTCTCAAAGGAATGAGGGCTCAAGTGAGGTTACTCTAGTTTCTAGTAAACTACTGGGATCCGGAGACAGATTCCTTCAACCTCGATGGGAAACCATTGAGGATTGAAGTGGATGATTTATATTATATCACAGGATTGTCTCTTCGAGGCGAGGTAGTGAATCTCAAGGATCGAGGGGCTGGGGGTGGTATGACAATGGAGGAGTACATTTCCACCCACTATGTTGTAGTAATAGATAAAGTAGGGAGCCAACTCCCAATCAGGGAAATCAAGAAACTGAGTTTAAATATCGTCATGCTTGTACTTACATAGATTTTGGGGTTGGCCTCGTTGCACCAGGCATCAAGGCCACTCATGTTTTATGTGATGGAGTGTTTAAGACCCATTGTTTATGACCAGTGTACCTCATTGTTGGCTAAAATGAAGAGCCAGTTGACAGATTGCAAACAAGGGAAAAAGAGAAATTTCACATTTTCATCCATTATTTGTAGTTTTTTCTTTGAGTGGGTTCCAGGATTGATCTCTAGAGTAGAGATTACTCCACATGGACAATGTGATCCAACCATGTCACGGTAGACTGATGTGATGAGGTGGCTAGAAGGTGGTAGGGTGCCAACCCCTACAATGATGAGTTCTTTTTCTGGTGGCGCTAACAGGTCATATCCATGGACGACTACTCTTACGGTGGGATTGAATATAGAGAGGATCCAGACATGAATTTGCCACTAGGTTCTGCCTATAGTGATATTGGTAAGAAATGATTTTATATATTTCATTTTTGTGTTTTTCAATAAAAATAAAAAACACAAATATTTTTGTATGGTATCAAGTATTAATAATTTCTTTGTTATGCAGATGTTGTTATAACAACATTTGTCTCACCCATGCAACTTGTTCAGAAGGCATTTTCCAATTCTCTATGCAAACTTGAAGTCCATTTTTGCAATTCCTAGAGCTAAAAATCATATTTTTCCACATATACGCGCCCTAACAGCTATACATCATGTATATACACAGGTTGCACCATTACAACCCACGTACATCAAGTTTTGTGACCAAAACTAAAAAATGGTGTCGGGTTTCCATGTCACGTCATGAGATCCATGATCCTTGAACTTCCATATACTGGAAATGTTCCGACTCATCCCTTTAGTTCCATTTGAAGGCTATAAATGGGCCATATCCAAATTGTGGAAGAGGGAGAAGAATTCAACTTTGAGAGAAAAGTTACTCTGGAGAAATTATTCACTTCATATTGAGTCTGCATCCCTTTGTCCTTTTAATTATGAACACATTGTTCAGCCCCCAAGCTCTTTCCTATTTGATGGAGAACCTCATTATCTCTCTTATATGAGATTGCCCTTGGTGGAGGATTGAAGTGGTGGAGGCTCAGCTGGAAGGGACTTAGTTTTTTGGTTCCAAAATGTGCTAACACGAAAGTTTGTCATTCATACACTTTTGTTGATCATATTTTAATAGAAATACTCTTTTCTCATCCAATTAATGTCTTGCAAATATTTGAATTGTTATTCCATGGGAATATTTGTTATGAATATTGATGGATTATGCTATTATATGTGATAACTTTATATATTATCACCATATACTTGCATATATTGGTTTTTGAGGACAAGTTGCATGTGTATATCTTTGAGTCAAATGCTTAATGGTGGACTTCATCGAACGTCTGGACGAGGTGGGCTCTTTATCTTGTCTTGTTAGCATGTTTGTTTATATATCATACTTGATATTAGAGTTGATTTCTGCAATCATTTGAGTCTATTGTGGTTTACCACATGCCATAGAGTGATTTTCCTCGTAACAAAATTGGTGACCATACTGGGGATGGAATATTCTTTTCGGGGTTTGGAGTGTTTTTCTCCTTTGATTGCTCTCGGTTAGCTTGAGTTTTCTTGTCGTCTAATTGCTTGACAACCTATTTTCATTTTGAGTCTGATTTTCTTGGTCTTATCCTTAACATGACAGTGCTTTAATACATATACATGGGTTTTCCCTTCACAGACGCATACATACGCAAGTTTTCGTTCTATAAGGCATGTACCTATGCAGGTTTTTCTTAAACAGTCGCATGCATCATCCTTGTTTTCTTGATTTATGAGTTTGGTGTTTGTTGGGTAAGTTTTGATGGTTGTTGAGTCTTCTTAGGTCTTTGTCATGACTGTTAAGTGCTTGCAGAGTGATAGGAAACCTTTCTTTGGTTGAATTTTTGGGTGGTTTTTATTTCTCATCATATTTCTCATTGGTTGTCCTTGCATATTGGGATGGGTGTTTTCCTCTTGATATCCTTCTTGGTTTTTATCTTTTTGATTACAGTACAGTTTATATATCAAGCCATTCTCCAATATTTGCATTTTCATTTCTTTATATTGAAAATAAAAAAAAATATACAATTATGGAATTGAATCTTTTGGGTTCTTATTATTGATCTTGATACATGTATGGAAAGATTGCATCTTATTTGAAATTTCAGAGTTGAATTGAAAGTTGCATTTTTTTTAAAATCTTATCATTTATTGAGAATTGAAGTTAGGACTTTGCATTATATTTGTAGTCATTTCTTTCACTTGCTGAGTCATAACATCACCAGTTTCATGACCACATCTTTTGAGTAAACAAAGCCACTAAAAGTAACACTGATAAATTTAAAATTGATTAGAAACGATTTTATTTTTTAGGGTGCACAAACTAGCTTAAGATTTAGAGCCTTGGAATAGGATTTTGTGAGTTAACTTCTCCACGGCTATTAAACTAAACTTATGTGTCTAACTAAGGGAGTGGTAAAATCCATTGTATAATTGGTGATGTCGGGAAGCTCTGCTCACACCAGAGTTAAGAACGAGGTCATGCGAAGTTGGTTGAAGGGATATCCCTCTAATACCTTCTTAGCGTAAGATGTATTTTTGGGGATCTATTCTTATCTGGGGGTATTTATAGTGCCTTTACCTATGTGAGAGGTGGTGCTTTCAATATTCTGATCTTTGTTTCCCTACCCATACGTTGGACCTGACCTATGACTGTTCTCATGTGCATTGGTTATATCATGGTGGATTTAGTTGCTTGACATAGGTAGCCACATAGGTTACTTGCAGGGGTTATTCTGCAGGTACCCTGGGTCAGATAAGGGTCAGACAACACACAACCTTTATGGAGGATTACCTCTTTGGGGGGATTTGACTGATTGCACTGTTAAGCTCACTAGGGCCCTTATAACTGATTTTGATACCTCCGATATTTTTAAGGGAGTCTCAGATCCCTCTTGGGCGAGGCATACCTACTTTAGGGAGGGAGGCCCCTTTCAACCACTTTATCCTTTTTGTGTGCATATTTATTGTTAGTTGGACTTAGGATTTGTTTTTATCTCAAGTCTTGATTCATTGTGGAGCCATACCTGCTTCCTCGTAGGTCTCGTTGTTTGTCGAAATTACCATCCCATATTGAGTATTTTCCTTCTAAAAGGCGTAAAGTTATCAAACATGGTACACACACCTCCACTTACCATACTTGTGGTCATACACGTATGAGTACTGAATCAAGTCAAAAAGATATTGGGAGTCCTTCAACTCCCATACCTATTGTGGTTAATGGAACTCCTTCTACACCTTCAACCACTATGGTTGTAGTGTTGGAGGTCCCCATCATTACTCATGTCTGACCTATATTTAATACTCAACCCATAGTAATGAACCCTTTTAGATCTCTTTTTATTTCACTGGGCTACAATAATCAGTCCATCCCTTCGACCTCTAGCACTTTCTCTTATGGTATGATGAATTTCACATCACAGTTTTCTTCCTCCATTTTATCATCTAATCCAAATCTTAGTATTGGACTTGCTGGCATGGCTCCTCCGCATATTCCACTCTCGTTTAGTGGTGCTCATATTACCCAAACAACTCCTACGATTGGAAGCCTACCTCCTTTTCACCCCGAGTCTAATCCTAGTCTTAATGTTCCTGGATGGAGTAATCAACTAGGCATACAAGTTGTTGCTTATGTTCTGTCCTTTACACCTACCCCCTCCACACCGATTCCAACCAACACATTTGGCATGACGAATCCATCTCTATCATCTGGATTTCCATCCGGAGGAGGTTAGTTTCATACTTTGGGCAACCCCCAACTTGGAGTTAATCCAACTGGGAGGAATATTTACAACCCTCATCATAACATTCCTACTGGAATGGTGCCCAACTAACCCCTTATGAATCAGTTTGGAGGGGGGTTTTACAATCCCATATAGGTCCATGGTGAATAATAGAACCCTGGATGGGTTGTGATTCCCCAACATCAATCTTTCCTAGGAACTTGGGGTCAGATGTTGCAACCCCGACTTCCCTTTCTGGCCACGCTTAATTTTCCAGAATTTTCAAGATTAATGAATGAACTGGTGCGTCATAACCTGACATGGCCTCCCGTCCCCACCAAGATTCCTTCGGATATTTCAAAATTCAAGGGAAAGACCGGTGAAGATCCTGGTGATCACGTCGCTTCTTTCCATATTTGGTGCTCTTCCAATTCCCTTAACGATGATTATATTCGTTTGAGATTGTTTCAATGCACCCTCACAGGGGTTGCAACAAAATGGTATATAGAGCTACCAGGGGGTACGTACATGAATTTTAATCATATGGTTCTAGTTTTCCTCAAACACTTCCAATTTTTGGTTCGTTACGATGCCGACATAGAACTTATGTTGTCCCTATACCAAGACAAATCCACCCATATCTTGGATCACATCCAAGAGTAGCGTAGACAGAAGAGGTTGATCAAAGCCTACATTCCTCCAGAGTTCATGTTGGAATGGTTTATTAAGTCTTTACTGCCTTATATTTCGAAGGATGTCTCTACATCTGAGGTAACATATGAAGAGGAAGTGATTTTCAAAGCCCAACAATTAGATCTCAAATATGCTCAGTCTAGGATGTTATAAGAAATTCTTCCTGATGCACTGAGGTCAAACTACAACCCTAGGCAGAAGCCTAGGCCTCATGCCGATGGCATTATAGGATCCGTAAATGTTAAATATATAGACTTGGTGACAAGCTAGTTGAAAGAGTTGTCTCTAAGATAGTCTGAAGGAGGACAAGATTTGTCTATGTCCTCCACCCTTGCTCAATCAATGGATGTACATTATGTGCAGTCGTCGACCAATCTAAATGGTAACCAACAACTAGGAGGGAATAAAAGGAAAGGACATGGAAATAATCGTAAGGGTGGGAGGAATAATGATAATAAACCCAAGGACAATGTTAACAATGATAGATTGAAGGTTAATGCTGGCGAGGGAAAGAAAGAGAAGCGGAAGGTGAAATTCCCTTGCAAGCTTTGTACTGATGATCACCTTACCCACTTGTGCCGCAAACTCGAGGAAGCTGTGAGGATTTTATCTCTACCACCCGCTGTGCTGACTAATCCTTTTCTTCATAATCATTACATGGCCTTGAGATCCTCTAATATCGAAAATGCGGCGAGTGGGAGTCAAAACCCACCGGTGCAGGATGGTTATCGTCTATGCATAAATATGGTCAATTATCAGATTAATGTAGCCACTCGGTCTCGTGATTACAGTTCTTCATAGGTTGTTCTAGGTCTAGAGTCTCCCCCTCCTCTGGAGACACCTTTACATATTGAAAAGCCAGAGCCTTTGCCTCATATTCTGAAAGGAGTACTCAAGTGCTCTACCCACAAAGCTAATTCTAGAGCTTCCCAGAACTACTCTATTGTTTAGGATCTGGGTCAAACCTTTTGCACGATGTCAACTTTGGAGGTACTCCAGACGTGTCCTTCATAGATGAATGCCTTGTTATCTACGTTAGGATATCTAGACCACTTTGTCTCTAAGGTTATCAAGTTTGACATCACAGATGTGAAGCCTCGCTTGCCTTACCATGTGGAATTTCAAATCCATGTGGATTACTCAAAGTATACCATCAAACACACTGTTATTGATGAAGATGATACAACGTGTGTGATGTCCCAAACCTATTGGAAAGTCATTGGATCTCCAAACCTCTCTCAATATCTGACCATGCTGACCGCATTTTATTTTTGTTCTTTCTGTCCCCATGGTATTCTTCCTACATTTCCAGTCCAGTTAGGTGGGAATATAGTGGAGGTGGATGTCTAGGTGGTTGACTATAACTTATTACTAGGGCACAACTAGACTTATGTTATGATTGTTGTCGTATCATCCATTTTTTGTACTTTATTTTTTCCTCATGATGGGAAAATCGTGATGATTGATCAGTTGTCCTTTGCGCATGCTAGCCACAATGCATTAGTTGGACCTTCGATCCCTATCATCGATAATTCTCAGCCGACAACTGAGGATATTGGTGTCAGAGTGTATTCCTCCCTTATGGGTACCTTTTATTTTGTGGTACCAATTCATCATATCTATGACATGTCCAGTAGGTCTACTTTGTCAATGAGGTTCGTTCCTTTCCACACTTCATATTTTCATGATCCTTGGAACCTACCTTCCTTGACCTTGTCTTGTGAAGGTCAATCACATATTGGAATGGAGATTCCACTTTCGATGGTAGAGATAATGTATTAGGTTGTTCTTGAATCTTCTGTTGATCCAGATCCTGTCTCCTCACAGACGAACGAGGAGGATCTTGTTCTCCGACCCACATGGGCCACTTCATCATCTTTCTCACATGATTTCCTCGATGATACTTTACCTTCAAATGAAGAAATCATAGAGGCGATGAATGGTTTTGATATACCTTGGGATGACATGCATCATCACTATTACTTCCTCCCAAATCTTGTTAGGATCGAACAAGACGATTTTAGATCTACCTTGAGTGAGATATTCGGTCATGCCATAGTTCCAATTGATACGCACAAAATTTATGCCGAAGGAAACATGGCGAGTATTTCTCCTACTGTCATGATCAACATCTCTCATATTCTTGGTAAAATTGAAAATGTATAGATCGGTGCGGATTGTTCTCCTGAAGAAATACATATCTACACCGAGATATTCAAAGAATTCAGTGATATATTCGCTTAGTCATATAAAGAGATGTCAGGAATCGACCCTCGCATTATCAAACATGAGATTAAAACCTACTCAGATGTTAAAATTGTTTCGACAAAGACTTGGAGTTATTAATCCTAGGAAGGCCCCTGCTATTAAGGAAGAGGTGGAGAAACTGGTTAATGTAGGATTTATCTACCTAGTTCCCTTGACTAAATGAGTATCCAACCCTATTCCCATGAATAAGAAGCAAAGAACCATCCGTGTGTGTATGGATTTTCGAGACCTGAATAAGGCATGTCCTAATGATAACTTCCCGACACCTTTCATTGATCAGATTCTTGATGAGTGTGTGGGGAGCGAGGTTTTTTCTTTAATGGAAAAATTTTTAGAATACAACCAAATTCAGATTAAACTTGAGGATCAACATAAGATGACATTTATTTTTCCTTGGGATACTTTCGCATACTGGAAAATGCCTTTAGACCTTAAAAACGTCGAAGAAACCTTCCAACGAGCCATGACCTTTGCTTTTCATGATCTCAAGAATATAGTCAAAGCCTGCCTCGATGATCTCGCTGCTCACTCTCTAAAGAGAGTGGATCACTCTACCCATCTTCAACTAGTTTTTGAGATATGTTGCTATTATTGCATCTGTTTAAACCCTCATAATTTCATATTTTGTGTTATGTAGGGTCATATCTTAGGATTCTTAGTCTCTGAGACTGGGATCAAGGTGGATCCTTTAAAGTTTGAGGAAATACTTGTAATATTCCAGATATAAAATAGTTTGCAGAACAAAAATAATTAGCTAGAAATGGTAGATAAACAATGATATAACCAGAACAACACCACAATAATATCAAAATAATACTAGAATAACACCAGAAATAACACTTTGATTACTAAGAGAAATGGTCACTTGCCTCTTCGAGGGGGAAACCTCCAGCAGAGAAGATCTCTATTACAATAATATCCAATACAAAACTTCTGATACCCTCTACTCCTATTTGTACTAAATATCTCTATCAAAAGAACAATCTAGTGGAAGATCCTTCTAGAAGCGAAAGATTTTGTTAGGTCTTATTACATTTGAATTATTCTTCCTTATTGCTAGGCCTTATTAATATTGACCTTTATTACATGGAAATATATTATTCTACCTATGTGAGGGGTTAGGTCCCTAACCATACTTCGATTTCCTCCCCCGTGCAACATTCGTCAGCTTCACAGTTTACAGGGGAAAGATAACTTCTTACGTCGGTTTATAGTAAACTATGCCAATATTAATAAAGGTTTCATGTGTCTCTTGAAGAAGGACACTCCATTTATATGGGATGAGTGAGCCCAGAAATCCTTCGATGCTATTAAGAAATCCTCAGTATCGACGCCTCTGTTGAATCCTTTGGACTACAGTAGATATTACTTGCTTTATATCGTCGAGTCCAAAGGGAATATTGGTATGGTTTTAGTTTAGGAGGATGACGAGATCCATGAGCATGTTGTTTACTATATTAGTCGAAACTTAGTCGGCCCTGAACTCAAGTACTCTCATGTTGAGAAGCTAGCTTTGGCTGCCGTACACGTGGTTCAAAGATTACGACACTATATATTGCTTTGAAAAACTACCGTAGTTGCTGACATCAATCCATTTCAATACGTCCTTACTAGGCGTATCATAGGGGGGAAATATAATAAATGGATTGTCATTTTGCAAGAGTTTGATCTCGATTTTGCTTCGAAAAAATCCAATAAATCGCTAGTTTTTTCCGAGTTAATATCGAACTTCCCTCGGTTAGATGAGGATATTATTCATGTATATTAATTTGTGGGTGAACACATTTTCCTTATATCATCATCGGACCCCTGGTATGAAGACATTTTGATCTATCTTCAAACCTTGAATTTCTCTCAGCATATTTTGAGAGACGATCAATGACGTATATGGTATCAAGCTAAGAACTACCTTATCATCGAAGACACTTTGTATCACCGAGGAATAGATAATATCTTGCATTTTTTCTTGAGTCACGAGGAGGTTGAGTCTGTTATTAATGACTGACACAGTGGGGCTTCTGGTGGTCATCTATCTGGGCTTGTGATAGCCCAAAAGATATTGCGAGCCGGTTATTTTTGGCCATCTATCTTTAAAGATTGTGTCGAAGTGGTCAAGAAGTGTCACCCCTTCCATTTGTTCACTCAGAATATGTGCTCCCATCCAACCTCTCTTCACCTGATCATCATCGTCGGTCCCTTCACCCAGTGGGGGGTGGATTTCATGGATTGCAACCCATCTTCGATTGGGGGGCATCAACATATTATCGTGGTCATAGACTAATTTACTAAGTGGGCTGAGGCCATGCCTACAATTAAATACAATGGTAAGACTGCATCTTTTTTTGTGTTCAATCAAATTATAACTCTGTTCAGAATCCCGAGTTAGATTTTCACCGGTCATGGTAGTCACTTTCAGAATGAAATGATGAAAGAATTAACATCAAAACTGGGGTTTAAACATGGTCATTATTCCCCTTATTATCCATGGGAAAATGGACAAGTAGAGGCCGTGAACAAGTCTCTCAAGACCATCTTGCAAAAAAACATTAGCTAGAGAAAATCTGGCTAGCATCTCATGCTGTACCCTGCGCTTTGGGAATACCGAACCTCAATTAAGACTACCACCATTTTTCTTCTTTTCATTTATTACACATTATAGAGTCGATCCTACCTATTGAATTTCAAATCTCTTCTCTTAGATTAGCAGTTAATCTCCTACCTGACACTTTTGATCTCGAAGAACACCTCGTACACCTAGAGAGCCTAGATGAGAAATGTCGAGATGCCTCTACGACTATCGAAGTAAATAAACGATGTGTGAAGGTCCAATATGATAAGTCTGTCTATCCTCAACAATATGGTGAGGGTGACTTGGTCCTCTTGTATGACCAAGCCAAAAATCCATTGGGGGCATGCAAGTTCAACCCCATGTGGAATGGTCCTTATATCGTGCGATGTGTCTTTGAAAAAGGAGCCTACAAGTTAGAATATTATGAAGGGAATATGTTGGTTGAGCCCAGAAATGGGCTCTAATTGAAACGATATTAGGCTTGAGCTCCAAGATTAGGTGTAACTCTTTGTATACTAGTGTATATTAGTGTATATATATTTCCCCCTTTTTGTCATCGGATTGCTTATTGAGTTTCCCTTGGTTGGAAGATGTCAACGAAGTATTCAGTTTACTTATGATTCATAGACAATGCCAGTCATCATACACGGAACTTAGCTTCCAT
This sequence comes from Picea engelmannii, assembly GCA_009831015.1. Lineage (NCBI taxonomy): Eukaryota > Viridiplantae > Streptophyta > Pinopsida > Pinales > Pinaceae > Picea > Picea engelmannii. The sequence goes on from ML776730.1 coordinate 1,097,938, forward strand.
TGCTTGGGTTGTTTACTCACCCGAGGGTCAACTTGTGTCTTAAGGTGGTGTTTGTCTAAGGCCATGAACGAATAATGTGGCTTAATATAGCGCCATTATAGAGATTTTACGCGATGTTGTTTCACATGGTATTTGTTCTTTATAATTTCACTTGGATTCCCAGTTAGTATTATGTCAGTTGAAAGACAGTTACTGTGTGCGGGACCCTACTCTACTCTGACAATTCCTATGGGTACAAATTTTGGAATCACATTTTTATTTTATTACTTATAATCACATAGCTAGAAGTTATAAATATGTATCTGATGCTTATGCTAATTATGTTTTAGATTGACATTTGTCACATAACTAAAGTAAATAAAACATATTCACCAATGTACACATTGTAATATAAGTAAAGCCAAAGACCAATGTTTTTATATTTCATTTTTTCCAAAAAATATGGTGTTATAGTACAAAATTGGGGCTCACACCTTCAAAATACATATACAGTTGATTGATATAGTGACCATGACATTTATGCATGTGGCGTCGGATGTGTGTCATGATAACATACTACGGTGTTTGAGAGACGCTGAAAGAGTCACACCCATGCACGAGGCACACCCACCACATGTCGTTGCATCACCTCTGGGAAATCCTATACCTGAACCATGGGTATTATTAGGTTTCCCTGCACATTTTGAATCACTCTCTCCGCATCTCCTCCTGTTGGCTCATCCCACCATTTCCTCCACCAATGTCATGGGAATCCATCCGACCGTCGTAGAACTACGTTTGCACAACAAATCATTTTGTTATAATACTTGACACCATCAAAAAACATTTTCACTTTTTTTATTCTCTTTAAAAAACAAAAAAAAATGAAATATATTTGAAAAACATTTCATACCTATGTCTCCGTAGGTGGAACCTGGTGGTAATGGCATGTTTGGGTCTTCTCTGAAGTCAATCCCTGCATAAGGGTAGTCCTCCAAGGATATCACATGTTGATGCCAAGAGGAGAAGAACTCATCGTTATAGGGGGTTGGTACCCTACCACCTCCCAACCACCTCATCACCTCGGTCCACCGTGACATGGTTGGATCGAGCAGTCTATGCAAAATGATCTCAACTCTAGGGCTCAATCTTGGAACGCACTCAAAGAACAAACTACACAAGACAGATGCGAACCCTAAGTTCCTCTTCTTACCCTATTTTTAGTATGCCAAATGGCTCTTCATGGTATCCAGTAGTGAGGTGCACCAATTGTACACTGTGGATCGTGTTGAGCACTCGACAGACCCTAAAAGACTTTATCAATTTTTTTACCTTTTGGGTAACACTTGATCTTTTGCACTGTTTGATTTGATTTCATTTTGAGAAATGTTTTTTCTTTGATTATTTTCATGACTCTCATCACCTATTCAAGTTTTCTTGAACTTATGAAACCCCATGACTAAAAATACCTTAACACCTGAATAAAGAATCGACAGCCAAACACTTCACCCAATGCACTCAGGTTTGGCATCGGAAGGAATTCAAAGAAGAAAAAGGAACCACTCAGAAAACCATAGTCACTGAGAATTGATCCCCATCGGTATCAGAAGAAGGAAGTTTTGGTTTGCGTTAAGTTTTTCACATAAAGATACCGTCGATAGCCGATTACCCTTTGGCATTGGTAAAAGACAGGGGGACAGACGTTAATGAAGAATGAAAAGATATGGTCGATAGCCTATGCCCGACGCACTTTATCGGAATCAAGGAAAACCCATAAGGATCACAAAAAACATTATGACCATGATAAACATTATCCCCAATCACTGATCCCTGATGCATTTTCGGCGTCAGGAATTTTTCAAGAGAGACGATTCGAAAGCGCTTTGATAGGTTTATCGTCGATTGTCGATCCTAGACACTTTTTCAGAATCAGCAATCTAAAGTTTGTTTTAGAATGAATAACTTAAGGAAATCCTCGACTTTGATTAATACAAGTGAATTAAGTCATTGGTCTCCAATGCCACATGTCTTTACCAGGTAAGAGGATCATATGGTCTAGTTCTATCCCGAGTCATTCTTGGTTCCCTAGGTCCGAGTCAAACCTCCAAGTCAACTTTGTCGCATCAACATTGTATAGTAAGATCGATCAGCGTCATATATTTTTGAAAGAGGATATCAATGAAAACGTTCGTAGCACAACCCCGATCCTCGATTCACCCACTGAAAGAGAGACAGGACGGGACGTTTTAGCACCAGATACGATCAGATTTTGAGCATTTAAGGAGATAATTAATACCCGATCCTGCATTAGTTTCTACCTCGTGTGCCAATTAAAATAACTATTTAAAATCACTGATAGAACACATCACCACCCGTGCCTCTGCTGTCAACCCACGATGAATTTAAGTTCTAGAGATTCAATGAAAGATTTATGGAAAATTCACTATAACCCGAATTGAATGGTTGATGTGACACAGTAAGATCTTTCCTATTTAAAGTCTCTTAAGCCGTTGTGAATGAAATAATTCTGCATGTATGAGAATTCATATCATTAGAAATAGAAATATGAGAAACTCAAAGGCTGTATCGACCCCATGATTGTCAAAATAACCAGGTTTTAACAAGCTTCAGAGGTATGTATCTAAGTCTGTAAATTCATTGATTGTAATTTATATATGTGTGTGTTTTTTTAGTTTTTTTTTTCTTTACACAGTCCTTGAAATTCTGCTTAAGTTGCAGGAATGATGATGCTAAGAAATTCGACCACCAGATTCTCACCGAGAGCACCAAAGATGAAAGAACTAGATACAGGCAAAGTTTCTTCCCCAAGAACCATGAGGCAATTGGAGTACGTCCCTAGGCCGGAGCCTGTCATCAAGACAACAACAAAGAAGTTTTTCATCCAACCTCATACCTTTGGCGATACAGAGGCAAGCACCAGGTCCAATATGACACTCCCACATTGGGGGGATCTCTTTAACAGGATCAACCAAGAGGAATACCCAGAATACGTCCCACCTAGTGATCCAAACGTAAGGGCGCTCGACAACCAGGTGTTCCCGAACATCTAACGGTCATATCTACATTTGGTGGCAAGCAGAACCCCTATTTTTCCCTACATAGAGGTCCTCAAGTGGCTTATATACCACACATAGACACATAAATATTTAATCAATGATGACAATGGTGGGTGTGTCAGAGTTTTCCTCCCGGTATAAGTTCAGAAATATTACAAACTTAGAGACCCGGAGGAGTGACTAAACACAGACTTCGTGGTGAAGTTATACGAACACCAGGACACCAGCCAGGTGATAGCCTCATGGTGGAGGGAGGACAAGAATTTTACAAACCAGAGCATTGGATGGTATGGGACGGTTAACTTTTGGGAGCCATACGTATTTTTTATGTCTCTCATCTTGCGATTGTACATAGAGAAATATTTCTCTAGGTTTTCAGAGGCATGGATGCCTTTGGCATACATAGTTGCTATCGCTGGGTGCAATAGGCTCATGCACCGAAGGAAGGGGAAGCACCAACTTTTCACATGTATTCATACCTGCTCAATGTCATGTGTGCCAGAAATGTCTTCGTCGGCATGAATCTAAGATGGCATGTTGCAGAGCTCCCACTCCATGTCTACTTCAGCGTGCTATGGGAAAACAAGTATAAGAAATCTTACTCCGTCATCTGCGATGAATTCATCCCCCAAATTTATTTTATTATTTTTAAGAAGGAACTCCCAAGTCTATCGATGAAAGCCAAGAAAATGATATCCAAGGTATCCCATTGGTTTTTGGATGAGCGTGCCACCTACATTAGGGTGTTTGGGGCCACCAGAGCACCATATGTCCTACCATCTCATGTCCTAGACCAGCTTATCGTAGGAGAAATATGTTATCAAACCATCTTGTAGGGATACAACGCCACCCTGGTTAATGATAAGAAATATGCTTTCATACCATATGGTTTCCATGTAGGGTTCTACTTGGTAAAGGATATCGCTCAAGACAAATAAGAAGGGATGAGCCAACTCGAATTCAGATTCTCGATAGGCCAATTCCACAAGCACAATCCAAAGGGCCTGGTCCTGCAACATGCTTCATAGGTGTTGTCATGTTGGATGTATGCTCACGACAAGTTCGCAAATGAATTATTCACAGAGAATTCCCAGGAATGGGACGATGTGGTGCAAAGGATGGTCGACCCAAAAAATGACCAGGTTTAAGGCCATGAGCATGGATGAACAGACGAAAACAATAGAGCAGTTGGCTCAAGAGCCCCTCAGAACTAGAGAAGAAATCATAGCAGAAGAGGAAACATAGGTATAGAATAGGGGACTGTCTATGACATCGGAGGCATAGGCAAGGGGATTTCTCTTAATGGAACAGGTGCAACGAGTAATTGATCAGCATCAAAATGACCCGGACCTCGTGGAAATGACAAGGTTACCTGCCGAAAACCCAATCGAAGGCCAAGTAGGTCCAAGTGACCCAGAACCAATACAAATTGAAGAGATCATCGGGTTGGATAACCTTGAAGTTTCAACGCCACATGTCGGATCACTAGGGGACGTTTAAGCTTAGCCATAGATAATGAGGACATCAGGAAGAGAAAGTGCACCAAACCCCCTCCACGAATTAAAAATGATCTATGATGATGAGGAGAGTTCGGAGGTTTCCTTGGTGACTTCGGTGCATATCACAAAGGAAAAGGAACCCGAGAAGGCATATTCCCCAGCTCCCGATGTGCAAATTCAAAGCCTTCCACAGAGTGACCAGGAGGTTGAAATTTTCTTAGACACTGAGCTACTCGATGTACCAGGGACCCAAGTGGACAACCCAAAGGACGAGCTAGGGTCGGGCAAACAAGAAGAAGAAGTTCCACAGCCGATTATCAAGTAAGTACCGAGCCTGCACCTGATGCTTCAATTTTAGCCGGTACTTTACCTCTCAATGAGAAACAACCAAAGGCCAAACTTTTGAAACATGAGGAAGAGGTTGAAGAACCCAGTCTTAAATAGATATACATCATTAGGAGCCTGGATAAGATGCTTACCTGGGGAGAGAAACAAATCCTCGAACCCATGGATGAGGTCTATGATATACAAGCCATATCTTATGACCGAAAGAGGAAAGCCATCATGAAAATAACCACCAAGAAGAGGAGGATTACTCTGGATCGCTCGATCCTCATCACCACAGAGGCAAAATTGATTAGCATGGAGCATGCCAAGATGTCTGAGCTTATCGGCGTAGGGATGGCAATCACAGATGCCACCCTGGATAGAGAAAGGAAGAATGAAGAGGATTTGGCCATTACACTTAAGGAGTTGGAGCATCTACTCCATTTCGATAAATATTATTAGGAATCTACACAGGCCACGGTGTTTCTGAGAAGCAAATTCCAGGAGGCCTACTGTAAATTTATGAATGAACGACACCTTTTCACTACAGGGATAGCCGCTTTCCAAGAAGACACCCTCATGGCGCTAGCGAACTGCAAGGATATGGAAATATGGTATGATAAAGAACACCAAGCAATGGAAAGGATCAACTACATCAGTATGGTTCAACAGGTTCGAGACGCCAAAGAGCATGACATGTGGGTAATATGGGATAGAAGCATCGACCGCATAAATAAGTTAGTTGAATACTGGGTGAAAATGACCCAAGAACCTCATCAGGAAATCCAAGAGAAATGGGTCGAGTACGAAAAGAGCTAGACCAAGATCAAACTAGCGATGAGAGACATCGGCCTTCCAGAATTTGGCACACCCGATGTCAAATTACATTCCAAACAAGACTCATAGTGGGCTGCGAAGATAGCAAAGGTGGAGAACATGGTGCCAGGTCAAGTGCAACAGTTCATGGAACACCCAATCAAGGCTCAGACAATTTTGCAACAGTTAAGTGCTATAATAGTCAAATATTGGGCACGGGGAGTGGAGATTCATGTATGCTAACACATGCGAGGATATCTTCGTCAAATGTTCAGAGTACGAGAAGAGTCATCCACTCAAGTGAAACCATTTGATGAATCTTAGAAGACTGAGAGATGAAAGCGCCATGTGGCGATGTTTTGTTTTACTTAGATTTTACTTTTGATAGTTATTTTTAGTTAATGATATGTTATAAATAAGAGGATCGACTTGTTAGAAGAGGTCGATGGTTTTTTCAAAGACCCTGATTTTTGGATTTGTAATGAACTATTTCAAAGCTACCTTAATTTAGAAGTCCTTTTTAGGACCAGAGACAAGTTTGTGTTTTTCATCAAAAGCATGTGTGATTGGATCCAAAGAAGAATTATTTCTGATTTTATCTCATGAATGGATGTTGTAACGAGTAAGATCCTCTTAATCTGTTGATAAGTTATCTGATTCAATATTTTTATAGTTCTTGTATTTAATGATGAAAAGTAAATCGTTGTGTTAATGTGTGATCAATGATTAGAGATAAGGAAACTATTTTTCTTGCCATCATTTATTACATGTATGTCTTTTTCTAATAATCGTATCTTAGTCAACAATTGGAACACCAACAGGTTAATTTATTAGTACTAGGCTTGTGGTAGGTGTAAGAATCATTGTCTACATGCTTTAGTATGAGGATGATCCTGAGCTCAGCCTTCTTCAGTAGTTAAGTCCTTTCCCCTTTGTTACCCAACTAGTTTATACCATCATTTATATTGTATCGGTCCCACCTATAAGAGAAAATACAAAGAGAGAACGTTCAAACTGAAGAAGGAGCTTTCACAAGAAGACATCATGTCAATCACTACATAAAGATGATCGATTAATTTGTCGGATCACAATATCTGGAGAACCATTCCACCATTAAACATTACAGAGTCTACTGCTGAGTTAAAGGGATTTAGGAACCCTCAACCGAATTAGCGTAAGAAGGAGGGCCTGAAGAATGAATGGTTGACAATAATTTTGACATAATATTTCACACATCCTGTAGATTAAAAACAACCAACATGCATGGCTAGTCATTCCCAAGACAAGACACACACAATGAATACTCCTGAAATGAGTAACTCCCCCAACAAGAGGAATAACATCTATTCCTTGAAATACCTTACACTCTTCCTCACAAGGAGTTGAACTAGTTCAGAAGAATCACAAGAGCTTATGCACGACAAATCGGAGCACTGCCCTTAGCTCCGTTACTTCCTCATAGAAAACAAGTAAGTAGAACAATGGTCAACACCCTCGACCAGGTTTTCTTCCACACAGTAGAAGACCTGATAGATTTTCCCCTCACCGAAATCGAACATCCTCTTAATCTAATCCCCGAAACGCCAGCTAGTAACTGCTCCGAGCCCAATGGATTTTCCAACGAGGAATGGTTTAACTCAGAATGCTCAGTTATGGGGTCAGACAACATGGAAGATAACAATGATCATAATGAAGAAAGGGGAAACCCACCTCAGAATAATCAACCTTGGTTTGAAAGATATTCTCTAGCCAGCCTCGGTCAAGTACATAACCTTCCCCGACATCCAGAAAAGTTACTCCCTAAATTTGATCCTGAAACCTCAGGATTTCTTGAAGACGATATCAAAAAATTCATAATAGCTATCATATTGATGAATGTCCAACATGAAGATGTAGTATGCAGGCTTTTCCCCTATACTTTTGAGAATTCGGCCTCCACGTGGTATTTTAACTTACATGTAGGGTCCATAACTAGTTGGACGAAGTTTCAAAAGGATTTTCTAGATAAATTTGCAGAAGAAACCACTACAGGAGCTTTGATGGTCGAGTTGTTCGCTGCCACCATGAGTTCAAAGGAGAAGGTTAAAGACTTTAATCAATGGTTCACCACTATCCTAAACAAATTTCAACCTGATGCTAAAACCACTAAGGAGTTGCAAATCGAAGTATATGATAATGATCTCTCAGCTTCTATTTCCATGTTTGTCCAGAGGGAGGCCAAAACAACCTTAGCTGAGAATTTTGAAGAAGCCAAAACAATAGAATTCTAGATGAAGGGATGTAAATAAGGCCAGGTCGCATTAGTTAAGAAGGAATTTCAACCTCCTCCCAGGAGAGGATTCTTGTTGACTAGACCCACGGGAAAACAAACAGAAAAAGGTCCCAAAAAGGCAAGTGGAGACATAGAATACCTACAACGCATGGTTAAGAAGGTGTCAAACGAAATCATAGACATGAAAATAAATGCAGAGGAAGGAAACCAAGGCCGAAGTCCCTAGAATTGTTTTTTAAGAGAAATCCACCATTCAAAGAAATTGAACCTCCCCCAGCCAACTTAAACATCGACCTGGGAAATGCAGCATCCGACTCTTTCTGTACCTATCACCAAGAGAAACACTCTGAAAGAGACGGCCCACAATGGGTGCATGCCATGAATTTGATGGCCAACCGGTTCCTAGATGAGGTTTCCCTAACCAAACAATCAAGTGTCTCAGTTATGAATATTGTTGATCCGGAAGAAGTTGATCCACCAGAAGAAACAACCATGATGATATGGGACCCTGACCTACCAATTCCATCTGATGACCTATTTGAGGTTTAAGAACCACCAGTAGAGGTCTTGGCTGTGCAAACACGAAGTAGGGGTCAGCCTGTCTCAAACGACCTTACTACATCCCAAACTTCGAGAGGAAAACCAAATCTCGATCACCCAAAATCACCTTTTGTTCCTCGAAGAAATCCTATAAACATCCATACATGAGAATTGCCCAAGATAGACTAAAACACAGTAGAATATTTGAAAAAGTTGAAGGAAAATATATCAGTCATGGACATGTGTAGAATCCCTCAGCAAAATGACTTTCTATTACAAGCATTGAAATCAGTATAAAATCCTACAACAAGGACTGACCAAGGAGAAAATCCATCTCTTACAGATCTAAGAAATAAACCAAATGTAAACGCTTTCTTTGAATATAAGAAGGGAAAGACTTTTGTTCCACCGCTCCTTTTGACATTTGAAGTCTTCAACAGGAGCCTCCATAACTGTTTGGTTGACTAAGGAGCATCCTCCAATGTTATGTCATTGTCTATTTGCAAGAAATTAAATGCAGCCCCTCTCAAAAGTGATAAACATGTGATACAATTGGACAGAACCTAGGTGAAGGTTATGGGAGATCTCAAATATGTAATGATCAGAATGGAGACACACCCTAAATTTGTTCAAGTAACTGACATCATTGTAGTAGATATACCAGAATCTTATGGATTTCTATTGAGCCGTGATTGGTCCAAAAAGTTAAACAAATACTTTAGTACATACTGGGATCACTTTTGGTTGCCATTAAAGGGACACACGAATATGATCAAAATCGATAGGGAAAGATATCTAAAACACACGGTCACCAACCTAGAAACAGTTAATGAGCCCTCATCGGCATATTTTCCTGTGCTAGGCAATTATTCCCATGACTTCAATTTTGGGAATTTCTCCCCTTGTCATCTGATGTCCCTCTTACTCAAAACTCAGAAATAAGTTTTCAAGAAAATTTGCCAACGACGGCAGAGGAAACCCTTTTCTATCAGGAACTGGTGTTAGAAATCATGGAACAGATAGGAGGAAAGGAGGAAAGTGGTATAAAAAAGGAAGCTGATGGTTTTCTCTCACAAATGTGGACCTTATACTTCGATGGATCCAAATCACAATAAGGCTCAGGGGCAAGGTGCATCCTCATTGATCCAAAAGGTAAGAAAAATTTGTTATCATGTAGACTAGAATTTGAATGCACAAGCAACACCACTGAGTATGAAGCTCTAGTACAAGGGCTAAACAACTCCATAGACTTAAACGTCAAATAATTGAAGGTTTTTGGAGATTCTGAAATCATCATTAGACAAGTAAGGAACACTATACATTGCAACTCTCCCCACCTGAGGAATTACCAATAGGAAGTGCACAACATAATAGAACATTTTGAATCCTTCAACATTACAACGATCCCCATAACAAAGAACACTCTTGTTGATTCTCTAGCCACTGCTCCCTCAAGGCTATCACCTCTATAAGACTATGAAGCCGCTCAGTTCACTATGGAGCTACTCTACAAACCATCGGTTCCCAACAATATTTCCAATTGGAAGGTCTTTGAAGGATATGAATAGATCATAAACTTTTTGACCAATCAGGATAATTTTAAAGACTTGGCTATTGACGATGAAGTATTTCAAGAGCAATTAGTAGAAACCGATCCTCATACAAATCAACCGACTGAAAAACCAAGGTATTACACAATACTAAAAAGGGTAGCCAATTTAGAAAATATTTTTGACTTGAGGGAAAGATTCAAAGGGTCAACTAACACAAAGACAAGGAGTTCTTGTCCCATGCCCGAAACTATAAATGTAGGAACCCCAGAAAACCCCAAGAATATAAATCTTGGCAAGACAATATTTAAAGAGGAAAGGAAGGCCTATCTCAAACTTTTTAGGAAATATCAAGATGTCTTTGCATGGTCCTACCGAGATATGAAAACTTATGATACTCATAGCATTCAACACACTATCCCGTTAAAGCCCGAAGTGAAACCCTTCCAACAGAAGCATCGGAAGTACCACCCATCCCTAGAGCCTCTCATGTGTCAGAAGTTAAAGAAATTACTAGATGCTAATATTATCTTCCAAGTTAGACACTCTACATGGGTAGCAAATTTGGTTCCTGTGAGGAAAAAGTCTGGGGAGATCCGCCTATGTGTAGATTTCAGAAACCTCAACAGAGCTTCAGAAAAGGACAACTACCAAGTCCCACCAATGGAGCAACTCTTGTAGAACATGTCTGGATCTGATATTTTCTCTCTGTTGGATGGTTTTTCAGATTACAACCAAGTTCTAGTTTCAGAGGAAGATTGTTTGATGACTACCTTCCGAACCAAGTGGGGAACCTTCGCTTATAAACGTATTCCCTTTGGGTTAATCAATGCAGGGGAAACCTTCCATAGGGCCATGGACATAGTGGTTTCGGGGACTAATCAACAAGTGTGTAGTAGTCTATTTAAACGACGTAATTGTGTATTCAAAGAATAGAGGAGATCACATCCAGCACTTAACCCATATTTTCGAAAGGTGTAGGAAATATGGTATATCTTTAAACCCTAAGAAAACTATATTTGGTTTTGAGGAAGGTAAATTTCTAGGTCATATTATATCTCAAGCAGGGATTCACATAGACCTGAAATGGATTAAGGCTATAGCTCAACTTCCATTACCGCACAACAAGAAGGATATGCAATCTTTCTTTGGGAAAATCAATTTCATGAGAAAATTCACCCCTGATTTCCTTGAAACTATCAAACCCCTACAAAAAATGATCTGCAAAGATGCTAAATTTAAGTGGGATGATGAACGAAAAAGTTATTTAAGCAATATTAAGGCTGCAATATCTCAAGCCCTAGTCTTGCGAAGTCTCGACTTTAAAAAATATTTCTTCCTCTACACTTTCGCCTCCGATCAATCTTTAGCTGTAGTATTAACTCAGAAGGATGATGACAACAACAAGGCCCTAGTCTCATTTATGAGCACTAATATCCAAGGGGTCGAACTAAATTACCCTGCTATAGACAAGAAGTCTTATGAAATATACAAGGCAGTGAAACACTTCAGATATTATATCCTTAAGAACCATACCAAAGTCAATGTGCCTCACCCTGCAGTTTGGTCCCTATTCACTCAGTAGGAGATGGGGGAAAGAAGAGGAAACTGGATGGCAGTAGTCCAAGAATTTGATCTAGATATAAAACCTACTAAACTGGTTAAAGGACAAGGATTATGCAAACTGGTAGCTTAAGGCCAGGACCAAGTAAATGAAGACCTCAGATGGGAGAATGAACTGGCATTATGGTGTGGTGAAGCTTCATATGTCTCCCCAAGGAAAGAGTCTTGGTATGAGAAATTGACTTATATCCTGCATCATGGGACTTTCCCAGAAAACCTAAATCCTAGGGAAAGGAGATCCCTCAGGTTAAAATTAACACAATATCACCTCATAAATTCGGTACTCTTCCGTGTTATTTGTGATGGGGTACTTTTGAGATGTCTCGAACATGAAGATGCAGAAAAGGTTCTGAAAGAGCTCCATGATGGTCCTGCAGGTGGAAATTTTGTGAGAAACACCACCGCTCACAAAATACTGAGAGCTAGCTATTATTGGCCTACTCTGTTCAGGGATGCTCACACATACACTTGAAACTGTAAAAATTTCCAAATAAGCATAGGGAGGGAAAAGAGAGCAATTTTCCCACTCCAACTTGTGGCCATTTCCAGGCCATTCGAGAAATGGGGGTTAGATATCATAGGATAAATTACACCGATTTCTTCAAAACAACATAGATACATATTGACTGCCACAGAGTATTTCACGAAATGGGCAGAGGCCATCCCTCTGACTCATGTAATTGAAAAGGTGGTTATCCAATTCATAGAACAACATCTAATAAAAAGGTTCGATATACCTTCCATCCTTGTTTTTGATAATGCCACTTACTTTTCTTCCACTCTATTAACAAAGTTTTCTCTAGACAAAGGAATAATAATCATATACTCTGCAAACTATTATCCATAGGGGAACGGAGTGGAAAAATCAACTAATAAGAACCTAGTGAGGATATTAAAGAAAATAGTTGCATACAACCAAAGGAATTGGCATAGTTCACTACATAATGCCTTATGGGTTGATAGAGTAACACACAAGGAAGCTATAGGAAATTCCCCATACTTTCTGGTATACGGACAGGAAGACATTCTCACGAATGGGCTATATCTTCCATCTCTTTATCTTGCTCGGGATTCTAGAGGACAACCCTCATCAGTTATACAAAAAAGAATTGATACCCTCCTCATGTTGGAAGAAGAAATGGAGAAAGAAAAATAAAAATTCATATCTCATCAGCAGATAGTTAAAAGGTGGTTTGATAAGCATAAGGCCAAAGAGAAGAATTTTGAAGTAGGATACTTAGTCCTAAAATGGGACAGAGCAAATGAGTTGAAGGGAAAACATTATAAGTTTCAGAATCTATGGCTTGGACCTTTTTAGGTAGCTGAGAAAATTGGGGTAGGCATGTATCGGTTGCAGAATCTGATGGGGAAACCTAACGCCCTCCCGGTGAATTGCCAAGCCGTAAAACAATATTTTCATTAAAAAAAAAAAGTGTGTGTGTTTTCATTATGTTTTGTTTTTAGGTAGGCTAATTGCGGAGTGCATTTTTTGTTTTTGTTTCTTTCTATAGTACTTCTGGACTTTTGAATATTGTGTTTAGAAAAATATTGGTTGATCTCAATTCATGCGATATGATGAAATCTATTCCTGACTCATTGCTTACATACAACACAAGAAGCACTGGGAGACCTGTGGTTATTTTAAATGGTTTTCTATCCAACCTGTGCAGATGAACAACCTTGGAAAAGTGATGAAGTGTCTTTCTGGTGGTCTGGTAAAACCTTAAGGGAAAGGTGGTAAGATGGAAAAGACTACATATACCTCAAAGACATATCTAGAAAAAATTCACCTTAACCATCTCATTTTGGAAATAATAGACGTCCTCCTCTCCCACTCGCTCAAGGAATTCTGTCAAAAAAAAATCAATGTCGGGGTGACTCCGTCGGGGCTATGGATGCTCGCTGGCAGCGAAGCAACACTGTAACAAGTGAATGATGATAACTAAAAGTCTTGGTTCCAGTGAATTCTTTACTCGAATCTTGTCAAAGAGCGCGTGGGTCTAGGTTACAAGAAACAAAGGTGGAATAAATGTTGAAACCCCACAGGTAGGCCCGGATGCACCAACCAGGGAATTTCAAATGCAAGGATAAAGAGGCTCTGATAAAAATCAGTTAAGTTCTTAACCATCTTTTGCATCAGCTGAGCCCGAGGTAGGAACAAAGATTCTTCTTTCGCCCAATAAGTCTCCATTTGTTGAGCACTCAACACACCCTAAAAAACCTTTATCAATTTTTTTACATTTTGGGTACCACTTGATCTTCTACACTGTCTGATTTGATTTCATTTTGAGAAATGTTTTGTCTTTTCTTATTTTCATGAATCTCATCACCTATTCAGGTTTTATTGAACTTATGAAACCCCATGACTAAAAATACCTTAACACTTGAATAAAGAATCGACAGCTAAACACTTCATCCAACGTGCTCAGGTTCGACATCGGAAGGAATTCAAAGAAGAAAAAGGAACCACTCAGAAAACCACATTCACCAAGCAGCGATCCCCATCGGTATCGGCAGAAGGAAGTTTTGGTTTGCATTACGTTTTTTTCATAAAGATATTGTCGATAGTTGATTCCTCTTTGGCATCGGTAAAACATGGGGGGGACAGACGTTAACGAAGAACAAAAAGATATGGCCGATAACCGATGCCTGATGCGCTTTATCGGAATCAGGGAAAACCCAGAAGGATCACAACTGTTGGATTTACTTCACACACACCTAGGATTTATTTTTCCTAAGGTTATTCCTTGTATATTAGTCATAATTAGTCATTATCCAGTCTCCTATATTTTAGGGAAGAATATTCCACCTGGAGAATATTCTCTTTCAGTTGGCACTTCAGTTTAACTAGTTGATTTGAGTTTAGATGTTGCATTGGTTTTGTCACCATGAAACATTGGGATCATCACCAACTCACTACTCTTTGTTCAGTCAGTTAACTGAAGACTAGTTGACTAGTTAACTCAGCTAGGTGGCAATTCATTCCCGTAACTGCCTGAGAGACTAGACTAAGTGGCAGTTTATTCTTGTAACTGCTGGTGTGTGTCCAGATCAATCTAGACCACCACTATGGCTCATTAGTTACTCATGTATCCTATATCTATTGTAAATTATTCACTCTTTGAGTGTGGAATACAGTTAATGAAGATTCTTCCATTCTTTCTATCTTGTTGCTTCTTTCTCAATTTCTCTCTACAAATGTGTGTAGTATTTTCTAGCTAGATCTATTCTATGTAGGTTCAACACATTTACATGGTATCATACCCAATGGACTGCTAAGAAAAATCTACACCAATTTTTTTTGCAGGTACAAAATATTGAAGACAACAAAAAGATGGATTATTCGCCAGAAATACTTCTCACACCTCATAACTATTTGGAATGGAAGCCAATGATTCTACGTCTTATTAGATGTAGAGGCTTATACCAAATAACCATGGAAATGGAAGTAAAGCCTAATTGTGTCGATGAGAAAAATGACTTTCTCAATAGACAAGATATGGCCATAGGAAGTATCGGCATGTTTGTTTCTCCCAAACTTTTCCATCAAGTATATGAAGAATCACAAGGATCAACTCCAAATGAATTATGGACCAGATTGGAGGTTCTATTTGGGAATAAAGAATATAGTGAATATTTCATGTAGGAGGTCGAAAAAATAGATCCAGAAGAGAAGCCATCAGAAGATCAAGCCTCTTATTATGAAGAGTCTTCTACAAACGTTTTTGCATAAATTAGTATTCCAATAATTGAAGATGATGTCTACTCCATTTCAGATTTATTTTCTGAAATTCATGTGGAATATATATGGAATGCATCTCAGGAGTCACATGCAGACACCGTTTCATGCACCATGCATACATCTCACCATGCAACATTGGGATCATCACCAACTCACTACTCTTTGTTCAGTCAGTTAACTGAAGACTAGTTGACTAGTTAACTCAGCTAGGTGGCAGTTCACTCCTGTAACTGCCTGAGAGACTAGACTAGGTGGCAATTTACTCTTGTAACTGCTGGTGTGTGTCCAGATCAATCTAGACCACCACTATGGCTCATTATTTACTCATGTATCCTATATATATTGTAAATTATTCACTCTTTGAGTGTGGAATATGGTTAATGAGAATTCTTCCATTCTTTTTATCTTGCTTCTTCTTTCTCAATTTCTCTCTACAAATGTGTAGTATTTTCTAGCTAGATCAATTATGTGCAGGTTCAACACATTTACAAAAACAAATATTCTGACCACAACAAAATTTATCCCCGATCGTCGATCCTCGATGTGTTTTCGGCATCGAGACTTTTTCAAGAGAGCCGCTCTGAAAGCGCTTTGATAGGTTTATCGTCGATCGTCGATCCTGGACACTTTTTCGGCTTCGAAAAGCTAAGGTTTGTTTTAGAATGAATAACTTAAGTAAATTCCCAAATCTGATTAATACAATTGAATTAAGTCACTGGTCTCCAACGCCACGTGTCTTTACCAAGTAAGAGGATCGTACAGTCTAGTTCTATCCCGAGTCATTTTTGGTTCCCTAGGTCTGAGTCACACCTTCGAGTCAGCTTTGTCACGTCAGAATTATACAATAAGATCATTCAACATTGGATCTTTTTGCAGGAGGATATCAACGAAAACGTTCGTAGCACAACCCTGATCCCCGATTCACCGACTGAAAGAGCGACACGACGGGACGTTTTAGCACTAGACACGATCGGATTTTGAGCATTTAAGAAGCTAATTGATACTCGATCATGCATTAGTTTCTACCTCGTGCACCAATTAAAATAGTAATTTAAAATAACCGATAGACCATATCACCACCCATGCCTCCGCCGTCAACCCACGATGAATTTAAGTTCTAGAGATTCGGCGAAAGATTTATGGAAAATTCACTCACAACCTGAATTGAATGGTTGATGCGACATGATAAGATATTTCATGTTTAAAAAATCTTGAGCTGTTGTGAACGAAATCATTCTACATGTAAGAGAATTCCAGAGCATCCAAAGGATCAAGACGAGCAACTCGAAGGCTGTATCGACCCCGTGATTGTCAAAATAACAAGGTTTTAACAAGCTTCAGAGGTATGTATCCGAGTCTGTAAATTCACCGACTGTAATTTATATATGTGTGTGTTTTTTCATTTTTTTTTTCTTTACACAACCCTTGAAATTATGCTTAAGTTGCAATAACGATGCCACCAAGAAATCTGACCACCAGATGCTTGCCGAGAGCACCAAAGCTGAAAGAACTAGAGACGGGTGAAGGTTCCTCCCCAGGAATTCTCAAGGCAATTGGAGTACGTACCTACGCTGGAGCTTGTCGTCAAGACAACAACAAAGAAGGTTTTCATATAGCCTCTGACCTTTGGGAATATAGAGGCAACCACCGGGTCCGAGATGGCACTCCCACATTTGGGGCATCTCTTTAACTAGATCAGTCGAGAGGAATACCTAGAATACGTCCCACACAGTGATCCGGACATAAGGGCGCTCAATGACCAGGTGTTCCCAAACATCCGACAGTCGTATCTACATATGGTGGCAAGAAGAACCCCCATTTTCCCCTGAATAGAGGTCATGAAGTGGCTCATCGACCACACAAACACACATAAATGTTTAATCAACGACACAAATGGTCGGTGTGTCAGATTTTTCCTCTCGGTAGAAGTTTAGAAATATTACAAACTCAGAGACCTGGAGGAGCAACTAAACATAGACTTCGTGGTGAATTTCTATGAATACCACGACACCAGTCGGGTGATAGCCTCATGGTGGAGGGAGGATAAGAAGTTTACAAACCGAAGCACTAGATAGTATGGGATGTTTAACTTGAGGGAGCCATACGTATATTTGATGGCTCTCATCTACCGATTTTACATAGAGAAAGATTTCTCCAAGTTTTCAAAGGAATGGATGCCTTTGGCATACAAAGTTTCTATCGTCGGGTGCAGATTCAACTAGGTAGAAATAATCTCCAAGCAACTGAGCATCTGTGTGCAACAGGCCTAGGCGCCGAAGGAAGGGGAAGCACCAACTTTTCACATGGCTTCATACCTGCTCGATGTCATGTGCGCCAGAAATGTCTTGGTCCTCATGAATCTGAGCTGGCATGTTGCAGAGCTCCCGATCCATTTCTACTTCAGCATGATATGGGAAAACGGGTATAAGAAATCTTACTCCATCACCTGCGATGAATTCATCACCCGAATTCATTTTATTCTTTTTAAGAAGGAATGACCAAGGTTATTGACGACAACCAAGGAAATGATATCCAAGGTAGGCCATTGTTATTTGGACAAGCGCGCCACCTACATCAAGGTGTTTGGGGCCACTGGAGCACCACATCTCCTACCAACTCATGTCTCAGACCAGCTTGTCATAGGAGAAATATGTTATCAAACCATCTTGCAGGGCTACAACGCAACCTTGTTCAAGGAGAAGAAACAAGATTTCATACCCTATGGTTTCCATGTAGGGTTCTACTTGGTAAAGGATACCACTCAAGCCAAACAAGAAGGGATGAGCCAAATCGAATTCAGATTCCCAATGGGCCAATTCTACAAGCATGATCCAAGGGCCTGGTCCTACAACATGCTTCACAGGTGTTATCCTACTGGTCATATGCTTATGACAAGTTCGTAGATGAAGTCTTCATAGAGAATGTCCAGGACTGGGACGAGGTGGTGCAAAGGATGGTTGACTCGAAAATGACTAGGTTCAAGGCCATGAGCATGGATGAACAAGAGACAACAATAGAGCAGTCACCTCAAGAGCCCCTCAGAGCCAGGGAAGAAATCAGAGTGATAGAGGCAATAGAGGTGCAAAATAGGGGACTTTATATGACACTGGAGGCATAGGCAAGGAGATTTATCTTAATGGAATAGGCACAACGCGTAATTGATCAGCTGCAGAATGACAAAGATCTCATGGAAATGACAAGGGTCCCTTTCGAAAACCCAATCGAAGGCCAGGTACCCTGAAGTTTCAATGCCATAGGCTGGATCACTAGGGGAAGTTTAAGATCAACCAGAGATAGCGGGGACATCAAGGAGAGAAAGTGCACCAAACCCACTCCACAACTTAATAACAATCTATGATGATGAAGAGAGTTCATAGGTTTCCCTGGTGACTCCGATGCAGATCACTGAGGAAAAGGAACCCAAGAATGCATCTTCGCCAGCTCCTGATGCACAAATTCAAAGCCTTCCATGGAGTGACCAAGAGGTTGAAAGTTTCTTAGACATTGAGCTACTCGATGTTTCAGTGACCCAAGTCGAAAACCCGAAGGATGAGATAGGTTCAGGAAAACAAGAAGAAGAATTTCCACAATAGGAAATCGACATCTCAACAACTGATTATCAAGTAAGTACCGAGCATTCCCCTGATGATTTAATTTCAGCCGATACTTTACCTTCCGATGAGCTACAACCAGAGGCCAAACTTTTGAAACATGTGGAAGAGGTTCAAGAACCCAATCTTGAACATATATACACCATTGGGATCCTGGGAAACATGATTACCTGGGGAGAGAAACAAATCCCCGAACCCATGGATGAGGTTGCTGATATACAAGCCATCTTTTATGAATGAAAGAGGAAAGCCATCATGAAAAGAACCACCAATAAGAGGAGGCTTACTTTGGATCGCTCCATCCTCATCACCACAGAAGAGAAATTGATTAGCACGGAGCATGCCAAGATGTCTAAGCTTATCGATGCAGGGATGGCAATCATAGATGCCACCCTGGATAGAGCAAGGAAGGATAAAGAGGAGTTGGTCGCTGCACTGAAGGAGTTGGAGAATCTACACCATTTGGTGAAATATTATCAGGACTACAATAAATTTACGAATGAGAGGCACCTTTTCACTACAGGGATAACCGATTTCCAAGAAGATACCCTCATGGCGTTGGCGACGTGAAAGGATATGGAAATATGGTATGAGAAAGAACACCAAGCAGTGGAAAGGATTGACTACATCAACGCGGTTCAATAAGGCCGAGATGCCGAAGAGCATGACATCCGGGTACTAAGGGATAGCAACATTGACCGCATAAAGGATTTGGCTGAATACGGGGTGAAAATGGCCCAATAACCTCATCAGGAAATCCAAGAGAAATGGGTTGAGTGCAAAAAGAGTTGGACCAAGATCAACTGGGCGATGAGAGACATCGGCCTTCCAGAATTCGGCACACCCGATGAATTTTTCGACTTGCATGACGTAGTCAAATTACATGCCGAACAAGACTCATCGTGGGATACGAAGATAGAAAAGGTGGCGAACATGGCGCCAGGTCAAGTGCAACAGTTCATGGAACACCCGATCAAGGCTTGGACAATGTTGCAGCAATTAAGTGCTAGAACAGTCAAGTATCGGGAATAGGCAGTGGATATAAAGGAGATCCTTTCGGCCCCAATGGACCAACACATATTCCTGTATGCCAACACATGAGAGGATCTCTTTGCCAAATGGACGGAGTAAGAGAAGAGTCATCCACTCAAGTGAAACCATTCGATGACTCTTAAAATACTGAGAGATGAAAGCACCATGTGGGGATGTTTTGTTTTACTTAGCTTTCACTTTTGATAGTTATTTTTAGTTAATGATATGTTATAAATAAGAGGATCGACCTGTTAGAAGAGGTCGATGGTTTTTGCAAAGACCCTCATTTTTAAATTTTTAAAGAACTATTTTGGAGCTACCTTAATTGAGAAGTCCTATTTAGGACCAGAGACAAGTTTGTGTTTTTCATCAAAAGCATGTGTGATTGGATCTGAAGAATAATTATTTCTAATTTTATCTCATGAACAGATGTTGTAATGAGTAAGAGCCTCTAAATCTGTTGATAAGTTATCTGATTCAATATTTTTATAGTTCTTGTCTTTAATGATTAAAAGTAAATCATTGTGTTAATGTGTGATCAATGATTAGAGCTAAGGAAACTATTTTTCTTTCCATCATTTATTGCATGCATGTCTTTTTCTAATAAGCGTATCTCATTCAACAATTGGAACACCAGCAGGTTAATGTATTAGTACTAGGCTTGTGGTAGGTGTAAGAATCATTGTCTGCATGCTTGAGTATGAGGGTTATCCCGAGCTCAGCCTTCTTCAGTAGTTAAGTCCTTTCCCCTTTGTTACCCAGCTGGTTTATACAAGCATTTATCTTGTATCGGTCCCACCTATAAGAGAAAATACAAAAAGATAATGTTCAAACTAAACGAAAAGCTTTCAAAAGAAGACATATTTTCAATCACAATGTAAATCCCATTGATTAATTTGCCGGATCGCAAGATCTGGAGAACCATTCCACCATTAAAAGTTGCAGAGTCTAATTGGGCCTCGGTGGCGGGTTTGGTTCCTACTGTTGAGTTAAAGGGATTTAGGATCCCTCAATAGTTCGTAAGCACTCCACTGAGTAGAACATCAGTGGCCTTGATCCCTAGTGAAATGAGGCTGACCCCATGATCCGTGTGAGTACAAGAATGATGATCTTTAAATTCAGGTTGTTGATCGTCAACTAGGGAGTTGGCTCCCTACCTTTTCTGTGTCTACAACACACTGAGTGGCATTATGGTCCTCTATGTTCATGCCACTCCCAGCTCCCCTAGATTTAAGGTTCACCACCTCACCCCGACACGACAACCCTATAAGAAATTATATATCCTCGACTTCAATTCTCAATGGTTTCCCATTGAGGTTGAAGGCCTTTGTATCCAGATCCCAAAAGTTCACCAACATTTGGAGCAGCCTCATTTGATCCCTCATTCCTTTGGGAGCCCAAAACTTATAAATCCCACATATTTGTAATTCTAGTTGGGCCCTTGGATATCTTTCCACTGTAGCATCAACTTCCTCATGCTCTCAGTCTCTCCATTCAAGTACCATCCTCCAAGAAAAATCCAATTTTTGATTCAAATTCCTTTAAAAACCAAGTTAAGGACTTGTATGCGAGTTGTAGTTTACACAGTTTCATATAGGGATACATATACGTGGTCTATTTTTATAATAGTTGCATATAGGGCTATGTATATGTGACCCGATGATATACATCCCGCGTACACCCTATTTCCTAATTTGCACTTTAAAAAACTCAAAAAGTGAGACCTAATGTAAAATTGTAATCCACTAAAACTGAAGAGGAGGGAAAGAGTACTTGGTCCAAACGGTTGTAAATTTCATTGCTCGTAGCTCCCACAATAAACACTTGAAGGTCATGGGCGATTTGGTCCAAAATGCACTATTTGGGTGAAAATGTAAAATGGTATGGTAAAATTGGTTATTTTTACTATTTATAGAAAAAATTTACCCACTTTACATAGTTTTTTATAATATTTTGGCCTAGCGGACTAATAGTGCAGTGGAAGGAGTTGGTTTTGGTGGTTTTATCCAAGGATTATTGTGGTTTCTAGCGTCCTTTCGCCCGTTCGTGAATTTGACAGGTATTATTTCTTTGACCATCATATAGGATAGGTCCTCACTCCATCTTGCATTTTTACATTATCCTATGTCTATGATCCATATGCCTTAGGTGTGAACCCATATATTAGTGACATGGAACCTCCTTACTACTACTAGAAGTGTCGTTATTGAATGGTAGAGACTTACCAAACATGGGTACTCTAGTTAGAACCTCTATGCCATCTGGTGCCCATGCAGAGATTATTCCATAAAATCTCAGGATTCCCTTATAGATCCAATATGACTTTGCGTTCGAGCCTCATATTTCTACTCATAAACATGTTGACCTATACCTATAGGACTCCCACGAGTCTTTTTTAATCTCTTTTCTGACTGTCTCAAAAAGAGAAAATATAGCCAAGTGAACTTGTCTCTTTCACACTCATAAATTGGATTTGAAAGGACATCTATTTGGTGTAATTTTAACCCTTTTTCGGACCAAGTAAACTAATTTTGAAAAAGGAACACTCTAGTCACTAGTGGTTAGAAGAGTTCTCCTGGGTATTGGTTTATACTTTTCGAGCCTAGGGGACTAAAGTTACGAAAAATGACATTATTTGGAGTTAATTTGTAATTGCATCTCATCCTCTTACTTGCATTATTCAAACTATTGTTGGTTCTTGATTTTGCATTATAAGCCTATTATCTCAGCAGTTTGCATCATCATCCAAGAAAAGCCTTGTTTATATCCTTTGCAGCTTGACACCCCATACCCTACGAGGAAACATTCCCCGGAGTTCCCATATCATGCATGCACCTCCTTGCATTGAGCATAGGAATGTTTCATTGCTGGAACCAGTTTCTTACTCACGACACTTGTTTCCTCCTCTCTATCATAGCATTCATTTGTCTATGCAAAAAAAAAAAAAGATGGGTAGGAAAAGAATATTATCTCATATTAGCAACATTTGTGTCACCTTTGAATAGAGCACGAACTTTTGAGTCCACTTGTCATCCTAATTTTGGGTTTAGCATACCTTAGAAAGATGATATTGTTACTTAAATTTTACTCTGATTGGTTACTCTTCTAGTCCCTATGGAGAGTTTGATTGGTGCCTCCTGCATAACAAAGTTTCATCATTGAGTCTATGATGCTAGAGTCCTCCATATGTCTCATTCTCTTGTTCAAAGGATGTTTATAATCATGTGTCAGCCATTTATCATAACTCTTGACTTTGCAGGTCGACCATACCCTCAGTGTGTCTCAGAGTTACATGAAGTTGTAGTCCTATCGTGCACCCTAGTCCTACTTTCATTATGGGTAGGTAACCTTGAACCCAACAGTCGACATATCCTCATTGGTCACTGACTGGGGGGTTTCCCTTGTGTTCAATGACAAGAAATCTATTCACACATTTATATTGGTGCAATGTCTTGGATTCCATTAGCCTTATTTGGTGGTTTCCTCCCCTTTTTCGACAGTTTTCCTTATTGGATGTTATTCAGAGGGTATTTTTCATGCACTTCTTGCATCTTGTGCATGCAAAATACATAGAGGGTTGTTGGTTCATGAACATGTTCTTCATCTGAGTTCCTCCTAATCATAAATCTACTGCTTTGTACCTCGTGCTGACTGATGAGAGATGCCTTAATGTTCTCCTTTCAGCGGGTCTCCTTCCATCAACTTCATCTCATCTATTTTGGAAATGAGACCTAGAGTCCTATGATTACCTAGAGGATGGAAATCATTAGTGGCAGGTTCTCTTGCCATTGATAGTTGGGAATACATTAATGTCTCCTTATCAATGGATTCTTCAAGTTTTTGACCTCAACTCCTTTATTCACACTTGTAAGAATGTACTCAGTTCCTTGATACCTACTTTCATTATCGGTAGGTTGTCTTGCATTTGTTAATGGTATACCTCAATGATTGGTAATCAAACGAAGTCTCATTGTGTTTGACCTCAACTCCTTTATTCACATGATGTAGACTTTCACCTTTGGCGGATCATGTAGAAGACTTGAAGACATCATTTCATAGTCACATCTTTCCTAAGTTATTACTATCATTCATTGGACCAACACCTATATGACTTCAGTGATCATGGGAGATCACATTCTACTCCATTGTATACAAATATCTTCATATTGATTTTGAGATTGGTTTTCATTGGGCCTTGTTCGTGACTATGACAGCCTTCGGCATGTATCTACTTTGTATTTCCTATTCATGGCCATGAACAGTTGTTTGGTATATTTCCACATGGACCTACAGTGCAATTCAAATTGGTATCCATGTGTACAAAGTCATTATGGATTGTAATATTCTTATGAGAAATTAGTTCATCCAATTGGGTTTCCATTACTCCACTTTTGGGAATTATAATGTATTTCAGCCATCGCAGATACTCCTCTGACCTCACACATTAAGGGGCATATATTATAGAAATATTTTCCTCACCCCATGAAACTTGATCAAAAGGCATTTTCCATTTCCCTATGCACACTTGAAGTTCCTTTTTGCAATTCCTAGAGCTAAAAATCATATTTTCCGACATATATGCACTCTAACAGCTATACAAAATGCGTATACGCAAGTTGCACCATTACAGCCTGCGTACATCAGGTTTTGTGCCCAAAACTAAAAAATGGTGTTGGGTTTCCATGTCACATCACGAGATCCATGATACTTGACCTTCCATATACTAGAAACATTCTAACTCGACCCTTTGGTTCCGTTTGAAGGCTATAAATGGGCCATATCCAAGTTGTGGAAGAGGGAGAAGAATTCAACTTTGAGAGCCTCTTGTTACTTTGGAGAAATTATTCGCTTCATATTAAGTTTGCATCTCTTTGTCCTTTTCAGTCTGAACACATTGTTCATCCCCCAAGCTCTTCCCTATTTGATGGAGAACCTCATTGTCTCTCTTATATGAGCTTGCCTTTGGTGGAGAATTGAAGTGTTGGATGCCCAACTAGAAGGGACTTAGTTTCTCGGTTCTGAAATGTGCCGACATGAAATTTTTTCATTCACATACTTCTAGTGATCATATTTTAATAGAAATACTCTTTTCTCGTCCAATTAATGTCTTGCAAATATTTGAATTTTTATTCCATGGGCATATTTGTTATGAATATTGATGGATTATGCTATTATATGTGCTAACTTTATATATTATCACCATATTATTGTGTATCTTGGTTTTTGAGGTCAAGTTGCAGGTGTATATATTTGAGTCGAATTCTCAATGGTGGAATTCATCCAACGTCCGGACGAGGTAGGTTATTTATCTTGTCTTGTTAGCATGTTTGTTTATATAGAATACTTGAGATTAGAGTTGATTTTTGTAGTCATTTCCATCTATTGTGGTTTACCCCATGCCATAGAGTGATTTTCCTCGTAACATATGTAGGTCTGCGAAGTCCAAAGGGATTCCCATGACATCGGGGGAGGAGCCAAGGAGATGATCACATGGGAGGATGTGTGGAGAGAGTGTTGCAAAATGCGTAGGGGAACCTGTCTCGATTGACACATATGATTCCTATGGTTCAAGTGGAGGATTTGTGAGAGGTTGTGAAGTGGTAGGTGGTGGGTGTACCTCATGCGTGGGTACGACTCTTTCGACAACTCGCAAACACCATAATGTGCTATCATGATACATATCTGGTGCCACAGGCGTAGATTCCATGGTTATATTATGTACCAGACATATATGTATTTTGAGGGTGTGAGCCCTATTTGTACTATGACACCATATTTTTTGAAAGGATGAAATATAAAAAAAAATTGTCTTCGGAATTACTTATATATGTTACAATGTGTACATGCATGAATGTGTGTTCTTTTCTTAGTTTTGTGAAAAATGCCAATATAAAATATAATTATCATATGCATTAGATACATGATTAGAAATTGTAGGTATGTAATTATAAGTAAGAAAATCAAAGTAACATTCCAACAGTCATACCTGTAGTAATTGTCGGAGTAGAGTAGGGTCTAGCACATGGTAACTTTCGTTTAAATGACATACAACTAACTGGGAGTCTAGGAGAACCTTTAAATATTGAACACCATGTGAGATGGTGTCGCATAATATCTCTATAATGATGCTATACTCAACCACATTTTTCGTTGATGACTCCAAACGAACGCCACATGAACACACCAGTTGGCCCTCGGGTGAGTAAATGACCCAAACAACAAAAGCCATTTTCTGCATATGACGATTGGCATTGTTCATGAACCCTAAGTAAAATGAAGACTCTGTCAACATATTCCAACCAAGGGAAAACTGGATAAGCAAGTCCATTACACAAAAAAAAATATGTATATACACTAAGATACACTAGTATACAAAAGGTCATGCCCAAGCTTTGAGGGCTTAAGCATAATACCTTTTAAGGTAGATCCCATTTCTGGGCTCATCCAACATATTCCCATCATAATATTCCAATTCATAGGATCCTTTCTCTAAGACACTTTGAACGATATAAGTATCGTTCCACATGGGGTTGAACTTGCCTACCCCCAATGGTTCTTTGGCTTGGTCATATAGGAGAAACAATTCATCCTCATCATACTACCAAGGATAGACAGACCCATCATATTGAACCTTAACACGTCATTTATTCTCTTCGATAGTCGTAGAGGCAACTCAACGTTTCTCATCGAAACGCTCTAGGTGTATGAGGCATTCTTCAAGATCAGATGTGTCAGGTAGGAGCTCAATTTCCAACTTGAGGGAAGGGATTTCGCAT
This sequence comes from Picea engelmannii, assembly GCA_009831015.1. Lineage (NCBI taxonomy): Eukaryota > Viridiplantae > Streptophyta > Pinopsida > Pinales > Pinaceae > Picea > Picea engelmannii. Next base: position 1,124,782 of record ML776730.1, read on the forward strand.
TCAATCGGAAGAATTGACTCCATGCCATGTACTAAATGAAAATGAGAGAAATCGGTGGAAGTATTTACTCAGGTTCGATACGCCCAAAGTGCAGGGTAAAGCATTAGATTCCAGTCAGAATTACTTTGGTTGACAGTTTTTTGCAAGATGGTGTTGAGATATTTATTCACTGCCTCTACTTCACCATTTTCCTAGGATAGAAAGGGGAAGAATGACCATGCTTAAACCCCAGTTTTGATGATAACTCTTTCATAATTTCATTATGAAATTGACTACCATGATCAGTGACAATCTCTCTTGGGATTCTGAACCGGGCTATAATTTGGTTGAATATGAAGAAAGTTGTAGTCTTACCATCATATTTAATGGTAGGCATGGACTCTACTAATTTAGTGAAGTAATCAATGACCAAAATGCTATGATGATGCACCCCATCCGAAGTTGGGTTACAATCCATAAAATCTATCCCCACTTGCTGAAGGGACCGATGGTGACGACTATGTGAAGAGGGGATGGGTGTGAGTGCATTTTCTGAGTGAACACTTGGCGAGGGTGACATTTCTTGACCACTTCAACGCAATCTTTAAAAATTGAAGGCAAAAAATGGTTGCCTCACAATATTTTTTGGGTTGTCGCAATCCTGGATAAATGACCACCATAATCCCCACTATGACAGTCATTAAGAATAAACTCATCTTCCTCGTGATTCAAGAAACGACGTAAAATATTATCTACTCCTCGATCATACAAAGTGTCGTCGTTGATAAGGTAGTTTTTAGCTAGATGACATATACGTCATCGATCGTCTCTTGATAGATGATGGAATAGCTTCAAGGTTTGAAGATAAATTAGAATTTCTCCATACCGGGGGTTTGAAGACAATACAAGGAAGATATGTTCATCTACGAACGAATCATCATGAAAAATGTCCTCATCTAGTCGAGTGAAGTTTGATATCAACTCGAAGAGAAATTGAGATCAAATTCTTGCAAAATAACAATCCACTTATTGTATTTCCCCCCTATGATATGCCTGGTGAGGAAGTATTGAAATGGATTGATATCTACAACTACTGTAGTTTTTCAAAGTAATATATAATGTCATAATATTTTAACTGCATGTACAATGACCAAGGCTAGTTTCTCTACATGAGATTATTTAAGTTTAGGACTGACTAGGTTTCGACTAAGATAGAAGACAATGTGCTCATGGATCTCATCATCCTCCTAAACCAGAACCATACCAACCAACCCTTCGAACGTGGTGATATAAATAAAATAGTATCTACTATAGTATGGAGGCTTCTACAAATGTGCCAATACCAAGGATTTCTTAAGAGCATCGAAATATTTCTGGGCTCACTCATCCCATATAAAAAGAGTATCCTTCTTCAAAAGACGCATGAAACCCTTAGTTAAATTGGCATAGTTCACTATGAACCGACGTAGGAAATTATCCTTCCCCTATAAACCTTGAAGTTGTCGAATGTTGTGGAGGGGAGGCAATCAAAGTATTTCCTCAACCTTCATAGGATATACCATGATCCCATGCTCATATACTAAGAATCCTAAAAGACAAAGAAACCTAACGCAAAAGTTTCACTTGTGAGGGTTCAACCAAATACGATAGTAATGGAATCTCTCAAATAATAATCGAAGGTGAGGAGTGATCTACTCTCTTGTGAGAGTGAGCAGCAAGATCATCTAGGTAAGCTTCAACAATATGCTTGAGATCGTTAAAAGAAAAGGTCATGGCGTGTTGGAAGGTTGCTCTGGCATTCTTAAGGCCAAAAGCAATTTTCCGGTATGAAAAAGTATCCTAAGGAAAAATAAACGTCCTCTTATGTTGATCCTTAGGTTTGATTTGAATTTGATTATACCCTGAAAATTTGTCCATAAAATAAAATATTTTGCTTCATGTGCACTCATCAAGAATCTGGTCAATAAAATGAGTCGGGAAGTTGTCTTTAGGACAATCCTTGTTCAGGTCTCAAAAATCCATACATATGCGGATGGTTCCTTGTTTTTTATTCATGGGAACAGGGTTGGACACCCATCCAGTAGGGAACTGGGTAGATTAAACCAACATTAAGTAACTTTTCTACCTCTTCCTTAATAGCAAGGGCTTTCCTAGGATTAACATCTCTAAGACGTTTTCGAACAGGTCTAGCATCCGGATAGGTATTAATATAATGTTCGACAATGTTAGGGTCGATCCCTAGCATATCTTCGTACGACCAAGTGAATACATCACAAAATTCTTTGAAGAGATCGGTGTAGATCTAAATTTCTGCAGGTGAACAATCCGCACTGATACATACATAATTAATTTTTCCAGTAATTTGAGAGATGTCGATCGTGATGGTAGGATAAATATTCTCCATGTTTCCTTTGGACCAATTTCCATGCATATCTAATGGAACCACAGCATGACCAACCATATCACTCAAGGTATATCTAAAATTATCTTGTTCGATCCTAACAAGCTCTGGGAGGAAATAAGAGCGATGATGCATATCGTTCCAAGGCCTATCAGTACCATACATGGCCTCTAATATGGATTCATTCGAAGTTAAAGTATCATCGAGGAAATCATGAGAACAATAATATTGTATGGCCCATACGAGATCTATAACAATATCCTCCTCATTTATCTCCGAGGAGAAAGGACTCGGATCAGTAGTAACATCAAGAATAGACTGATACACAATTTATGTCACTGACAGTGTAATTTCCATCCTAATGTGCAACTGACCTTCATATGACATAGTTGGGAAGGTAGGGTCCAAGGGTCGTTGAAATACAAAACACGGAAAGGAACATACCTCATCGATGGCAAAGACTCACTGGAAATGGCATGAATGTGATGAATTGGTGCCATGAAATCAAAGTTGGCCATTAGAGAGGAATACATTTTGACACTAACATCCTTAGTTTCATGTTGATAATTGTCAATCCTAGGGACCGAAGGTCCAACTAATGCATTAGGACTAGCATACGCAAAGGACAATTGATCAATCATCACTATTTTCCCTTCATGAGGAAAACATAAAGTGTGGAAAATGGATGAAACAAATGTTGTCATGGATCATTCCAATTACACCCTAGTAGTAAATTATAGTCTAGGGGTGCATCAAATACCTTGACATCAACCTCCACCATCTTTCCACCTAAATGGACTGGAAAAGTGGAAAGAATTATGTGGGGTTGGAACGAGCACCCATCAAAAGTGGTCAACATAGTCATAGATTGGGATAGAGTCAGAGAGCCAATGGATTTCCAACAGGTTAGGGACATCATGCATGTCGCATCACCTTCATCAATTACAGTGCATTTGATGGGAATTTCCATGTACTCGACCACATGGATTTGAAATTCCACATGGTAAGGTAAGCGGGGCCTAAAATTTGTGGCATCAAACTTAATAACCTTCGAGCCACACGGGTATAGAGATTCTAAAGCAGATAACAAGGTGTTCCTTTGTGAAGGACATGTATGGAGAACCTCCAAAGATGACATTTCACAAGGGGTTTGACCCAGATCTTTGACAATTGAATAGTTTTGGACAGCTCTGGCATTAAGATTATGGGTAGAGCGCTTTACTACTCCTTTTAGAATATGAGGCAAAGGTTCCAAATTTTCGATATGCAAGGGTGTTTTCGGAGGAGGAGGAAACTTTGACCTACAACAGTATGTGAAGAACCGTAATCACGAGATCAATTGGATACATCAATCCGATACTTGAACATATTGACACATAGATGGCCACCTTCATTTGTCGAGGAGTTTTGACTCCCACTCGACGCATTTCCAATGTTGGAGGTCCACGAGGCCATGTGTTGATTATGCAGAATTTTTTTTGTCAGTATAGCGGGTGGCTGTGATAAGATCCTCGAGGCTTCCTCGATTTTGGGTCATAGGTGGGTAATGTTATCATCTTTACAAAGTTAACAAGGAAACTTCACCTTCCATTTTTCTTTCTTTCCCTCACTAGAATTGATATTCGATCTATCATTGTTAGCGTCGTCCTTGGCTTTGTTATTATTTTTCCCACCCTTACGATTATTACCTCGTCCTTTCCTTCTATTCCCTCCTATTTGTTGGTTACTATTTGGGTTATCCGATGAATGTATAGAATTCACATTCACCAACTGAGTGGGACTAAAGGACGAAGTTGAAGCTTGTTATACTATAGGATGGCTTAGAAACAAATCTTTCAACTGGTTCGTCACCAAATCTGTAGACTTAGCATTTGTGGAGCCTATGATTCCATCGACATGAGGCCCAAGATTTTTTCTAGGGAATATTTTGACCACGACACGTCAAGAATAATTTCATACAACATCCCAGATTGAGCATATATGAGGTCTAATTGTTGGGATTTGAAAATAGCTTCTTCCTCATATGTTACTCTGAATGTAGAGACATCCTTCGAAATATAACGCAATAAGGACTTAAGGAACCAATCCAAAATAAACTCTGGAGGAATGTAGGCTTTGATCAACGTCTTCTGTCTATGCTACTCTTGAATATGGTCGGAGATATGCGTGGATTTATCTTGGCGGAGGGCCGATTCTATGCCGACATCGTAACGAACCAACAACTAGAAGTGGTTGAGAAATACCAAAACCATATGATTAAAGTTTTCGTACGTTCCCCCTGATAGCTCAATGTACCACTTCGTGGCGACCCCCATGAGGGTGTGTAGAAATATGCTCAAACGAATAAAATCATCATTGAGGGAGTTAGATGAGCACCAAAGATGAAAAGTAGTGGCATGATCACCCGGATCCTCACCAGTATTGCCTTAAAATTTTGGAATGCCTGAAGGAATCTTGGTGGGCACGGGGGGCCATAACGGATCGTGATGCACAAATTCATTCATTAATTTTGACAAATCTGGAAAATTAAGCGTGGCTAGAAAAGGGAGTCAAGGTTGTGGTGTCTAAGCCCATGCTCTTGGGAAGCATTGGGACGAAGGGACTACAAGCCATACATGGTTCTGGTATATGCCATGTCCCTATCCGGTAGGATAATATCCTCCTCCAAACTAATTCATAAAAGGTTGTATGGGCACCATACCCACGAAAAAGACATAATGAGGGTTATATATGTTTCCATGGGTCGAAGGGGTTTTGGGCTGGGGGTTTCCCATAGTGTGAAACTGACTCCCTCCAGATGGAAATCCAAGGGACAGAGAGGGATTCACCATAACAAATGCATTTTTCAGAATCAACATGGAGGAAGAGGGGATAAAGGACAAAATATAGGAAGTAACTTGTCCACCTAGCTGAGCACTCCATTCAAGAGCATTGAGACTAGGATTAGGCCCATAATATAAAGGAGGACAACCTCCAACTGTAGGATTTGTCTGGGGAATATTGCCTCCACCAAACGAGAGAGAAGCATACGAAGGAGCCATGCCCCTAGGTCCAAAACTAGGATTCACATTAGCCATTGGAATGGAGGATGTGAGTTGTGACATCATGTTGGCTATACCAAAAATGGATTAGAGACCAAAGGTATTGACTAAGAATTGTAACTTTGTGTACCATAAAGATATCCAAAAGGATTTGTTCCTATGGGTTGAGAAGAACCCACAGGTTGGATATTAGTAGAGGCAGGGATCTCCAACACCCCAATCGTCAAGGCTGAAGGAGTTGAAGGGATCCCACTAATCACAGAAGATATAGGATTTGAGGGACTCCCTGTGATGTTCATTTTTGACTCAATACTCATAAATGGATAATCAAAAGTCTGGGAGGTGGAGATATATGTAACATGTTTATTAAATTTACACCTTTTAGAAGGAAACTTCGGTAAAGACTGAAGCTGCGGTGGTAACTTCAAAAAATGGAGAGACTTACAAGGAGGCTAGTATTTCTCCACGATGACTCAACAACCAAGATATAAAACCAAATCCTAGGGCCAACTAATAGTCAGAGAGCACACCAAGATAAAGCAACAAGGCCAATGCACACAAAACAAGATATAGTGGTTGAAAAGGGGCCTCTCTCACTACAGTAGGTATGTCTTGCCCAAGAGGTTCCTAAAACCCCCTTCAAAACATTGCAGGTATCAGAATCAATTATAAGGGCCCTTGTGGGATTAACAACGTAGTCGGTCAGATCCCCTAGAGAGGTAATCCTCCATAAAGGTTGTGTGTTGTCCGACCAGTATCTGATTCAATGTACCTGTAGAATAACCCCTGCAAGTAACCTATGTGGCTACCTATGTAGAGAAACTAGAGTTACCATAATATAATCAATGTGCAAGAGAACATTCGTAAGTTTGGTCCACCGTAAGGGCAGGGTATCAAAGCTCAAAATATTGAAAGCACCACCTCTCATGGAGGTAAAGGTACTAGTAAGACCCCCAAATAAGAATAGAACCCCAGAAATATCTCTGACACTAAGAAGGTATTAGAGGGCTATCTCTGCAACCAACTTCACGCAACCTCGTGCTTAACTCCAATGTGAGTGGAGCCTCCTGACGTCACTAATTACACAATGGGTTTCACCACTCCCTAGTTAGACACATATGTTTAGTTTAATATCCTTGGAGAAGTTTACTCACAAAATCCTATTCCAAGGCCCTATGTCCTATACTTGTTTGTGTACACTAAAAAATAATATTGTTTCTAATCAATTTTAATTAATCAACATTAATTTTAATGGCTTCTTCTTACTTAAGAGGTGCAGTCATGAAACTAATGGTATTATGACTTAACATATAAAAAGAAATAAATAAAAAAACACTACTAAGTACTAATCTTGAATTTCAAAGAGATGGTATGCTTCTAAATGCAAATTTTCCAAGCAATCTCTACAATTTCAATGAAATGGAATCTATCCACATGTGTCAAAATCAATGCAAAGTAATCAAAAGATAAAATTCCATAATGCAAAATGAGAAAATGTTTTGTATTTTCGATATAAAGAAAAAAAAATGCAAGGACTGAATAACATCTTCTCATGTAGACCCTACTGCAAGCAAAAAGAGACAAGCCAAGAAGGATATCGAGAAGCAAACACTCAGACCAATGTGCAAGGACAACCAATGAAAAGGATGATAAGAAATAATATCGCCCAAAAATTCAACAATAAGAAGGATTCCTATCACTATGTAACCACTTAACAATCATGACAGAGACCCAAGAAGACTTAGCAACCAACCAAACTCACCCAGCAAACACCAAAATCAACCAACAAGACTAAAGAGTTGATGTATGCAACTGTTTGAGAAAAAATCGCGTATTTACGCACCCTAAAGGAGGACATCTCACGTACGTACACGCCTGTCAAGGGAAAAGTTGTGTATACCTAGTAAAACACTGTCAAGGCAAGGGTTAAGCTAATAAATTTAGTTTCAAAGTAAAAATAGGCTGTCAAGCTATTAGACGACAAGGAAACTCAAGCTAACAGAGATAAAATCAAGGAGAAAAACGATCTAAACCCCCAAAAAGAAGATTATTCCCCATTATGGTCGCCAATTCTGTTACAAGGAAAATCTCTCTATGGAATGGGGTAAACTACAAAAGACATAATGGCACATAGAAACCAACTATAATCCCAAGTATATTATATAAATGAAATGCAACAAGACAAGGCCAAGAGCCTACCTCATCCAGATGTTTGATGAAGACCACCCTTGAGCACGCAACTCAAAGCTTTATACTTGCAACTTGTCCTCAAAAACCAAGATAGGCAAGAATATGATGACAACATATAATGTTAGCATATATATTAGCATAATCCATTAAAATACATGAAAAATATTCCCATGGAATAATAATTCGAATATTTTCAAGATATCAATTGGATGAGAAAAGAGTATTTCTATTAAAATAATCAACATAAGTATATAGGTGACAAACTTTTGTAACAACACATATTGAAACCGAGAAATTAATTCCCTCCATCTAGGCCTCCACCACTTCAATCCTCCACCAAACGAAAGCTCATATAAAGGAGCCAATGAGGATCTCCATCACAAAGAAGGAAGATCTTAGGGGCTAAACAAGGGGTTCATACTTTCAAGGACAAAGGGATGCAGACTCAATATGAAGTGAAATTTCTCCAGAGTGTCTTTTCTCTCAAATTTGAATTGTTCAATTCCTCAAGGCTTAGATATGGCTCAATTTATAGCCTTCATATGGAACTGAAGGGATGATTTAGAGCATTTCTATTACATGGAAGGTCAAGGATCATGGATCTCGTGACATGGCATGGAAACCCGACACAATTTTTAATTTTGAGCACCAAACCCGATGTACGCGGGCTGTAGTGGAAAAACCTACGTATATGCTTGTTGTCTAATTGATAGGGCATGTATATGTGGAAAAATGTGCTTTTTTGGCTCTGGAAGGTACAAAAGGGGACTTCAATTCTGCATATGTAAATGGAAATGCCATTCAAGCAAGTTGCATGGGGTGAGGAAAAATTTGTTGTAACACAAATCCCGAGAGTATGAATTTGGGTGTCCTTGATTCATATGTTTTTCTTTTACTTGTTCTTGTTTTCTTTTCCAAATCTTCTTATATTTGGTATCATTGTTCTCTTTCATAGAGGTATCCATCATGCTTCTACAATCACAAGCTGTATGTCCATAGTTGTGGTATTTGTGGCATTATACTTCATTGCTCAATGAACCAAAATTGTTTTGGTTCCTGTTGTATGCTTCATAATATCTTATGGGATAATTGTTATTTAAGTACCCTACATTGTTGCTTCTATTCTTGGAATAGGATCTGCAGTTTACAACTTTCTATCTAAAATTATCACAATTAAAACAATGACCATAAAATAATATGTGATACTTGGGAATATATGATATTCTTTGTGATTCACTCCTTCTGAAATTGTCTTCTTGAGTCTTGTTTAGTTCTAGAATGTTCTTCTCTGGGGGCTTGCATTCTTCTTTCTTGATTGAATCTCAGACAGTCTCTGCATAGCTTCTTTGTCCTGCTTCTTTTTTCTGTTGTCTTGGAACTCGACCCTTTTCTCATTTTGTACTTGATTGTATCTTAGTCCGGGCCAATAATGTGATTATCTTTGACTACTAATGATTTGATACAATATTACGGTGCTTTTCTGCTGCATATATTTCTTTTGAAGATTTTTCTTTAAAGAGACTACTTCTGCTTCCAAGATTCCAATCATTTTCTCCTTTTCTTCTAACTGACTTCTAAGAATTTTCTCAATTCTTTTGTCTTCTTCAATTTGAATTTTTAGACTCGTGATCATTTTCTCTAGTTCTTCAGAGTTGGAATTCTGAGATTGTTCTTTCATTTTTAACTCTACCTTGAGTGACTTGTTTTTCTTTCTTTCCTTCCTGAGTTCTTATAATGCACTGATTAGCTCTTCACTGAGATCGAATTCACCTTCTTCTTCGAAATCATCTTCTACTTCCATAAAGAGTACTCTTTCTGAATCACTGTCACCATCATTATCCTTCTCGTCTGATGAGGAATTTTCCTCCTTTGAGTAGAAACTTTTATTGAAGAATTTGTTTATTCTCTTGTTTCCTTTTTGATATTTCTTTTCCCTTTTTGAAGCATCTTATCCACCACTGTATTTATCATCACTGCAGCTACAACTTGGTTTTGATTTTTTCTTTTTCTTCTTCTTTGTCTTCCTGGATGCCTTGAAAGTTGCTTCCTTTGTGATTGGGTTCTCTTGTTCTGTTCTCATTTCATAGGATGTAAATCTCCATTTAGTTCGTCCATGCCCAATGTACCGAGATATGCTCTTTCTTCTAGGGATGATATTTTAGAATCAAATCTCATAGGAAGAGACCTCAATACCTTTTGTACAACCATTGAGTCATCAAATTCTACTCCCAATCATTTAATAGTGTTAATGACTTCGTCAACTCACAGAAGGTAGGTTGCAATGTATTCATCTTCCTTCATCTTCAATTGTTCAAACTTAGCTCTAAAAATTTGAATCTTAGCTCCCTTTACCTTGACATCTCCTTCATAAATATTTTGTATTTTATCCCAAATATCCTTTTCACTATCACAATGCATAACTTTGACAAATATTGAATCAACTAGACTGCTTAGAAATAGTACCTTTAGCCTTTGAGTTGTTTTTTCCGAGTTTCTTTCCATCTCTATTTATTGGGGGAGCGTCCAATGTTGTATACCCATATACTGATTTCAAAACATCAAATCCATGTGCCTGTAAAAATGTGTTCATCCTTTTATTCTAGAAGGTATAGTTATGACCATCAAACCTTGGTGCTCCAATCTTAGCATATTCCATGATCTCCTTCCAGTGGTTAGACTACTTCCTGAAGGATCGTCTCTAATACAAATTGTTGGAATATTAAGAGGGGGAATGAATCAATATGAGAACAATTAGTACTTTAATCACAATATAAAACCTCCAATGAATATTATGCGCATTCAAAATATCATCAACACCATAAACATAACATAAACATAGTACACCAGAATTTTACGTGGAAACCTAATGCGAGAAAAAACCAGGGAATGATTTTCTTATTTTTCAAAGAGTACATTCATTGGAAGCACCAACTTCCTATTTCTCCAGCTACAACTAGAAGGAGGCTCCAAACCCCTATTTACAAGCTGCAACATGAAGGAAGCTCCAACTCCCTAATTTTTTGGGTCCAACTAGAAGGAGGCTACAACCCCCTTTCCTTGCCCTGTCCAACTTCCCTGGAATATAAATGTAGACAACCCTATCACTACCACATCACTGATACACCATCACTGTCACTATCAACCTATCACCACAACCTGTCACTGTCAACCTATCACTGTCAATCTGACACTACAACCTCTGATCTTGTATATGACCTAGTGTATGTCATCATAGACCTGCATACCTTCCTCAACTTTAGCAACAAGAGAATAGAATATTCATCAACCTTTACCTCAATCTCACGGGACTAGTTTTGTATTAGTCACAAACCCTAACTTTCAAAGAGAATAAATTTGTGCATGTAATGAATAAAGGTCTGAAACTTGTACCCAACCATATTCAGTATGTCTTCTAAAATTCCTCCAATTTTCACTCCCTGAATCATTCCTTAAAAGGCTTTATAGAGAAAATGGAAGACCTTCCTGAATTCTATCATATTCTAGAGAGATAACTTGTACGACATTCCACATGCTCAATATTTGATATCTTATTATAAAAATATCACACAAAAAACCAAGGCCTATAATATTTCCATTGCAATTGGTCTCACATCATTTTGATTCTCTATGAAAAAGTTATGAATGTTTTACCTGGAACACCTGTTTAAAACTAGTTTCAGCACTAGTCAAAATCCCTATCTTCCACATAGTGTATCTCCAAAAGTACAATGACCCAGAAGCTAAAATTCATATCACATGTACCTTGATATGTATTCTCAACAACCTATGATTTTCTATATTTGAATCATTCTATAAAAACAAAACTATAGAAAAAATGGTAAGATGACCTGTAAATAACATACCTTAGAACACATCATCAAAAACTTCATCCTCCCTTGGATTTTTGACATTCTTTAAGTCACTTGGAATAATCTTCCTCCAACCTATATTCTCATAAGTGAATACATAGAAGTGATTTCCAATTTACTTTTCTCTATGTTTTAAAATGAAATTTCTTAATGACATGCAGTTTCCATGCAACTCATGATGGCATGCAACTCACATGAAACCTGTTATTTTCTATTCAATGCCACTTTACTTCGACATGCAACTTTATTCAAGAGTTGACATCAATGACAACCAATATAAACTTTTGACAATATTTTTCGATAATGGCATGGAATAATTAATTATCCCTGCAATAATTAATTATACCTACAATAATTAATTATCCTTGCAATAGTTAATTAATCTTTTTCAATAATGAATTAATCCTTGCAATAATTGATCTCTCAACAATTAATATTTCAACAATCTCCTGTTGCAACCACTTTGACTGATCAAGCTTCTTAATGACCTTCTAAAGGATTCTAGAATATTCTTGAGGGTGTTCCAACTTCATAGAGCCATATCTCCTCAACTGTGAGGAAATATGTGGAAGACCATATATCACCAAAAATGGAATGACACATACTATCCATTTATGATAGTATTACCTACAAGTATATTGACCTTCATGTCTTGGGTTCCATGACCATATACCAAGGGAACCTCTCAACCATATGTCCACCATCACCAACACATTCCTCTACCAAGCATGTACCAAAGTCACCAACATACTATCACAAGATATGTGTATGTACCATACCATGTACTAAACCTATACCATGCATCAACCATGCACCAAACCTTAAAAATGTGTCGATATCAATGGTAGACCTCTAACATGACAAAAAATTGTCCAACAATCTCGTCCACATCTCTGGTGCTTCCATACTTCTCAAGGGTTGACATCAATCTCTAATACCACTCTCCAAGGGTTGACATCAATGAAAACCAATTGTCCAAACCAACTGTCGTAAAATTCCTAAGCTCTTCGAAACTAGGAACATGAATTCTATTTTTATGCATAAGTAATGCATCTTCCTTCATCTCATATTATTTAATTTTTTGTTGTACATTTTCCTACTGTAAGATTTATTTTACCTTTAGGTAATGTTGATCTGTAACAACATCATTTAAAATTATGTTCTTTAAATCTGATTGATACATATTAATGGTTGTAGCATGCATGTGATGTACTCTTCTACTAAGTTCATCAACAAATTTATTTTCTTTTCCTTTTATATGCTTGATGTCAAAATCGTATTCACTTAAAAATTCCAACCATCTCGTTTTCCTGGCATTCAAAGTTGGTTGTTCAAAAATATATTTCAGACCACTATGCTTTGGTCTTAATTCAAATCTCTTCCCCATGAGATAATGCCTCCACATATTCAATGCATGAACAATGGAAAAAAGTTCAAAGTCATGTGTGGCATAGTTCCTTTCATGTTCTTTAATCTTTCTGGACTCATAACCAATGGCATGTCCATTTTGAGTGAGGACTCCAACAAGTCCTTCCTTACATACATTTGTAGATACCATAAAACTTTCAGTTGGTTCAACAATCTTTAAAATAGGTGCACTAGTAAGAAATTCTTTCAACAAATTAAAGTTCTCTTCAAACTCAATTGTCCATTCAAATTTAATTCCCTTCTTTTGCAAAGAAGTGATGGGATGAGCAATCTTAGAAAACCCTGCTATAAATCCCATAAAATATATGATTTCTGAAACGTTCCTAGGTGTTGGCCAAATAATGTGTCCCAAATAATGGATTTGTTCTTGGGAAAAAGAACACTTACTAAGCTTGGCATACAATTGATGTTCCCTCAGAACTTGTAATACCAATATTAGGTTATTTTCATGCTCCTCCTTTGACTTATAATAGATAAGTATGTCATCGAGGAATACTATGAAAAACTTGTCCAAATAATTTTTGAATATGTCATTCATTAAGCACATAAATACAATTGGTGCATTGGTCAACCCAAATGGCACCACTACAAATTCATAATTCCCATACGTAGTTATAAGGGTTGTCTTATTGATGTCTTCTTCCTTTATTCTTACCTAGTGGTATCCTGATCTCAAGTCTATCTTTGAAAATATATTTTCCTCTCTTAGTTGATCAAAGAGGTCATCGGTTCTGGGTAGAGGGTATTTTTTATTCACAATGGATTTATTCAACTATCTAAATTCAATACACAACCTCAATGTTCCATCCTTATTTTTGAAACACTTGGACATATGTACCCTTTCTTCAACAATTCTTCCAGCTTCATTTGTAATTCCTTTAATTCTGGTGCAGTCATTCTGTAAGGTGTTTTTGATATTGGGGCATCTTCTATTACTACATAAATATAGAAATCTATCTCCTTCTTTGATGGAAATCCTAATATTTCTTGGAATACATCTTCAAACTCTTGTAGTACTAAAAAATATTGAAGGCTTGGCCCTTTTGTCTTTTTTGGCTCCTACACATGGGCTGCATACAATTGACATCCTTTCCTGAAAAATATCTTCAGTTGTAGGGATGAAATCTCCCTTATAGAAATGGGTCTTGGAACTCCTTTCACAATGTTATGTTTTCTTTCTTCATCAAGACATGCAAATGTCTTGTTATGACAATCTAGGATAACATGTTGTTTATCCAACCAATCCATTCCAATTAAAACGTCATAAGATCCCAATGGTATAATATTTAGATCAACATTAGTATTCACTCTGTTAAGACTTATGAAACAACCTCGTACCATCTCATTGATCCTTATTTTGGTTCCAGTGGCTAGCTGAACCAAACTTGATTTTTCAAGCTTACTTTTCTCCAAATGTAATCTAACTGCTATTTTAGGATCAATGTAACAATGGTTTGCTCCTGAATCAATTAAAATAGTAACATGATGATTAATGATATTACCTTCCACCTCTATCATATTGGATTGGTCTCGTAGATCTTCTAAGGCTACATATATTCTTCCCATGTCTTCTACTGTTGTATCCTCTTGGATGTTGTGCATGGTATTCACTTTGTATTTTCTGTGAGGGAAATCCTTGTATAGGTGAAATTATTTGCATCCCCAACACTGAATTGGTGGTCTTCTTCTTTTTCCCAAGGAGTCTTCGTTCTTGGTTTCATCCTTACCAAACTGATCTGACTGATTTTTATTTGGGCTATTTCTGTTGAAAGGAGGTTTGAATCCTTTCTTTATCTCATCAGACTTCTCTTTCTTCTTATCCTTCCAAGATTTCTAAAAATAAGCCCTGCCCTTTCCTTTCTCATATAGGTACTTATCCTTCCTAATGGTCTCAATCAAAGTCCCGGACTCATCATATTGAATATTATCTTTATAAAATGAAGGAATTACACTAAAAAACCTTTGTATTTTCATCTTCTCATATTCTATAAACCCCACATACTTTAGCAGTCCCAATAACTTCTTTTCATACTCTGCCATGGTCATGCTTCCCAGCCTAAGCTCAAAGAACTCCTGCATTTTCTTGTCATAGAGGTGCTCTAAAAGGTACTCCTTCTAAAATTGTTTCTTTAATTTCTTCCAAGTGGTATTGGTGTCATTTATGTGCTCAACTTGCTTAAGTTGATCCCACCACATAACAAATTTTCCATGTACATGGTAAGTGAATATTCTGGATTCTAGGTTTGATGAGTATTTATGCAATTGAAAGTACCTCCTAAGTCCAAGAAACCATGATTCAACATCATATTCCCTTTCTCTTTCACCATCAAATGGTGGTGGCTTAAGCTTCCTCAACTCTTCCTATAAACCGTCCAATTCATGTCTTCTTCTTTGGTGCCTAACAAGAGACACCTCTGGACTACTTATGGAATCTTCAGATGAATAAAATTTCCTTGCTAAGTAAGGAGGTTACTGTTGTATATGATTTTTTATATCACTTCTTGAATAACCATCCCTTCTGTAGTTATCTCTTCTTTCATGATATCTTCCCTCTTCCTCTTGTCTTGAGTTTGATCCATTATTTGTTTGCCTCTACAACTGATTTAAGCCTTGCATCACTTGAGCAATAATCTTATTTTTTTCTCTTATCAACCTCTCATTATCTTCTTTGTAGCTCTGTACTTCTATTATTAGGGTTCTCATGGTCTCTATTGATGTTTTTTTCTTCCCTCTTCCCTTGTTTCCATTTGATTTGTCTCTGCATTACCAATACTGATATTTTGTCCTTTTGGCCTCTTTATCATGACTAAAAGCTCCCTCTCCTTCTTCCATTTCTTGAGTATGAATTATTATACTTAACTAATATGTTTATACCCCCTAATTATGCAAAATGTGCAAGCAAACATTTTTTTTAGATATAAGCATTTCATAAAAAAAAATCAATTAATGCTACAGGTCCTTTTTTCTGCTCAATTTATGAATATTTGTATCACAATTATCAAAATTCTAACAATTTTAGGTCATTCTCCTCTAAATCATCTTTCCAATGACAATACTCTTGCCCTGATCCTATTCCTGAACTGAAGGCTTCCTGAAAAATCCACTTTCACCCCATTTTTGTATTTTCTCCACTAGTGAAATTTTATTGAAAATCCAACTTCAATCAACTATAGAAGAAAATATGACAAGAACTGGAGAAAATTTTATGTGAGGTGTAGATAATAAAAATTACAAGGAATGCATAACAACTTTCATATTTTCAATTTGATGCTCCAATAAAAAACTGCAACAATCTGGAAATGGCCATTTTGCCCTTTTTCACCTCTTTTTCCACTTAGAATTTTTGGCAAAATTGGCTACTTCTTAATTTGTGCACTTATAGAATTTTTTCACTAAACTAAATTTGTTTTTCTTGATGAGTGTATAAAATTTTGAATAAATAAAAGTTTTCATTTTTGTGATTTGAGGTCACTTTTCCTCCGAAAATCTCAAAAATCCCAAAAAAGTGGGCTAGAATAGTGGATTTTGGCCTAGTTGAGCATCTCCATTCCAATCCCATTAGGATTTATTCAGTTCATTTTTGGGTTATTTTTATATCTTCTTTCTCGACACTCTCCATGAATTTCAGCTTAATCTAGACCTTTGTCAATGATCTATACCCAGATCTTTAAAAACCTCTATTTCACCATTTTTTACAAATCCAAGCAGAAATGGACAATGACCCTCTATGACACTTTTGTAGAGATCATCTCTTCTGAAAACACACACAAGATTCATCCAAATATGACTTAATATGCTCCAGTTATGGCCAAAATAAGAAAATGGCTCAAAAATTTTATTTTTATTTTGACACTGTAGAGCATTTTTTCCTACGGGGAAATCTACATCGTTGATATTAAAATCATGAGTAATCCTAATCGTCGATCTTCTGGTCCTATAAAGCTACAAAAATCGATGAATCAAATTCATTCAAAGTCTTTCATCGTTGTTGGAGTTCTTCTCCCTTGGAGTCATATTCCACTCTGACAAGCATACTCAGATCACGCATACTCCGACAGATCTGATGGCCGTAGGAGTTGGATATCAATGGCTACAATTATTTCAGAGTATCTACTTGCAAGAAGTTTAACCTTCCCCATATTCTCCTTTTCTCACTAGGTATTTAGGTGGGACCCACACACATCTACGACTAAGATCACATCTCACCCGCCCGTCGATCTACGACTCAGATATCTTCTCGGAGCCCCCCCATCAAAGTCATTTTTCACCTCCTCTCTCCAATCCTCTGACAAGCCTCCTTCGATGAATGGTTGAGATTAGCTCTCGGTTATTCACCAATCTACGACCTAGGTCTCTTCTTGAAGTCCCCCCATCAGAGTCATTTCTCACCTCCTCTCTCCAAGCCTCTGACAACCCTCCTCCGATGAAGGACTGATATTACCTCTCTGCTATTCATCGATCTATGACCTAGATCTCTTCTCGGAGTCTCCTCATCAGAGTGCCTCCACCTCGAGCATCCAAGGCTACTCCGACCATTGAACTTTGACAACCCCACTACATCCAATGGCCTAGATCTCTCTTGTATATACCCCGATAGATCAATGATCCTCGTTTTTTTAGAGCTCCACCCATCAGAGTCCTATTGAAACCCAGTTTTAAAATACTCCGATGACTTCATCCTTCGACTGATGGCTAGGATGATCTTTCCACAACGAATCAACAATACATATCATCTCAACACTAAAACATGGGTTTTTCTCCAAGTTGACATTCCAATCTCTCTATCTTTGGTATGGTGGACCCCATGACATAAAATTTTACACCCAGTACAAGATTTTGCAGCTCTCTTAATTGCACACAAGTAATGTAAGGTTCCCTTCTTTTACTAAACCATTTTTTCAAGCATTTCCCCATGCATGTGGGATAGAGAATAACTCCCATCGCAGATCAACTGTGGAAAACCCACGCGAAGGTCAGATCGATGCTTGTTGAGCAATGGTTTTCTTGTCGGGCATAATCTATCACTTTTTCTACTTTGATCATGATGTAATAATTTGTTGGAAGTTCAAGCCGTGGAGAATCAACTTGGATCTGATTTACAGGGTGAAAGAAAGGGTTTAAACAACAAAACTCCCCCCTCTAGCACTGCTCAAAATCCATTAATTGATTTCACTTCCAGAACTTATATCTTGGCATGTAGTAGGCCCTTGAAGGCCCAGATCTATAAACCAACAACTTTGATACCAATCTGTAACATACCTAGCCACCCACGGGCTGGCCACATTACTTCAAAAATTGCATTTCAAAAATAATTTTGAATTCTGATAAATTTTTAATTAATAAGGAGGCATGAAATATTCACATGTAAAGATCAAGATTCATGCTACAACATAAAAGGAATGAATATAATTCCATACACAACAATAACCAACAAGCATGCATATTATAAACATGAATCTCAGAGATAATAATTAATACATAGTAGAAATAAATATAAAGGTAATTGAAACCATGACATAGAGAACTTATATGTAATGAAATGAATCACCAACTGGCTGCAGACTAAGGACGTTCCACCCAACCGTAGACACTGTCGTCCCAATTCTCAACAACAATGTCACCCCCAAGCCAGGGATATAAATCCACAAGGATAGTTCCAGGGTGTCTCTCAACTCCCCAAACCATTCAACACTCAAGCTCTCCCAAGATTCTCATCGCACATCAATCCAAAGTACACCAACTCTCTTCTCTCCAGCCTACACAACCCAAGAGAATGGACCCCCTTCTCTGCCACACAGTCTCTCAGGCTACCCACTTTATTCTAGGGCTCCAGTGCATCTGGTCAAGAATCTCCATATTGGGACTCTCAAGATTCGCAACTATGAGTGAAAACTAACACATGCCAATGCATCTCATAAATTCAGGCATTAATTCATGGATGGAATACACCATCAATCATTACAACCAACAAAATAATGGCTCCTCTCCAACAATTCGTTTTTCTTTCCCAATCCAAGATCAAAATGAATGAGGAATGATGAATGGGTGAAAGAGTGAATGGAGAGTGTGAACAATAAACAATGAATGAACCCCCAAACAACCCAAATATACTTGGAAATCAAGAACCACATGGCCTTCCCCAAGAAGATCATGTAACCACTTCTCTCAATTAAAACAATTATGGGTAAATAAAATATAATAAAAGACTTAGCCCCTTAATTTCCCTCTCTCATGGAATCATAGCCCTATATAACTCTTTTCCTTGTTCGTTTAGCAACCAATGATGTATTTTATTATTAATGATGATCAAAGCATTACATTTCCTAGGCTCCCTGGCCTCTTTTAATTGTTTGGGCTCTCTGGTCTTTCATCAAATAAACAAATACATTATTTAAATATGGGGAATCAAAAGATGGGGTACTAATTGACCAAGAACCCCATCTTTTTCCTCTTGAACCTAAAGGTCTATATGGTCTCAATTAACCACCTCCCATATGTTCCTCCTCTACTATGATAGCCCTCTGTATTGTTTCATGCAAAATACGAGGCATCAATATTCGAACCTTTGACATGATGTTATAATTCAACCCATAGAAAAACTTATTGACCTAGAAATTCTATGTGTTAGAATGAAGTGCATACCTAAAAATCTCCATAAACCTAGCCTCATATGATGGCATGAACTTGCGACCTTGTCTCAAGGAGTGGAACTTTGGAATATTAAATTTCTCTAGTTTTGTATAAACATTATCCTTAGCATAATTTACTAGAACCTCTCTAAAAATAAAGGTACAAAATAAAGGTACTACTAGCTTTTTGGTTCAATTTATTAGTCAAAGCATTTAACATCCTTTGAAAGAAACACATCATTGTCATAACTTCACCCATAGGTACATTTCCATGATCCTCTACTCTAGCAGGAGATGGTGGAGGTGTCAATTGAAGTGGAGTTCATGCACCATCACCTCTCACTACCCTATTTCCACTTCTTCATCTTCTTATATCCATTGCTTCCCTTGCATGCATGGACATACAAAATTTCAAATTTCAATCAACTCAAAAAGAAATCCTAATAAGTGTAATTATGTAAAATCAATTATCAATTTGTAATTTACTAAGCATGTAGGTACATAAGCCTTAGCATATGCAACCTCACTTTAATACTATATGTATCTCCCTTTCAGGATGTTAACCTAATACAAATCACACAACTTACTATAATGCATAATTATTTTTTGATCATATAATTTATTTTTTTATGTATATAAGTAAATACTTAATATCACAACATATACATATGCATAAGAATCATTCAATTATACTTGAAACATTGCAATCACAAATCCTTACATTCAATTTCACAATCTTTAAAAATGTCTCAATGCATTATAATCAATACAATTTTCCAAAGTGCAATTCAATTTTCTTAGTTACATAATCCAACAATATAAATTCCATCCCACGATGGCTCAACCTCTGTATGTCATTCAATGGTCATTTGTTGCTCTCTATGGCAATATTACAAATGTTCTATATGGCATTAATAATCGTTTAAATAAGGAAACATAACTTTTTTCAAATACCACAACTTCCTCAAAATATGACAATGTCATAGATGAAAGTAATTAGTATTCATCGCATTAAAAATATAGTTATCTTGTTGATACTTCATAATGATATGCTCAATAGTAAGAAATATACAACAGTGTTAGTAAAAATCAGCCAACATTATAACCCGGTAAATGTTTCCTATGTAATAAAAGTCTCTTTGCATACTAGATAGGGTTTGTATCAAATGCAAATGAGATCCAACATTATATTAAGAGAGGTACAACACATTTTAAGTACAAATAAATTATTACATTAATTGCTAAGTGAAAACCCTTAAAGCTTTCTCAAATTTTTAGAGCATATTTTACATTCCCTTAGCATTAATCTCTCACCTATGTACTTTAGAGCTTAGTATCGTGATTCTAATGGTTAAATTTTGACTAATTCTGACCAAATGAGCCATAGGAGTTCTCCATCCCTATATTTAAGGAGGAATCTAATTTTTTTATCTAGTGAAAGCACATTACTCTGCTTTTCCCTTCTTTTGGGACTTTAGGAAGTGCCTTTCTATGTTTTGTTTTCCTTTTCCTACTTTTGAGAGATTGATTGGCTAATCAAGGCATCCAAACTTTGAGTTAAGAAAAACTAGGTTCATGCATCACTCATACCATTCAAATTGCCTCCTTTAGATTTCGAATTGCATATATGTACTCATATATTTCATTCATTGTGTAATTAGTGAGAATTTTTATGAGAATTGAGTTGTGTAATCCAAGACTGTTCTCTTCTCATTCTCTTCTTTCTTTCTTTATTGTAAAATTTCTAAAGTTATTGTTGTTCATTATATTTATATATCTCTTTGATCTCTTGAGGGTGATCATCAAATTTTATATGACATCAGAGCTAGGTTGAATCTAGGAGGACCATACTTTTTTGCAGGAAGAAAAAAAAATCAAGAGAAGATGAAACAAATAAGATGGATTAGCCACAACATGTTATTCTTACTCCATTCAACTACCATGAGTGGAATTCTAAGGCGATTATTCTCTTGAGAGTAAGGGTATTTATAGGATTACTATGGTACATAAAGTTGAACTAAATTCTGTAATGGAGAAAGAAAAATATTTTAACAGTAAGGATGAGGCCTTTGGGTTGGTGTAACTTTCAATTTCTCCATATCTTCAGTTTCATATGACAACTGCTAAAACATAGAATGAAGTATGGAGCACCCTAGAGGGTCTTTTTGAGAAGCAAAATATGCTACGAGGACACCCATCAAGCCCATTTCTTTAAGCCTAGGTAAATTCGACACAATTCAAGAATTTTTCACTAAGATTAAAGCCTTACAATTGTAGCTCAATTTGAATGGGATTAATAATATAGAGTAGCAAATCATACTCTCTATTCTCTCAAAACTAGGTCCACAATACTCAATGTTTATATCTTCCTTCTATACTACAAAACTACCTATGGGAACTACATGGAAGATGCCATATTTGGATGATTTTGTTGTCCCTCTCACATAAAATCACTTGATAATAGAGTTAGGTTTTTTTTTCTTTGGAAAAAAATCTTATCTTTTTATTAGTATAATAAAAAGAGTACATTCTAAATATTCTTGTACAACATTATATGACACTTATGTAATAGAAAAATGTCTATTTTCATGATATCCATGGATAAGAACCAAATACTACATCTATCCAAAAATCCTACTATTGCTCATCATAAGATATGTCAAAAAGAATAAAAAAAAAACTATGTAAGAATCAATTTATTTATCTCACCCAAACCATTAAAAAAGGATCTTAACAAGGTATCCCCTATTCTCATCATCCGATAACTAACATCAAAACCTACATGCGATAACAAAGTAATAATAAGTTTTACAAAAGTCTTCCATCCAATTAAACAAAAAAATAGTGCATCTCACAACACTTCATGTGAAATTTGAATTATAAAAATGGAAAGCATATAAATTCCTAGTTTACAGGTTTTTATACATTTTGTGAGAAAAAAGAAATTTGAAAAAATAGTTAAAGACATGAAATTTTTTCTAGAAACTTGATCCATGGATAATCACTTCAAGAATATCCTCCTATGGCTCTATTTCATTTTCATCCATGTGATCCTCATTTTGAGGGTTGGTGACATGGTAGGCCTCTACTTCACCATGTTCCAATTCTAGAACATGACAATTCCACATGCCTTTTTTATTTTCTAAGGCCAATGAGTCACCATTGAGATACAAGCTCTAAGATAGTCTTGAATCCATGGGAGGAGGAGGGGAAATGACTTTATAAGGAATGCATATATAAGTGACAATTATTTCTATTATCTCATGTAGAAATGTTACCTAGACATTGAGAACTTCGAGCTTACTTCAATGAATTTTCATGAATCATATACTTCCATTTACTTTCAAGAATTGATGATATATGCATATAAAATTCCACTTCACATTTGTCATGCATGCCATTATCCTTCTATGTTTGATTGGAGAACTCATCCCTCTACTTATTCCATATACCCATCCAATTTATTATGCTACAATGGTCCTCTATAGTATCCTAGATACACATATTCATACCCGTCCATTGATCCTTGACTTCCGTCATCCAAATTGATGAACTAAAACTAGATACAAAGCCACACCCATAACTATATCCATAGCCATAAAGAATACCATAGACAAAACCAAAACTATGGCTACTCGAATCGTGTATAGAGTACTGCTAATCTGACTCACATATGGAGTAAAGGGGTCATACACAGATATCATATGGATGAGGGAGAGGTGTGGTAGTGTCCCTATCACAACCTACTAGCACTCTCGCCATGACTTGAACTGAAGGTTAACGACTACCTTTTTCTTGAGAGGTTCACGATACCATGGGGGAAGATTGATACAGTCGCTCACGAGGATTTCTGAGGGGTGTGCAATAAAGTGGATATTAACCTAGCACATAACCACTTTGAATACTCTCCCTTCCCATATGATCATTCTATGCTATGTATCAAAATCTAGAAACTTTAACCCATAGTTGAAAAATACATATCATGCTCCAAAAATTGACCAAGTGCATTTCCTTGCCAAACACTTGAACTTGCATGGGGGACCTCAATTTATAGAGAGGTCTGTACACATTCCCAAAACTTAGTGCCAACAAAACCCACATTTTTCTCACACTGTAACCATTGTACCATTTAATAAATCTCTCTCAAAGTGATGAGGGAGGCATTAAGGTATGAGCATTAGTGATATCTCCATCCCATCAATTGTGTCTGTTGCGGAATGCGTTAATTTTAAAGGTCATCACCATAAAAACTATGCATCTCATGATGATTTCCTTCTATTTAAGCTATTTTATATTTCCTATAAAATATTATTCGATAATAACAATCTTCTTAGTACTTTGATCACCCCATATATATAGACAACCTCTTGCAGTATCACATACAATTATGTGTGCAACTTAATTGGATTATTTAATTATGTGTGCAACTTAATTGGATTATTTAATTATGTGTGCAACTTAATTGGATTATTTCTATATAGTATATCTCAATGTTTCATCATTTTTATATTTGGTAGATTATAAACTCACCTTGATATTTAACCAAGATAATATTTATTTTTAAATATATGATTATTAAATATTTACTTACAGTAATAAAAATAATTTTAATAAAGGAGATAATTCCTTGAATTAATTTGAGAAATATATTAAAGATTTAAAAAAAAAAAAAATCAAAGCTAATAAAATCCTCGTAATATTATTTTTCCAAATTAAATTAAATATATGTTATAACTCTTAAGTAGCCTCTCACCACTAACACCTAACCCATAAATCTATAAACATTTCCAATTTTCCAATTTCTCTTACCCTTAACTCACTAATAATAAGTGACCTTATCACCCAACTAGTCACGGCCTTGCCGACTCAACTCCCTAACCCACTATGTCATAGCCAATAAACTTTGACCAGTAAACTATTAAGACTTTATTGAATTAACCTATTAACACTTTATTGAATGTAAAATAATGTGATGACCATAGTTATCACTATTCATTGTTTAATATATTCAAATACAATGGTTTGCTTGTTCCCAAATAAAGTATTAAGTATTCTTGATCGTCGTTCAATTGAATAAGTTGGTATGAAGCATAACAAAGGTGCACAGTGAATATTTATCAATAATTTTATACTCCCATGAAACTTCATAACTCATGGGATTAGAGTAATCACTAGTCATTGCTTAATATATTCAAATACAATGGTTTGCTTGTTCCCAAATAAAGTATTCTTGATCGTCGTTCAATTGAATAAGTTTGTATGAAGCATACCAAAGGTGCACAGTAAATATTTATCAATAATTTTATACTCCCATGAAACTTCATAACTCATGGGATTATATTCATTGATAATGAAGTGTCTATGAAACTTCATAACTCATGGGATTGTATTAATTGATAATGAAGTGTCAATGGATGAAATATTTATTAAATAAATGTTTATTGCATTTTTAGTTATAGAGAATTCAAAATAAACAAGTTCTTTTTTATGGTTTTTATGGTAGTATATATTAAATAGTTAAGAGGAATTAAAAAATAAATTATAAATTGAAATACTTGGTCTTATAAAAGCAAAAAGGTTGGACAAAATAATTGAACATAATGATAGGTTGATTCGGGTTATGGTAAGTTCTAATTCCCATAAATATGACATACTTAGTAAAACTTTGAGCTTAAAAGGGTATGGAATATTTATAAATGAAAACCTCATTCCAAAAGATCAAGCTAAATTAAGGAAGGAGGTTCCAAAGGTTAAAGGAAGCCAAAAAGGAAGGAAAATGAGAAATAATTAGGAACGGGAACGCTATTATTAGGGATAGAGACCAGAATGATAGCTATACATAGCAATTTGGGACACTTAGGATGCTCTTTTGGAACTGCCATGGTTTTTCATGGAGTAAAGGGCCTATACTAAGCTGGATCTTGAGTGACATTGACATTATTCTCTTGGTTAAAACTTGGGATCATGAAGAATGTAAGGTCCCTAATATTGAAGGATTTATTTTTTGTTCCACATGGAACAAGAAGTCCCCCCGTAGAGGGATTGGATGCATAACATGTTAGATAAAAACAAACATCTATCCTCACATCCGGCTTCATAAGAAAGATCCTCTCAATCAATACATATGGATGGAGATATATGATATTAACGCTAAGAATATTTATATAGCAATATGTTATTTCGCACCTATTAACTCTACTTTTTATACAAAAAAAATTCTAGATAAGAATTGTCCCTACAAAATCTTAGAGCAAGATATCTACAATATGAAAAATGAAGGTAGTATCCTCCTGTTAGTATACTTTAATGTTAGAACTGCAACCAATCGAGCTATTATTTTAATTAATGACTCCAACCCTAATCCTCTTTGGCTAGACAAGGACCTTTTCTTAGCTAACAATTACAAAATAAACTTTGAAGACTGAATCGAGAATTTGTTTGGTATTGATTTAATCAAGTTTTGTAGTTCTCAAGATTTAATCATGTGTAATCGTCTAAAGAAGTGGCCAAATTCTAACAGGGTGACTTGTATCCATGGGCTGGGTAGCAGTGTTATTGGTTATGTAATATCAAATCTCCCCATATACAACCAAATAGTAAACTTTGATCTTTTAGATGACCACGAACCTGACTCTGATCATAGATCTCTAACCCTAACTCTTAACTTTGTCATGCAAAAAATCTTTGTAGAGGAGCGCTTTGAAAACCAGAGGCACTTACTTTTTGACAAACAAAAAGTTGATCTCTTCTTAAAATACTTAATCAATTCTTTAAAACGCATATCGTATCAAAACAATATTGAAGTTAACTATCAAAATTTTACATCAAACCTCTCTACTTCAATTAACAATTTCTCTATTGAGGTGCTACATAAAAAGAAAAATGGTAAAACAAACCCTTGGTATGATAATAAATGTAAAATTTCTATAAAAACAATTAGGGATGCTTCCAATGCATCTTTGAAATATGATAAGATAAATAATACAAATCCTTAATTAAACGGGGAAAAAAAACCCATAGAAAGCAAGAGAAGCTTTTGCACCTATTTAAGATAGATTGTAAGAATTTATGGAGGCAAATTATAACTCGTAAAACTAAAGAAAATAATAAGATTCACTTAAAGGATTGGAATTTCTACCTTAAAAATATGTATGAGTCCCTTAACGTCATGGAAAACCTGCCAAACAACTCTACAAAGGATGAAGTGTTTTCTATAGAAGACATTAAGTTTTGGGTTAAGCGTCTCTCAAAAGGAAAATCTCAGGACAACGAATGTTACGAAGCTAAAATATTAAAAATTAGAGTACCTATCCTCATCCCTCACATACATAATCTTTTCAATTTAGCTATCCAACAAGGCTTCCCAAAACCTTGGACCGAAAGCCTCATTGTACCTATTTTTAAAAGCGGGGATAAAATAAATCCCTCTAATTACAAGACCATTATGATTAGCCCCATATTAGGTAAGTTGTATCAAAGTATTTTGGAAAAGAAGATCGACACATGGCTAGAAATCCATGGAAAAAGAGCTGGAGGCTAAGCTGGGTTTAGAGGATACCATTCCTTTGTGAACCACCTTGTTACATTTAGAATCATTGCAGAGGAGTGTCGTAATGATAAAATCATCTCCTTTGTTGTTTCGTTGATTTTAGAAAATATTTTGACACTGTACCTTGGACTAACCTTTGGAATAGGTTAGAAGAGCTTAAAGTCCCTTTCAAGTTGAGAGTTATTGCAATAAAGCTACATGAGAAAGTTATTGCCAAGTTTACGAACACTAAGAGATCATCGGAATAAATTAACCGCAATATAGGAGTCAAGCAAGGTTGTCCCCTATCCCCTACCATTTTGGCATCTATATTGATAAGTTGGAAGATTGTTTAGAGGACGTAGGCTGTGTTGGCCAGACTCTCGCTAGTATAGTCATCATCCTCCTTCTTTATGTTGATGATATTGTTCTTATGGAGAAGAGTCCCTATGACCTAGGTAAGCAACTAGTAACCCTCAAGGACTTATGCTCTAGCATGGGCATGACTGTGAACAGTGACAAAAAAAAGGTTATGATAATTAAATCCAAAAGGATCATCTATGATACTTTTGTTTATGATAACAATATCTTGAAGTAAGTGCCTTCATACAAGTATCTTGGAATCGATATCCACCACAAGCTAAATTGGAACTATAGCGTTGAAAAAAGGATAAATGGAGGGTGGAAAGCTTATTATGGGCTCAAAAACAATTGTAAATCAACAAACCTTTGGCTTTGGGATAAAAAAAAAAACTCATCTTTCACACTCTCGTCACTCCTGTTATCTTATATGGATGTCAAGTTTGGGGTTGCATTATATCTAGAGAATCCTAGAGAAAGATAGAACATATACAAAATAATTTTATAACTTATAATCTCAAAATTAACGGCAACACACCTTATCGTATCCTCCTCATAGAAGAAATCATTTCCCCCATTGAGATCATTTCTATGATTATATACCTAACGTATAAGAACAAGATAAACAACATGGATGACAAGAAGCTCCCCAAAATTGTTTCAAACTCTAGCTAAAACAACCAACGGCTCAAGCGAGGATGGCATAAATATGCCAAATATTGGCTAAATCATTGGGGAATACAAGAAGAAGCCATCATGCAGAATATGGATAATATTACAAATATTATCACTTCTAAATTTAAGGAGAATATGTGGTGTGATAAAGAATTAGTGGATAAAAGGAAATTAAGATATTACAAGGAGGTGGTCAACCCTAATTTAGAAGATCAAAATTACCTCTCAGTTTTGAAAAGTGCAAAGAAGAAAATCAACATTCCTAAAATAAGAACAAACTCTCACAAACTACATAGTGAAATTGAGCATTGGACAACTCCCAAAACACCATGGGATGAGAGAATTTGTCGCCTTTGTGACACTACACGGGTAGAAGATGAAAAACACTTCCTCTTGGATTGTCGTGTCTATACCCATATTAGATCCCAATTTAAAAATATTTTCCACAATACCGACCTTCCTAATCTCCTAAGTCATCAAAATTATGGGGATCTTGGAACGCTTCTCTCAACGCTTTTTGAGCATAAAAATACAATTTTAAAGAAATTGAAGTAATATCTTACCTTCTTAAAGTCTAATAAACCAATTAGTCTAAGTAGGCATTAAACATCATCATCATCATCATCATAAATAAAAACTTTTATATATACAATGTTTTAAATATTTAATCCAAATAATGTAAACAATTTATTATAAATAAAATACATTATCCAAATACATTTCATACATAAATCTAGTTTAAATATTAACAATTTCATTAATCATTCTCACACATTTTTTAGAATATATAAATAAAATATATTATCCAAATACATGGTCATAAATAAAATACATATTCATTAATAAAATACATATTCATTAATCACTTTCACATATTTTTAGAATATATAAACAAAATACATTATCCAAATACATGGTCATAAATAAAATACATTATCATAAATGAATCAACTTAAAGTATTAACAATTCATTAATCACTATCACATCTTTTTTTAGAATATATAAATAAAATACGTTATCCAAATACATGGTCATAAATAAAATACATTATCTAAATACATAGTCATAAATTAATCAAGTTAAAGTATTAACAATTTCATTCATCACTGTCACATATTTCTAGAGTCATCAATAAATGAGATCACCAAATACTTAAGCATTTATTGGTGTGTTTTCAAGATGTTCTTGTCCTTTTAAATGATGCAAATATAGTGGTAGTTAGACGTTTTATCCAT